>CM019155.1:96248589-96649176 GCA_009733165.1 Naja naja | reverse complement strand
TAAAATTCTCCACAAACACAATATCAGGACAGCCTTGGCACTGACCAAAAAATAGCTAACATCTTAAGAAACCCCAAAGACAAGATCCAGCTAGAAACCAAGGAGTTTATGAAATACCATGCAAAATTTGCCCAGCCACATACATTGGACAAACCAACAGGAGAATAAATGCTCGCAAACAGAACACAAGAACGCAGTCAGAAAAGAAGAAAAACTTCCTCCTTTTCCAGCACCTTAAAGCCACAGGACATGAAATTGATTTTGAGGGATCCATTATCTCCAACACTGAACATTTCAACAAGAGAATAATTAGGGAAGCCATCAAATAGAGAAACACCCCCCAACATGAATAAATGGGATGATACTTCCCACCTACCAGACATCTGGAACTAGCCCTAATCAACAAACGAGTCCCAGCCACAAAACCAACACCGACCCAAAATAACACATGATGCCACCACCTCCCCTCACCAGACTCAAACCCAAGCCCACCCCACAGACAAAAGGCAACCACCGCCCAGAAACCAGACCATAGCTGCAACTCCAGCTGCTCCACCCCTCCCGACCCCCAAACTAAGCAAACTGACACACACTATAAACACATAGCCAGACCTCAAACTCGAGCCAAACCAAGGCCCAGAATGTCACATCACAGCCTTCCCCACACTACACATCATGGAACTCAGGAGATTACAACACAAAACCTCAGGAGGTTGCAACACAGACAACGACCCAGAGAGATAACAGCACAAGACCCAGGATGTCACAACAATAAAACTCAGAAGGTCATCACACAGCCCACTACCCAGGTAGCTGCAAACACAAAGGCTGAAGGACACACAGCCACTACTCAGCCACACAGGCTCTTACAAAAAAGCCAACCAATCAGCAAACACCAATTCCATCAACCAATCAAGAAGTGACAACACAGCCAAAAAACACAGCCAACCAACCCGCCAGCAGAGCCAGCACACCACACCTCCTCCAGTATTTATAGAGAGAAGGCAGCTCAGATCACGCTTTGCTGGCAGAAGCACAAAGTCAAGACACCAGCCTGAAGATGGTGAGGGATCTTTGTCAAACATCGCCAAGGTATTCTCAATCTTACACGGACAAGACCCATACACCAAGACCTACATACCTTTTTTGCCATCTATGAAAATCTAATTTAAAAATATCTAATATAAGACATATTACACACACATATACACGTGTGTGTGTGTGTGAATGTGTGTGTATATATATGCATGATATATGAAATTTATATAACAATTTCAATAAAGAGTTACTATATTTTGTTGTAATGAGCCATCTATTCTTTGTGCCTGCAAGCAATTTGTTCATAAATTGCAAGTAACATCAGGTTACTGGGATTATACATTTATCTTTCCAATTTTGATGGCATAGCCTTTCAGCAAAGAATTCATTTTCGTTGTTCAGCCATCAGTTTCTATATTATAGATAAATACTACAAAAGAATATAGATATTCACAAAATTAAATCCTGACACAAAGCCCAAATTAAATTAATATATGTAATTTATTTTGAACCTCTAGAGTCCTTTCCCAGAAGGCAAGCACCCATATATAGTTCCCATATGGGACCTACAGTAAATCTATTTTGTTGACTTTTCCTAACAGGCAAAAAGAAAAAGGTGGGGGAATAAGGTTGTCCCTTAGATAACTAGGTTTCATGCCATGAAGGGCTTTACAGGTGACAGGTGACTAGAAATTCAATGGTAAGCACTGCAGCTCATGCTGCAGATGTTTTGGGTGGTTGCACAGAAACTTATGATATGGCACTTAGATCAGCTGTAGCTTCCAAATGCTCTTCAAGGGCAATCCCATAGAGAAGATATTGCAATACAGTTCATTTAGTGACCATTCAAAGTTTCAGCGGCACTGAAAAAAGTGATTTATGACTGTTTTTACAGTTACGATCTTTGCAGCATCCCCATGACTATGTGACCAAAGTTCAAATGCTTGGCAACTGGTTCATATTTAGGACTGTCACAGTGTCCCAATGCCATGTGATCACTTTTTGCAATCTTCTGACAAGGAAGTCAATGTGGGAAGCCAGATTCACTTAACAAAATGTTAAGGGGGAATAAGGTTGTCCCTTAGATAACTAGGTTTCATGCCATGAAGGGCTTTACAGGTGACTGGTGACTAGAAATTCAATGGTAAGCACTGCAGCTCACAACATCACTTAACTCATCATGGTCTGAGACCTACAGCTGGATGTCCACAAGATGTTGATGATATCTTAGCCTTTGGTGGCAGGTGATCTCATTCAGTGGCTTCATGTATATCTTAAGAGAAGTATAGAAAGTATGAAGCCCTGTGGGACTTTGCAAAGCAGGGGATGAAAGCTGGACCTGTCACTTGCTATATCAAATGGAATTATCAATAGCAGGTATTTATAATCTAATTGTGAGCATTTTTGTTTTGGTCTCCTGGTATGACAGAAAATATGACAACTGAGCAATATTTGGCTAAAGACTTCCATGCTGGTAAAACAAATAGTGAAATGTGGGAAACCACATAGTTTTCATTACCTGAGAGAAGAAAGCATAGGCATTCATTTGGATTAACAATATTTTTGAGATTGTTAAATTCCAGCACAATTCATACTCATGTGTCTTTGTACAAAGATAGTCTAGCAATAGCCTGGGTGATAGTGGTGGGATTCAATTTTTTTAAACTACTGGTTTGGTGGGCGTGGCTTGGTGGGTGTGGCTTGGTGGGCATGGCAGGGGAAGGATACTGTAAAATCTCCAGTCAGAGAGGTGGTATTTGCTGGTTCTCTGAACTACTCAAAATTTCTGCTACCGGTTCTCCAGAACTGGTCAGAACCTGCTGAATACCCACCTCTGCTGTGTGACATATTCACCTACTGAATAGATAAGATAGAACAGATAAGATAGAACAGATAAGATAGAACTAGAGATCAGCTTAATAACTATGCTGAAAGATATTTTAACATTTCTGAAGTCAGCAAAACCATTCCTCTGGAAATATGTGTTATTTCATTCAATACATTGATTTCTCATTTTTTTTGTCTTAAGAAGTTGGCATATCCTGGAATATCTTGATAAAGCAAACGTGATGAGATAGAGTTCTCCAAAGCTGCAAATGACAATATTGTGAGTGGTTATTGTATACAAGAAGAGTGGCATGTACTATTTAATTAAGGTAAATTCAGATTATTCAGTTCTTGTCTTGGTTTTATCCACAAAAAGATCAAGTATATCTTCATCTCCTTAATTTGATGATTGTATAACTGGTATAAATAAGATAACTTTCACATATTAACTTCTGTAATTAGAGTTTGGATGAACATCGAACATCTTCCATGTCATAATCAAGCCTTTTAACAAATGCCTTAAAAGAAAATAATTCCATTTTGCTTGTTAGAAGGATAAGCTTTAAAAATCAAATTTAAGTCAGCAATCATCAAGATTTTATTATGATAATTTAAAACTGAACTTGTCATTTTGGTGAAATATTTGGCCATCTTGCTTTAGTTGGACTATTGGAAGGTAGAACTCAATATTTCCCTTCAGGATAGCTTCCTGATAAGATTATTAAATAGTGACTGTTTAAATGTTGTTGTTTCAATCTACTGGTATTGCAGGAAGGGAAATAATAAATATGAAAAGGGCCTTAAGTGAATCTGGTGTGTATGTACATATTAAGCCCTGCTATTCTGAATGCGACCCAGTTTTTGTGTCCAGTGTGGGCACCATGGAGCACATTATTTGCAGAAGAAAGCTCTTCTTCTTTTACTAGAGCAGCTTTCCAATTGGCTTTTAAGAAGTTGCTTTCATTATGCCAAAAAAAAGGTTAAGAGAAAAATGGCATATGTTCCTTCATACTGTGCTAAAAATTCTGGCAAGGTATGCAACCATTTCATTTAGATGTGAAATAAACTTACATTATTTTATTAGACACCACTAATGTTCTACTTTTGAGGTCACAAATTAAGAGTTTAACATCTTCATTAAAATGAAAATAAAAATAACTAAACTGAGTCACAAAGAGAACACTCTTCTGTTTAACAAGAGTGTCTGAGAATAAAAGCTTGAATGAATATGCATTTTGGAATAAGTAGTGGCGCCTTTGCAACAATGAATTATTCTAATTGCAATCTACTATGCTTTGGTCAGATTCCATGTTGAATAGATGCCCAATTCTGGGCATTTCTCTTTAAGAATAATGGCTGAAACTCCATGCTTCTGTGATTTTACTGATAATTGTGCCCCAAAGTAGGGGCACAAATAACCCCAAAGTATTACTGTGTTCCTCTCTGATCAGACAATAGAAGCTGCCTCTGTTTTTTTTTCAAATATGTGCTGTGCCATGTTTGTAAATCCGATTTAAAATTATCTGAGACTCAAGCCAAATGGGTACAAGAATGTGCATAACCTTTTAAAATGTGCAGTATTGGGGACATGACATTTGGCAACAGCATGTGGATGATAAACAAGAGTCCGAATTTTCAGCTCTGAAAGGTTAAGATTCATCCGTATTTAAAAAAGGGAGAAGGACACTTCAAAGTTTATTTCTGTGCTCTGATTCATAGCCAGCTGTAAAAAAGAACTGAAAGGTGCAGAAATACCAGAATATTTGTATTTTCTCTGAACTGACTGTATGTACTCAATGCTGTTAAATTGATTTGTCTATATAGGGATCCTCAGTCATCCAGAATGACCTGGATTGTCCTAGACTTTCTTTGTTTTTCCTTGAATACATTTTATTTATTTATTTATTTATTTATTTATTTATTTATTTATTTATTTATTTAATTGGATTTATATGCCGCCCCATCTCGGGGACTCAGGGCTGACTTACACAAAATATATATACAATAAATACAAAATTTATCAAATTAATTCTAATCCAATTATAATAAAATCTAATTAAAATACCCTTAAATTAAAATTCCCAACCCTCAGTCCAGGCTGGCCTGTGCAAACAGCCAAGTCTTGAGATCATGGGAAGGGTCCTTTTGCTTCTCATCCAAGAAGCTTCAGTTCAGAAATGAAGAAACTTCATGGATGAAAAGTGAAATATTTTCAAGGAAAAACAAAGGAAGTCCAGTTGCCTTTTGAAAAAGCACCTTTTGGACTTTAAACTTAATAATAATAATAATAATAATAGATGCAAAATAAAATGATTGGAAGATAGTTGTAATGTAAAATAACATGGATATTTATAGGAACGTAACTGTACAATCTGTAATGATTTACTCAAACTAGCACATTTTAAAGAAATTTATTGTGGAATATTCAGGTTTTTTTTAACGTGCACTTGGTTAGCATTCTATTCTGCTTGGTCCAATGATAACTTGGAAACTGTGAAAAATAAATTGAATAACAGCTAAAGGAAAATCATTGTTAGCTCAGAGTCTCCTGTGACTTGGTTATAGAAAGTATTTTTTGATTTCCAACAAAAAGAAGGCTATAACTTTTAAATACATTCAGAACAATTATATACCTTAGCCAACTTAGCCAACTTCTGACTTAAGTGTTTTGTAGATCAAACTTTTCAATTCCAAGAATTGTTTAGGAGATCAGTTTCTTCTTCTTCTATTAATCTATAAATCTGTTTCCTCTTCTATTTTTCCTTTGTGTTCTTGAATTCTTTCATTCATCCATGGCTATTTAGTGGGAATTAAAGGAACCCTGACCTGCCTAACAGAAAAACTGAAGTTTCATTTTTAATAGAGCAGATTAGGAAAATTTAGTTACTATTTGAGGGAGAAAAGGAATAGTATGTATATCAGGTATCCCATGTCACTCTGAGCAGGACAAGTTCAGGGGAGGAATCATGTTGATTTTTGTATTCCTAATTTATAAAGAACAAGCATCAAGGATTGAGAGCTTAGAATAACAAAACTTGTTCTTCCTGTTTGGAATGACCAACCTTCATCTTTTTTGAAGTTCTCCCAGAAAACATTGTTCTCCCTGGTGGGTGCTTTGCGACCAAGATTTGACCATCCCCTATTTAACAAGAATGTACCAGAAGGAACCAAAGATTCATGTTATCTAGAGTAATGTCCTGTTTCAAGATGTTCTCAAGAAATTCACAAACAAAATTTTGCTGTAACTCTGTGGGGATTCTGTGCCCTTGAGATAGTGCACCAAGTTGTTCCAGTTATTCTAATCTAATCTGGTCCAGAAGCTCCACAATCCATAATCTACATTTATATTGAAGTGCTGCTTTCATTGACTGTGTCTGAGAGCAAGTCATTCCAAGAATATATTCTTCATTTCAGAAGCTCAGGATTTTAAATGTTTTGGAATAGGATATTTGGTTCTTCAGAAATTAAAACAGAGAATATATGCAGGGAGTTCCTGTGTTAAGAACATCCGGTATTTATCAACAAGCTGCCTGTTATTAAAAAATGATAGACCGAGTTGTCCTCCTTTGAGTCAGTAAAGTCATGCAATATTTTTATGCAATGCTGAAGTTGCGCATTTTTAATATATAGCCTCTTCATGGAGTTTTCAATGGTTCATGACAAACATTGCACAACTTCAGTGGTTTGACAGCTTGAGAAAGGAGAACATCATCCATCATTTTTAGTAATTAGTAGTCTGATTGACCTAAGTATGATTTTTGACCTATATGCAAATTTGAGGGAAAGATAGTGTTAGCAATAGAACTCGTTAACTTGGGGACTACTTGTATTTTTTCATATTATGACTTGTTTTAGAATTGTTACTTTAAGAAGCTTGCATTTAGAAAAGGAGAAAGCTCTCTGATTTCCCCCTTGCCCTGGAGAATCCTTTCCCCTTCTTTTGGTTCTAGAACTTGTCTTTTGGATTCATAACACACAGTCCGATGGTTGGCTGGTTTTGGTGTAGGTGTGTGCTCACAGATCTGACTCTGCCAGCAACCTACAGAGGTATGATATTCCAGACTCAAGAGAATGTTTCTTTCCCTCTTGTTAGTTACAGAAGACCCAGCCACATACTGAGAATGACAAAATTTTCCCTTCCTAATTATTCCTAAGCCAAACAAGTTATTCATAAAGATGATAGTGTGCAGGAAGTAATACATGAAATAAATACACCTATAGGTCTCAAATATGCAACTCTTGTTACACCTCATTATGAATTATTCTTCCAATCTTACTTCTTGGTAGCAACTTGATTGCAAAGGTAGGAAATTCTGTACTAATTTCTGCATTGCATGATTGGGCTGGAAAAAAAAGTCACATGGTAATAATCACTCATCCTCCTAGTGGGTTGTAAATTTTCTAACTTGTTGCTCTGAGGCTGTCTCACTTACATAGAAAACCAGCTTGTGTGGGAATACTGGACTAAGGCGGTGGAGGAAATCAATGGTAGTAATCTTATGTTTACTAATTTGATTACTAAGTGCATGATGTCAGTATTTTATTGTAATGTTAAAGAGCTTCCTGAATAACTGTCTTCTAAAGTCAATAATTGGGTGTAGAGGGACCAGTAAAATGAAAACAAGTCCAGACAAGATAGGTGGTATTTTTGGTATGTACAGTACAGACATACCTCAGAAATATTGTGAGTTCAGGTCAGACCATCAGACCATTTGATAAAGCAAATATCACAATAAGTCACACTATTTGTTTTGTTTCCTACTGCATATACAGTATAGGATATGCTGTACTGTAATCTATTATGTATGCAATAACATTATATCTGTAAGCCCCCCAATGTGCATAATATGATAATTTTTAAATATATTGTAATTCAAAAAAATGCTGCTCATTTCCTGAATCTTCTGCAAGTTAATAGTCTGTTGTTCAGTCACTAAGTCAGGTCTAACTCTTCGTGACCCCATGGACTATAGCATGTCAGCCCCCTCCCCATCCTCCACTCTCTCCCTCAACCTTATGCCCTCTGCATAGATGGCACTATTTAACCATCTCATCCTCTCTGCTGCCCACTTCTCCTTTTACCTTCAATCTTTTTCAACATCAGAGTTTTTTTCCCAGTGAGTCCTTTCTTCTCCTTAGCCAAAGTATTTGATCTTAAACTCAGTATCTGCCCTTCCAAAGTTTTGCTGGTAGAGGCTCTGTTTAAAAAAACAACAACACAGTATCTTTGAAGCACCTGTGTTTGTACTGAATCCATTAAATATCCAACTATGTGTATACCAAAATATATAAATCAGAGGTGGCCTGTAATATAAATAAAATATAGAGGTTTCTTCAAATATCACTAGAGGGTAGCCGTTAAACTACACTTTGGGAAAAGGTTGAATGCTCTCAAAATGAATGAAGAAATGAAGAAGGGGGAAGAAAAGAAGATAGAGGAGTGAGGGAAGAGGCAAAATGAAATAAGGCAAACAAAAAGCAGCATTTTCTGATTTTTTTTGGTGCAGTAAGATGCCTATTAAAATTATAATACCAACTTTCTGCTTGTATCAGATAGTAACTGCTAGCTGTTTCTATAGCATTAACCCATGTAATTGTCAAAACCAAAATCTAAATTTCATTTTTTTTCTTTTTCACATGGGAAGTCCAGAAGCAAAAAACTATTTACATTCTTGTCCCTAATTAGTGCACTCAACTTCATCATCTCCTCCAGCCCATCATCTTTTTAACCCATTCCTCCATTGTGGAAATTAATGCTTCTATTCATTTTTGGGTGTATAGAATTCTTGCAGCCATCAACATGTATAGCAACATCATTTCCTCCACTATTTCTTTATCTAATATCCTAGAATAGTTTCTGGTTTCCACTGTAAGCCCACGTTTAAAATCTTCTGAATTAAATCATGAATCTGTTCCCTATATTTCTTTGCCTTGTTGCAAGTCTACCACATGCGATAAAAAGTCTACCACATGCGATAATTTCCAGTATACATCTTCAGTAATTCTCTGATGAGTACATCATTTTATACAATCTTTAAGAATATAATTCAACATGAATTTTGGTACTTTAGTCCCATTCCTCTAGCATTATATTATAATCAAAAAAAATCCACATCGAATCATAGTGTTTGGCACATTCACTTTCTAGTCAATTGTAACAGCATTTTATAAGTATTACCTACAGAATGCTCATCATTGGTAAAGTATCATTTCAAATTCACTTTTTGCAACTTGACAAAATAAATCTTTCAGTTGTACATAGATAAACCAATGACAAGTACAACCTTCTAGCTCTAAGTATTCTTCTGATTTGAGAATAATCCTTGAATAAAGGATATTATTTCATTATAAATCCACCAACTGGAGCTCATTATCATTTCCTTTTCATAAAAGGTTTTTTGAGGTGACATCCAGAGATATTTTAGAAAAAAAGTCTTTGTATTAATTCCAAGCATTACACGCCTACATACTCCAGACGCCTAACAAAATGATTCTTAAAATCCGAATTCATTTTAACTTTAGATAGGTACCATATCTAAGGTACCATATCTACCATACCATAGATAGGTGTACCATCCAAACCTCAGTTCGTGAGTTTCCAAATCCAATACCTTTTTATTCTTCCGGGTCATCCATTCCTTCAGCCAAACCACACAACATAATTCAAAATACAATTTTAAATCCAAACCACCTCTTTCTTTGATATCCTGAAACAATTTATACTTAATTCTTGGGGTTTTTTCCCTTGTCAAATAAATTTAGAAATTTGCCATTGCTTGAATGGAGCCCGGGTCATTATTACTGGCAAGGTATGAAATAAAATAATGTCTTTGATAGACCTCCATCTTGATTATAAAGATCTTACCCAACAAAGATTGCTGCAATTTATATCACTTTTGTAAGCCTTTCTTAGTGTCATTCCAAATGGATACATATTTATTTTGAAACAATTTAGAGTTTGTATTTGACAAAGTATTCCTAGGTAAGTAAGCTACTTTTCTACCTTAAAACCTAACCTTTTTATTACGTTTTCATGGTCATGTGCAGCCATATTTTTGCTTAATATTTTTGTTTTCTGTTTATTTATTTTAAAATCAAGCCAAAGATCCAAAATCATTCTTCATCAAATGTTGCAAAATATTTTGGTGATCTTGCAAATATAGAAGTAAATTATCCACAAAGGTTCTTAACTTATAAGTCTCTTTCTTGATTTTCATACCAGTTATTTTGTCATCTTGCCTGATATCTCTATTCAAAACATGTAGGACTAAAATAAAGAGGTGATAGGAGACCACTCTATTTGTATCTTTTTGTATCTTACATATTTTATTCAGTTCGTCATTAACAATATTACATGCGTGTTGGGATGTGCAACTCAAACTAATACTTGAATGAATTGTTCTCCCAAATTCATTTCATCCCAAAGCCTGAAGAAAAGTATATCATCATGCTTATCTATTATCAAGGTCTTAGGATCCAGATATATAAAACTAGAGTATCTGTGGAAACAATTACATCAGTCAGAAGAATTTGGAATGTAATGTAATATTTGGAATCCCTTCTCCACTGAGCCGAAGGGAGAATCCAGGAAGGGTAGTCTCTAGTGTCATAGCTTTGCAGACCTAGTTGAAAAACTGAGGAAGAGACATGTCAGGTAGTACCAACGCCCCTTTTTTCATGCTAAATTAAGTTTATGGGAAAGTTTAATTTTATAAACTGGTGAAAAATGACGATGGAAGCAGGGATATTGAATTTGGATCAATTGCTAGATGGTGAAAGATGAATTTCTAATATACTCTGTGTTAAGAGTCAAATATCATCATATAATACAATGCCAATATTTACAGTAACAACTTTTCTTAATAACATTATTTGGACCAGTAACATTCTCATCTTCTGAGGCACTGAGATACTAGGACAATTTGTTAAATCCTTTGAAAACAGCAACAACCACCACCACATTCTACTATTGGTTATTCGTTGTTGTTTTTCTGTTGTAATTTTAAAAGCAATATAATAATAAAAAGATTGTGTGAAATGCAATAAAGCAAAGCACAATAAAATGAGGTATTCTTGCAGCTTCTTTTAGATTCATTTACATTTCTAAAACTGCCCAGGTTCTTGACATCAGGGCAAAATTTAACAAGGTCCACTACTGGTTAAGAATAATCACATAACAGTGCAACCTTTAGTAACCCTCCCCAGCCTGTGGAAGGTTTCTTTTCTTGGTTTTGTGGTTATAGGAGCCACATGGAGCAAAGTCAATAGCACGGCCAAAAGATCTGATTGAGATGCTTAGAGGTCTGCCCTCAGTCCATGTACTGAATTTTACTAACCCCATTTTAAAAAATATTATCGTTGGTGCTTTTTCAGGTATGGAAACCTTGTAAACGAAATGACATCTTTTGTCACACAAAATTATTATTTTTTATTCAGATATTTCATCCGTTTTATTACTACTATTATATTGTTGTGATTTGCCCTGTATTTAATTCAAATAAAGTTCATATAGCTCAAGCTACTTTTTATTGATATACAAGGTACAGATTTTTTTTTCATAGAAACACTAATCTTGCTACTAAAGCATGGATAAATTACACAGTTGGACATTGCTAACATATGGCTACTCTTAGCATTAACAAATTCAATTCGTTCAGAATATTACTTAATTGGGATTCCCAGGTGAAGGGATTTTGCACTTTTTTTCTTTTTTCTTTAGGAAATGAAACTAAATAAAATGAACTAAATAAAATAAAATAAACTGTCCAGTTGCAGAATGCATTTTCCTTATCCTGAGTAAGAATGGTAGAAGAGCTTTATTGCATCACTTTGTCACTTTTGCAATATTCTCTTTCTGCTTTTGCACTTTACTTAGGGTGATTTTTCACATGATGTGTTGATTGTCCTGGGCTCAGACAGCCACGTCAACTCAATAAATCTCACAATAAAAGGAAGATAGAACTAAGCTACACCAGTGGTAGCATTACATTTTTCTGAAATATGTCAATCTGTGTGAAATGCCCAGCTCAATTTTATTTCAGCTTTACTTTCCAAAGCATCTGAGTCATTTCACTACTGCATCATAGAAACTGCCAGTGAGTATTGCAGAAGAAATTCCTTGTGTCTATCTATATTTAATCTTGGTATTATGTAAGTCTTCCAGCCCTCCAGGTCAAAAGCAGTTCTGCAAGACATTCTACTCATATGTCAACTTGTTTCCACCAAAACTATTTATACCTTGCCAAATGCTTTGTCTTAGATTCTAGCAAAATAATACATATTTTTACCACTGTGTAATGGTTCAGAGGAGGACATAGGGATTACATGCACGTAGCCAAACCCTGATGCACATATAGTTTTTAAATTCAGATTTCCAAAACCAAAGAGACTCTCAACATAACTCCAAACTATAACAAACAGTCTTTCTGTTTTTACCTCCCATTCTTTCCTTCCTAATTACTGTATTTCACTTCTCATTCTCTTAAGAAAAGAAGAAGAAACCTAAAACAGAGGTTATACTATTAAAACTGGTTTTGACCTATAAAACCCTTCATGGCTTAGGACCGGGATATTTACTGGAGACTTTGCTGCCAGCGACTGTTTCCCATCGTCCTGTGCGCTCTCACAGACTGGGCCTCCTCGGGGTTCCATCAGCCAGACAACGTCGGCTGGCGACCCCTAGGAGTAGGGCCTTCTCTGGGAGCACCCACCCTATGGAACCAATTGCCCCTGGAGCTTCGGCTGGCACCTGACCTCTGCTCTTTCCGCCATGGCCTCAAAACAAGGTTGTTCCAACTCGCTGACCTGGACTGAGGGTGTGTGTGTGTGTGTGTGTGAGTTTTAATGTTTATTTTTAGGGTTTTAGATTTTAATTGGGTTTCTTATTCGGGTTTAATCTCTTTTTAATTGTATATGTGTATTGCTTTTATTACGCCTGAGTCCTTAGGGAAATGGGGCGGCCTAGAAATCCAATTAATAAATAATAAATAAATAAAATGTTACCCTTGTGTGAAACTGCCTTTTGGGTGGGGGTGGGGGTCCCAATATGCATAAGAGTTGCAGTAAATCCACCATGATATCCATCCCCTGGCAAATGCAAGTGACCAATCACCTTGACCTGTTTGCTTGTTTCTATATTTGAAGCATCTAAAAGGTTAACCAAACGGAATTTACTTTTTGCAGGACTAATGTTGACTTTTCTTCATCGCTATCCTACTAGGTGCTTGATAATTTTATCTTTAGTAACACATGTGTACATGTTAACCAACATTAAACTAGGCAGCTTCTAGCTTACCGGATTGCCTCTGGATTCTGGACTAAAGTTTGCAATTTTATGATATCGAAGCTAATCTAAGGAACACATTATATACATTTTATTGCATGCCGACATTTTATTCATTTTTTATACATTTTATTCATGCCAACGAGGAATAAAATGCTTTTTGAATTTTCATGGCTACCAAATTCGAGGCATCATTTTGTATTTCTCTGCTGCCATCCCATGATCATGCAGAGCTTTGCAACCCAGATCTGGCAATCCTACTGTAGATTAGCTTCAGTATTGTGATTCTGATATGCATGATCTATATTTTCTGCAGGAATTTCATTAGATTATGATTTTGGATCAGAATGCTGACTTGACCACTTTACCTTTTGACAATTTTATATTGCCATCTATATTACATGAAGCAACCTGAAGTGGCTGAAAAACAAAGCACACAGATAATTAAAACACAGAAAACTTCAGCACACTACCAATGCAAGACAATATCACAGAAAATGCTGGGATTACCTCCCATCATTTATTTTATTTATTTATTATATTGGGATTTATATGCCTTCCTCTCTCCCAAAGGACTCAGGGCGGCTCACAACAATAAAAACATACAATACAAAATTTAAAATTTAAAAATATCAAATAGAAATCCCAATAATTCAATTAAAACCGACACCAGCTAATATAAACCAATAAAAACCCTGCCTCAGTCCAGGCCGGCCTGTTGAAAGAGCCAAGTCTTCAGGTCGTGACGGAAGGATCGAAAATCAGGGGCCATCCGCAGCTCCAAGGGTAACTGGTTCCAGAGGGCAGGCACTCCCACAGGGAAGGCTGTCCCCCTGGGGGTCACCAGCCGACACTGTCGGACCGACAGCACCCCGAGGAGGCCCTGTCTGTGAGAGCGCACGGGGCGCTAGGAAATGGTTTCTGGCAGTAGATGCTCCCGCAAGTACCCTGGCCCTAAGCCATGTAGGACTTTATAGGTGATTACCAGCACCTTGAATCTCACCCGGAGGGCAACTGGCAACCAATGCAGCTCACGGGAGGGGTAACATGGGAGTATCGGGATACTCCCATCACAACCCGCATGGCCGCATATCATGCCACAGTATCTGAAGGAAACACTAGATCTTTGCAGCCTGTCAGAAGAAACAAAGCAGATTGGGAGGAATGCTATTCTATTGGGTAGGCGCAGCTATGGAAAAGACTTACTTACTAGGTCCTTGCCAGACAACAACACTTAACAGAGGGGATCTGGAATAAGCCAATCTTATTCAATCTGATGGGATGGGAAGATGTTCTCAGGGAGAGGTGACCCCAAAACTACCTGCATCATTGGATTCTGGACCAGTTTCTGGGCAGTCTTTAGGGACAATTCCATATAGAGTGCATTGTGATAGCTCAAAGAAATGACTAGGGCAGGAATGACCTTGAGCAAGGTCTTCTGATCCAGAAATGGGTGCAATTAGTACAGGATTAAATTTGTGCAAAAGCCCTCCTAGTCATACCTGTCATCTACTCCTTAAGCGTGAGTTGCAAATCAAGAGTTGCACATTGTTCTTCAATTCTGTCCAGGGGAGTAACACCCCATCAAGAATTAAATCGAATTTCAGTTCCCCAGATCAACTGGAACCATAACCCCAAAATGAAGAGGTTTTTTTAAAGCCTGGGATTAAGAAGAAATAGGGCACAGGGGGTCATTTTTTGAAGGACTGTCTCCCATAATATCAAACCAACTGGTTTGAATTGGCATGTCTGGCACATTCAGGGTTCCATTGATTAAACAGTGCCACCTATCCTAAACCTGACTATAGCAGGACCTGTCCTCTGAAGTGAAACATGCCCCTCTTCAAATAGTGCTCCTATCCTGCTGGGGTTTTGAAGAGCCTTACAAAACTGGTTGTTTGCACAGGCCTTTGAAGGGAATGACTGGTACCATTTTTTTTCTTTGTGTTCTTGGTTTATTTTCTTTGTCATCATTGTACTTCTGTCTTATATTACTGTCTTATATTGTTTGTTTGTGTGTATGCTTTCTATTGTTCTGTTCTTAAATGTTTTAACAATTCTAAGTTGCCTAGAGTCATTGGGAGACAGGTGGTATCTAAATTTGATAAATAATGATAATGATGATTAAGGAATATATTAATCCATTGAGAAAATAGTCTTTACAAAGAAAATAAAAGAAAGGCAATAGAGCTAGTGAAGGAGAGGCAGTGGAGCTAGTTGAATGATGCATGTACTGAGTTTGGGCAAAGGAGAAAGGGTACAGGCAGGTGTTTCAAATGAAGATAATAAAGAAAGGGTGACAAAAGAAGGAGATTCTTGCTTTTTGCCATGGAGGGAAGAGGAAAACGAGGAGTTTCTCCATTTTAGGAGTGTCTGCAGGGTATGGTCCCAAGAGATAAGATGGCAGCTGCAACAGTGTGATCAGGTTTTTTTAAATGAGTATTGACTTTTTTTGAGCACATTCTACAGATACCCAGGCTCCATTTGCAGTCATTCACAATGCTTGGCCAGGATGCTTAATTTCTTCTGCCCCAGCATACATACTTGGGTACTGAAAGGTCTGCCCTCTCTCTGGTCTTCTCTCCTGGTTCCATTAGGTTTCCACCAGTTTCTAAGCTTTTATGTCAGCTGCTTTAGGAAGGGAAATTGCAGCTTACTTACTTTCTGTGTAGCAGCAAGGGGGCATCCCCTTCTTGTTGAAAAACACCAGTCTGATAAGAGAGTGGAATGGCAGAGAAAAAGTAACAAAGGACAGTTTATGAGAAATGAATTAAATTGTCCCCAAAATAAAACCTAATCCATTCTGGTTTTGTTGGGGCATTAGCATTTTCTGGATTCCCCCATCTTTTTATCTAATTTGAAGGAAAATAAAGCTCCAGAACAGCTGATGGTCTCTAGTCTATACAATTCTAAAAATAACACAGCAGTCTTAGCTTATGGGATTTAGGTCTATAAACATTTACTTTGGGTACAATTTGTTGAATTCTGTAAGATTACTTCTGTGTGGACATATATACAACTGTTTGTTTGGAACAGTCAGTTGCTTTTAATTAAATTACTATAAGTTTGCTGAATCCCTGCAGTTTAAGTCTCCCCCCACCCATCATTTTTCTCCCTTGTTTCACACTTGATTTTGTAAATTTTGTGTGTGTGTGTGGTTTCTGGTATAACTCTGCTCAACTATGCAATATGGATAACAAGTATTATAAAGATATTTGAAGGCTTAATATATCCTTACTGTATGTGACTCATCTCTTGCCTGTGTTGCTTATTTCTCTGTGTGTATTATCCAACAATTCATAAGCTCCCAGCACTTTTTTTTTAGTCTTATTTTTCTTGCAAAATTGTCCTGTTTAGAAAAACTGCACTTGGGATCCTGAGATGGAATGCTGCGACAAAAAAAACATAACAATTCCTGCATGAGTCTTCCTAGCTACAAGATCCAAGGTTCTTCTCGTAAATAACTTAAGGTTTGAAAGTGAATGCAAACATTGTGCATATAAAAACCTAGATAAGTGAGGCTACTTGTTGTATAGTAAGAAAAAGTATGCAAGATTGGTGGTGTGATTCCCTTCCCAACAGATTCTAAGCTGATAAAATCCATCTTCTTATAGAAGTGGCATATTGATCTGCTTTTATCACTGTTTTATTATTATTCATATGTGAATTCATACAAGATATATCTGCTTGTTTATTTTAATGTTGGAATCTGCAAGGGATAGTATGCTCTTTAAAAATATAATTCTGTGTTAAACACATCTGTTAAAGCCATGGCTGATCCTGTACACACGTTCTTTTGACCTATTGCCACTCAGCTGGCTATAAACAAAATCCTCAAAATACAGATGGAATGGATAAAGAAAAGTACAGGAAGTGACAAATGATCTGGCCAAAATCAAAACTTTTGTAGTCCTCTCTGCATTGCAGTTAAGCATCAGAGCCAGGATAAATATTTTTTAAAGCAACAGTGATGATGCGGTTGTTCCTTGTTAAAATATCAGCTAAAATCTCTAACTGTGGCCAAAAGCTAGGAAAAAAGTCATTGGCTTTTTTTAAGAACAGCTGGAAAAGTGATAACACTGTGTGTGGTGCCATTTTCATTGTATTTACTGTATTGGAATTATGATGACAGTAACACAACTGAAGCTCTCTATGAGGAGTCAGCTGCATTGCAAACAGGAATCTTTGCCCATTTTGTATCAACAACATCCTCAACTTTTCTTCCTCCACCCCATTGCATTCCAGCACCCCATGGGTTTGCATAATCTCTGGAAAAATTTCACCACTCCCGTGTTTTTTCTTGGAACAAATAACAATAATTTCCTCCGTTCAACTGGAGCCCAGGAGCAGGACATTTCTCACCATGAACAGAAATTATTCTGCCTAAAGTACAGGAAACTACACTTTTGACTTTTCTTTTAAGTTTAGAATTGAAAGACATGCTTGATATTGTGAACAGAAGGAAATACAAGCAAGATCAATACTTTTCAGCCTCAGAGGTTGAGAAACAGCGATCAAGATGGTCCTCTATTTCCCTCTATATTTATGATTCTTTTTTGCTTTGTTTTGCTGATTTGAGGTAGGGGAGAGATTTAGAAACTGGACATTTTCTCCAACCCCCCCTTCTTCTTCAGTCCCTTTTATTTCTCCACGTTATTCTGTACTGTAAAATATGTCTTGGCTATTCTGTGATATCTGCGGGAATATGAGCCGGCGGTGTGCTGCAGCTGCCAAAAAAGCCAATGTAATTCTATGCTGCATTAACAGAGGGCAAGAATCAAGATCACATTGGAGGTTAATACCACTTTATAATGCCTTGGTTAGATTAGAATACTGAATCCAGTTTTGATCACCATATTATAAAAAATACGTTGGGACTCTAGAAAAAGTGCAGAGAAGAGCAACAAAGAGGATTAGGGGACTGGAGGCTAAATCATATAGTTGCAGGAATTGGGTATGTCTGGTTTAATGAAAAGAACTAGGGGAGACATGATAGCAGTCTTCCAATATCTCAGGGGCTCCACAAAGAAGAGGGAGTCGGGCTACTCTCCAAAGCACCTGAGGGCAGGACAAGAAACAATGGGTGGAAACTAATCAAGGAGAGAAGCAACTTAGAACTAAGAAGAAATTTCCTGACAGTTAGAACAATTAACCAGTGGAACAACTTGCCTCTAGAAGTTATGAAAGCTCCAATATTGGAGGTTTTTAAGAAGAGATTGTATAACTATTTGTCTGAAATGATATAGGGTTTCCTGCCTAAGCAGAGGGTTGGACTAGAAGACCTCCAAGGTCCCTTCCAACTCTGTTATTCTGTATTCTTTGAGCTGAGAGGCATTCTCCATTTTCTTCTTCATTGGAAAAATGTCATAATACAGTAGGTAGTAAAGACATAGCTGGAATATATAGCTTTCTCATTTTACTAAATTCCATTTACTAAATTTTCCAATTTCAATTACATCTTCCTCAGCTGCTCTTGCTGTTACCATTTTTGGCTGAACGTCTCTGTGTGTGTACATGTGGTGCAGGTTTTCCATTAGGAAAGTTCTTGTATCAGGAGGACGTAGCATTGAGGTGTTAAAGAAAAGAAATGTGTGTATATGCTTTAACTTGCCCTAAATTCCACTCAGTTGGTGGAGAGAGCTATTCCCCCTAGCTGTGTTGGAGTTACAGTTAACTACCTACTTCTTTGCAGGAGCAGGACAAGGACAAATGGGTACCACCTTGTGTTTAAGCAAAATGTCTCAGTTGTATTTTGGTATTCTAGTTTGGAGGGTAATTTCAATGGATTGGCTTAGTATAGCTATAGGATTTTTGCTTGCTTGAAAAGTTGGAGGGAGAGTCTTCTGTACCTCCCAATTCTTCAGTGAAGGGTCCAGTTTAGGCATTGTTACTCCAGGTGAAGCAACACAAGCAACTGCTGGATGAACTGGCTGGTCTCCTCTCCCCATTAGGTAGACCCAGCAGGGTCTATTACAACTCGTCACAGCCAACTTGCCACAGCCAACTCACTGCAGAAGAACTCACAATGGTCAACTTGCAACAGGACAATGTGCTGTGGGTCAGTTCAACAATTAAACTTAATTATTTAAAATGGTTAAAAATCATTTTAATTTTGGTCATTCAGATTTCATTTTCTTTGGCATCATTTCTTTAATGATTCTATTCTACTGTTTCTTCAATATTAGTGTAACTCTTGTCCTGTGGCAGGTTGGCCAAGTGAATTGTCCCATGGCGAGCTGGCCTTGGCAAGTTGGCTGTGGTGAGTTGTCCCATTCCGGACCAAACTTGGTGTTAGCTTTTAAGTATAAAAATAATATCCAAGAAGAAAAGGCTGACCTTTTCCTACCTTGATCCCAGTAAGCTTCTTTAATCTAGCAATCATTTTTAATCTAATCTAATTCTAATTTCATTTTCCAGTAGTACAAATTGTCTGTTTACAATCAGTTGCTCTCAGGGATAGAACATGAAAACATAGGGAGGTAGCAAATGGTATTCTATACTAGTCTGTTGATTATCCAGAGACTGAACTGCTTGGAACTCCTTCTTTTCTTAAAGCTATATTAAATTATTTAACCAGTCCCAAAAACTCAAGTGACAGTGTGCTTCCAGGTAAGTCTCAAGCCAGAGGGAACAGAGAGCACAATAAGTACAACCTATTTTGGGGAGAACCAGAATGTTTTCATCAAGGGATATTGTCAGTTTCTGGAGGGGAATGGAGGGGAATGCATGGGAATGAATACTTTAGAAGAGGGTCTGGATGGTTGCCAGGTTCTCAAATAATTGATGTTCTTCCAACAGTGCATCATAGACCCAGTGGTTAAGTGTGGTGTAGTGGTTAAATCATCAAGTTAGAAACAGGAAGATTGTGATTTCTAGTCCCACCTTAGACACAAAGCCAGCTGGGTGACTTTGGACTAGTCCCTTTCTCTCTGCCTTAGGAAGCAAACAATGACAAACCCCTTCTGAAAATGATGCAAAGTAAACTATAGGGACTAGTCCAGGCAGACATCAGAAGTACACACACAAACACACACACACACAGAGCAGTGCATCATATTGGTGCAGTTCCTGCCTGTATTTCCACAAATTTCATAGCTGCGCTTGCTTGCCTGAGCCATATGTACATATATTGCATATTTATTTGTATATGTAACATACGTGGAACATTTAAAATCCCAAATAAATTACTTGCTATGTTATTTGCCAAGATATATTATTATGGAATGATTTCCAAATTATGTAATACTTTATGCAGAAGTGTTTTCTTTCTAAAAAAGTTACTGCAATAATAGATTCATTCAGAAATTTTCATATTTATCTTGAATAATCCAGATTTCAGTGGTGTGTTTTTTGTACATTGATTTTACTGCTTTTCCTCTGTTCTTTTTTAAATGATACCCAAATGAATCTTATCTGAGCCTGTTTCTATTACTTTCCTCATCTACTTAGAGGAATGCTGGACAAGTGACAGGCTAGGTGTGGCATAGAAAAATACCTGCCCCGCCTGTGTTTAGAATTTGTTAATATATAATGTTACAGTGTATCTCTTTGTTTCATTTTTTTTCTTCTGTTATCCAAACATTGAAACTATGTAGGGCCCAACAGAAAATGGAGGATAATAATTTAGTAAGAAATATAAAGCTTCTTCAACACAATTGCCTTCTTAATCTGTGAATGTGGCAGAAAAAGCAATTTTTAATTTGGTTATTAAGCCTTTTACCTGGAGATTAAACATTGAGTATAATCCTATCTATTTGTCCCTTTGGGCATCAGAGACTGGTAACAGGGATTAACCATAGTTTTTGTCTATTTTTCCAGAATAAAAGGTGCAGCAACTTTGCATCCTATGGATCAAAGTGTCCATCTGAATATATTTAGTCATATGCATCCTATAAGTGGACACATTTACTGTGTGCGGAAATTTATTTTTTGTATTTCCATTTTTATTTTCCTCATTCCAAGTATAATACTAATCTTTTTTTGCTTTCATTTTTAGAAAGCTTAAACCACAATGAACTATATTGAACTATGTACTTCTCTCTTATGTGTATTTTGCCAGTGGGTCAATATTTTCTGTATTCCAGTCAATCAGTCATAAAGGCTGAGGTTGACAGGAATTATGATTCAGCATATTCACATGAAAGAGCTGTCAAAAACTTTAATTTTTTATATATTTTTTATTTTTTATTTTATTTTTATTCATATTTATATCCCACCCTTCTCCGGAGACTCAGGGCGGCTTGTAATTTTTGGGATACAACCCAATGCGCTCAGCAATAGCCTTCCTTCCATTGTATATGCCTGCTTATTACTAAGCGGCATTTTTACAAAGTCAGCTTATTGCCCCCAACAATCTTGGGTCCTCAGTTTACCTACCCCGAGAGGATGGAAGGCTGAGTCAACCTTGAGCCTGGTGGGATTCGAGCCTGCAATAATTACAGGCAACTGGAACTAAGTGCTAGGCTATTAACAGCCTGCACCACCAAGGCCCATAATGTCTTACCTTTGCCAGTTTGAACAGACTTCCACATCCGCTTACTCTTCAGACTAAATTTTCCTCTGCTCCCCAGTTAGGTAGAGCTGTCCATCTAGAGTTTGATAAACCCGTTGTTGATGTGGAAGGGTTCTCACTTACTGATAGGATATAAAACACAATCCATTGTCTTAGGTTTACAGTTATAATAATGTATGCCTCCTAATTGTGAGACTTAAAATCCCAATAAGGTGTATACAGAATATTTTTTAAAAATGCTTGTCACTGTCCTCAGTTAAACTTCTCTGAATGCCCTGTGGAAAAGGACTCCCCCCCCACCTGTTCGTTAAGGGACAAGAAGGTGACCTTAGGAGGCCAGTTGAATGAGGAAATATCACTTTCTGTATCCTGAGCCCACAGATTTGTATGAGTAGGCATTTAGTAGATCCTCTCGTGGTTAGAGAATATATTAACGTGTAGGGTAGAAGATCTTCTAAGAGCACTGTATGAAACAGTGCAGTACCTTGGAAACTTGGAAGCCTATTAGCAGCTAGAGCAACTCCTGAACAGTAGTAATTATACTGTTGAAATGGGCAGGCTAGGTCAAAAGGTAGGTGGCGGCATTTGGTGCCAACTATAGAGTCCAAGTTTGCAATTCTTTCTGTGCATCAGATTCAGCTCTTGAGAATGGCAGTTTCTGGCTAATCTTTGCTATTATCAAAATCTATGCTGTCATTGGAGGTACAGTGCAACAATTTGGATCAATAGATTCAGAAACTAGTAAAGACATGTCTTGCTCTGTATGATGTTGATCTTGATTTGATTCATCAACCCAAATATCTTCCCTATTTGAATAATTGCCTGTGCTTTATCTTTTGGATCTGAAATGTGACCATCACCCCTCTTTTGTCTTTGTCTTCTTCCGATCTTTTGGATTTGCCTGCTCTGGAAATTGAGTCTGAATCATGTTAGTGTTGACAAAGAATCAGAAAACGTGCAGGTTAGACATTGATAACTGGATCCTAAGAAGTATCGTAAGAGTTTCCAAACCTTACCATAAAATTATTTTTTCCAAAAAGTCAGGATACAGGCTTTTTAAAACCAAAAGATGGGGAGAAAGGAAAATGGCAACTGTAGTTGTTTTCTTGCCTCTTCCATTCTTCTGGATGGTGTTGGCTGATTGTAGATAAGTGAAAAGTTCATTTCACCTAATATTTTACAAATTCCAAGGTTTGCCCAGAAAAATAAGTTCTAAATCATGGTAAAAAGCAATGCCTCTTGCTCTTTTATTTCAAAATGCACATTAAGTACTAAATTTGTTTCCTCTTTCCCTCCTGCTGCTTTCTCTCCAGGTTTGACGGATGATGAAGATATTAAGATAATGCTGAAGGGAACCAGTTTCTGGAAAGTCAAGACTTATCAGCCCCGGAAACAAAGGCTGTTCCGGCTTCTTGAAGATGGGATGTCTATCTGGTTTGAGACTCGTTTTAAAAAGGCTCGCTCCAAACATATTTGTAAGTTTCAAAGTATTTACAAGTGTTTTATTCTGAATTTTACTAAGTGTGTTAATTCTACCTGTTTAACTTAAATTCTTATAATCTAGTATTTGCAGCCCATTTCTGGGCTAAACACTTAGAGAAATCTTACTGTTGCTTATTCCAGAATTAAAAACTCAGACATCTTCCCATCTTTGATGTTCAATGTTGATAAGCTCAATTAGGTGGAAATTTTATGTTGATAGGAAAAGATGGTGATTCATGGAAGAGGAGTATAGTGATAGAGAGAAAAGGAATACACACACACACACACACACACATACCCGTATCTAATTATGGATCAAGTATTATAGATTTCCTTCTGATCTACAGCTTCAGAGATTTCCACCAATGTGGGATAAAATGTTAGCATAGTGCTGTAGTAATTGTTTATTCGAGATGCTAATAGGAGGCTACAATCAGTATCTGTGACAAGACAGAAAAAACAGAGGTTTGTCCATTTTTTAAAAAAAATCCTGGCTTTGTCTTTGACAGTGTTCTTTCCTCACAGGTAATCACAGCTAGATTTTGTCTTTCCTGGGATTAATGTAATTCAGTACAAAACTGTCCTGAGGTCTTTGTATGAAGAAAATGAAAACAAGCAAACAATTACACTAGATTCAAAGAAAAGGTTTAACTGAAAGAATTACATTTAAGTATGTCAATGTTGTTCTTTTTCTAAAGACAGATTGTCAGTTCGCTGTTCAATAATATGTCTACTATTTTTCTTAATGCTTATAACTATATCAATATTCATTAAATAATAAAACCTTTTACTTCTGATCCTCTTCTCAGGAAAATAATTTTAGTGATAGACAAAATTTGCATCAATTTAATTTCTAATTGCCACACTTAATTGAGCAGTAATTAAATAAGGTTTATAGGTGATATTTAACTGTATCAAAAATTCAAAATTTATGTAACAATGTATAAGGAATTAAATGTTTGTTTTACTTCAGGGCAAAGTTTCTGCCATACAGGACTTTAAATCTTTGATTAAGATATGTATTCACTTTCCACCCATGAACTCTGAAATGGACCACTATTTTTCCATGTGGTCAGTTATTTTATTAATGGCTTTATTATATAATGGATTTGACTTATGTTTTTGCATTCTTGTTCTATTTTAGTTCTTTGTTTCTGACTTACCTTTTTACCTACATTGAAAACAATTAAAATATTCCTTAAAAAAAGGAAGGAGAGAGAAGGAGGAGAGGAATAGGTGGTCAATTATATATAAAAAGAATTGTGGCTGAGGACCTTCTGATTTATGGCTTAGTCTGTTAATTTGTAAAAGTAGCTCTTCCCTTTCGCAAACAAGAAATACTTGTACTCTCCTGGCTATGAATTACTCATGCTTGATTTCTCTGAGAACAGGGTGTAAGGTAGGAAGGCATGGGTTTATTTGTTTTCTTTGGACATTTCTAAAGAAACTTAAAAATGGGGTAGCAGTGCCAGAATGCATTTTGAAAGATAAATACTTGATTAGGACAGGGTGAGGCAAGGGAAAATTGCAGGAAGATTAAATATGTTGAATTGTGACTTGACTGCTAAATATAAGAGCTTGGGTGTAGGCTTTTTTTTTAAAAAAAATACAGACTTGTTTGGGCATGTAACGGCGAAATTGCATGCGATAACTGACAATCAGGTGCTCTGTGATCCCATCTTTGTTGGGGGTAACTCATTAGGCCAGGCATACAGTCTTCTCATGAGGAGCAACAGTCCAGGATGCAAGTGGTTGGTCTCACAATCTTCTTTGTCCAGAAAGACGATGGCCAGCCAGAATTTATCATCTGGCTTCTAATCTCTGCTGCAATACATTCCTGGTCTTTCAGAGACACCAGCTATAGATCTTCACTGGGAAACAAAATGTACTGGGATTTCTGAAAAGATTTTAATTGCTCATAGGGTAACATAATAAAATCTTGAAAAGTCATAAGAGCAATTTTCCAGGTGAATTTATCCTGATATAATTAAGGTGGAATTAATTTCAAATGTTTCTTCCTCTCCTCAACTAAACCAAGTTTTCTATAATAGTGCAGCTCCCTTTAATAACAGTTTTCTTCTTTCTGCATGTTCTTAATAATATCTACTAGACATTCTATCACAGCTATGCAAACCCACCCTTCCTTTACATAAAATGTTGAGATTGCCTTACATCTATTATTCTCCCATTGTTTTCCTCTACTTCCATTGTACTGATTTTCTTTCCAGAGAAAATCTGATCAGGAATGCATGTTGAAAAACTGCATAATATTTTTGATGTGTAATACTAAGAACCCTCTTTCTGAAATCATCATTCAGAGTAAGAGTGCACCCACAAGTACTAATCAAAAGTAACTGATGTATCTTTTCCTTCTTTATGTTGCTCTGTCAAATATGGAGTTTCAAATCCTCCAAACTAGGATTCTCAGAAATAATAACTAATTCTCAGACATGGTGAGGTAGAAGTGAAGGCATTTCTTAGACAGTGGTAAGTGTTGAAGGGCAAACTAGCCAACATGTCTAGGACTGGTTTCCCTTGAACTGAAATGCTGTTACATGTAATTAATCAGTGAATTATTAATTAATATTCTGTTCACCTCATGGTTCAAAGTGACTCTGACAAGCTTACAATGTAATAAAACATACAGATATAAAAACAATTATACAAACAATTTAAAATTACAAAAGATTAAAAACAAATTTAAAAAACCCCTGCAGGTTTGCAGTGGAGAGGTGGTGGTGCCTTCTCTGTTAGTGCATTAATCATCTCCAGCCAACTGCTTCTCCTTCAGGGGCCAATGCCCCAATGGGCGCAACCAAATTTTAAGGTTTTTCCTGAAGATCAGGAGGGAAGAGGGAGATTTCACCTCCAATAGTAAGACATTCTTAGGAGTGGAGGGCTGTGACAAAAAAGGCTCTTCTCCTGGACTCCACCAGCCACAATTACTTGACTGATGGGGTCTGCAGTAGGTCCATTCTGCCAGCATGATTGGGGTGGGCAAACCCATTGGGGAAAGATGTCTCTACAATGCAAAAGATTATAGAGTGGCAGTCCCCAACCTTTCTAGCTCCATAGACAGGCAGCAACAGCAGAGATGGGATGGCTTCTCATACGCAAACTAGCTCCCATATATGCACAAATGAAGTGCGTGCTTGCCCAGTTGCCAGTGGGTTGCAGACTGGTACAGGTCTGTGGCCCAGGGATTGGGGATCCCCGTTATATAGCAATGTTATACTGCATATTGTTTATTTAAATTCATATCCCTTCCAACCCAAATGATTCTAGGTGAAGATAACAAGTTAAAAGTATTAACCCAACAACAGCATAAACCAAAATTCTAAAAGCAGCAGTTGCAATAAATCAACAGTAATAAGATCCCCCCAAGACAGACGCCGATAAGATTTGGCTGGAATTGAAAAGTAGTGAAAAATATTCTAAAAGCTGTGAGAGAAGTAGTTTTAATCAACCTCTTGGGGAAAAGAGTTCTACAATAAGACGTCCACACAGAAAATTCCTGTTGTCTCATATATACCCTCCTCACTTCATAGGTCTTTCCACCCTGTTTATGATTGAATTAATTCTAGCTGTATAGGACTTGTAGATCATTACCAGCTCTTGAATTGGGGCTGGAAGCCTATTATAGTAATCTGAAGCAAGGGATGAGTAGTGGGATTGTTGCTGATTCCATTCACCATTTTTGTTATTGTTTTCAGAGATGGCAGGGTTTTTTTTCTTGTCACTTTTTTCCTTTCATGTTGGGCTGTAATTTTAGTGGCAGAAATCATTACATTTTTACTTAATTTTTCAAGAGTTCTTATTAATTTTTCCTCTCAGAATAAGACTATGTCATAAGTCTCTTGATAACAACTTCCTGACGCCCAGTACGCTCCCACAGGCAGGGCCTCCTGGTGGTGCCGTCAGCTAGACATTCATTCTGGACAATTTTTTAATGAGTTTTTGATAGACTCTTGGTTGGTAAATAAAGAAAACTACCTTATATCACAGCCAAACAATGCTCCATCTACTTCAGACCCATCTTCTGTCTGCTGATCTGGAATGATGACAATTGGAATTCAGTATGGTTGAGAGACCCATTCTCCAGGGTCTCAGAGGCTGGCTTTTCCAGCCCTATGGTGAAATACTGTGTGTTGAATCTGGGGTCTTTTGCCTGCTCGTTCTATGCTCTACTATTTGTTTATTTATCAAATATATATACAGTTCATCCCATGGTGCGAGGCAACTATAGTCTTTCCCTGCTTTCTTATGGCAAATGAAAACATTTTCACTGAAAGTGGTGAATATTTGGTGAGTTGAGACACCTAGAATATTTTTAATTTTTATCTCTCTCCATGAATGACTGACTCCCTTTGATGCCTTGTCTTTCAGTCTCCATCCTCCATGTTGAAAGCGTACGTGAAGGTTACCAATCGGAGGGGCTTCGGAAATTTGGTGGTTCTTTTGCAGAAGAGCAGTGCTTCACTATAGTCTTCAGGGGGAAACGGAAAAACCTGGATCTGGCTGCTCGGACTGGGACTGAAGCCCAGCAGTGGGTGAGGGGACTCACAAAACTGATGGTCAGATGTGAAGCCATGAGCCAGCGAGAAAAACTTGAGCAATATCCTTTCTTTCTATATCGGCAAAGACTTAGAAATGGGGTAGATATTATTCCCCCTTAAAGCTGAGGCATAGATTTTAAAAAGAGAAAGGAAGTTTTTGTTGAATTATTTATTATTTATTTATTATTTGGTCTTATATGCCACCCTATCTCCCTAGGGAATCAGGGTGGCTCACATCTAAAAACATACAATAACAAATTTTAAAAAGTTAAAAAATTATTAAACCAATATGACCAAATAAATTATCTAAAATCAGAACAAACATTTAAAACTAACCCAACCCCCCCCCCTTAGTCCAGGCCGGCTTGTTCAAATAACCAAGTCTTTAGGCCGCGGTGGAAGGAATGGAGGTTGGGGGGCCAAACAGAGCTCCACTGGAAGCTGGTTCCACAAGGTGGGTGCACCCACAGAGAAGGCCCTACCCCTAGGGACCGCCAGCTGACACTGTTTGGCTGATGGCACCCCAAGGAGGCCCTGCCTGTGGGATCGCACAATACAAAACCCTCCTTTCTCTTTTTAAAATCTATGCCTTGGTTTGTGTTAGGTACTAAACCTCTGAGTATCATATTTATAATGGGATTTGGAACCACATTTGGTTTCATGGGTTGCTGTGCACTGGTGATGTGCAAAAGAAGCAAATAGAATTAGTATTTACCCCTACTATCTTGTGTCATCTTCCATGGCAAGGGAATGCTGTTATAGCCTTATTTATATGTAGGCCACAGAGTCAAAAGTTGACTTATGTCTCAAAGGCCAAAATGCACCAGCAAAGGAATTATGTGGCAGTGATGTTGCTGGAGTGTAACCATTCTCTGTTTGAAGACCCTTACCTAACAAAGGATAATTTGTTGGCTTTAGAAGCAGCAATTTATTTTTTTCTGAAATAGGTTATATGGCCAGAAATTTTTAATTTCATTACAACTTGAATAAAGACATTTTAATCATATGTCTAAGAATTAGACAGAAATTGCTCAATCAAATATTTATGGATAGCTGATATCTTTGTACCCTGTCTTCTGCATTTAAAATATGCCCCAACACTCCTTCCCTTTTTCTTAATAGTTTGTATTAAGACTTATCTTCACAATTTTCTTGAATTAATTGTGTAAGACAGAAGGAGATTGAATTTAAATTTTAAGGCAGATGCTTCCCAGTTTTTTACATTGTCCTTACATTAGGCCCTACCTGGATCCATGGCATCTTACATGAAGCTGACAAGGACAAAGACAATAAGATGAGTTTCAAAGAGATCAAAAACATGTTGCGAATAGTAAACATAGATATGAATGACATCTATGCCTATCAGCTCTTTAAGGTATTCGTATTATTTTCTGTCTTGCCTTCTGGGTTCTGTTTCATGCGCTTTTCAGTAGTAACTTTATATTCAAAAGGTGCTTTTGTATGTTCCATAGTTCCTGTACTAGTTAAAATATTGGACAAAGACTGAGCTTTAAGTCCGTTATCTGCTATGGAAATTCTCTAGATGATTTTGAACTATTGTTTCATAGATCAGTCTACCTCCCAATGTTATTTGGGCTTGAGTTTCTGAAGAAATGTGTACAATATGTATTTCCCACCCAAAACATGGTACTCTTTTGATTAGTCCTAGGACATGATGAATGCTACTTCGTTTCTTCTCTTAGTTTCCCTTCCATTATACTTGCTGTTGTAGGCCTTTCAGTCTTGCTAGGTTATTAACTCCAAAGCTCTGCATAAATGTGTTCAAAAGTTTCAAGACAATACATAGAGATGAGAGACATCAGTGTTATCTCTTTATTTGGTGATTTTATGTTCTTCTTTAATGCAACTTTTGATAATAAATAATATAGAACATGGATCTCAGGCCATAATATTTATTATATTTCATTCTGAACCAAGTAGTTTTTAATGCTCTTCGTAATTTCATGTATTTTTTTTGTTGCTGTAGACTAAACAATGTATGTTATGCAGATGTGCCTTGTTTTTAATTACCTGTTGTAATTGCAGTGTAAAGGGGAAAAAGCAGGTAGCTCTTAGTGTAGTGTAGTCTTTCCCAAACTGTTATGCTTTAGGCACATTGGGACTGCAATTCCCAATATATCTAAAGCATATCTAAAACATATCAATTTGGGAAATCCTGGGAATTCCTGGCAGCTATCTGAGCTGGGAAATTGGGGGATTATGGTATCAGTACACCTGAAAGTTGCCAGGCTGGAAAAGTCTGAAAGTTGCCTTTTTCCATGTTAGACATTCAGTTGCTAATCAGGTGCCTCTGATCCAGTTTTCACTGCAGCTCATTTATTCCTTTGCTCTCTTTCACCAGGAGTGTGACAAATCAAACAATGACCGCTTGGAAGAATCTGAGATTGAGGAATTCTGTACACGACTAATGAAACGGCCTGAGCTGGAGGACATCTTCCACCAATATTCAGGAGAGGACTGTGTGCTTTCTACTGAAGAACTACAGGAATTTTTGCATGATCAGGGTGAAGAAGCAAACTTACAACAAGCTCAACATATCATTCAGACATATGAGCTCAATGAGAAAGGTATGAATGTGTTACATGTATCTCAACAATATGATTGTAAATTTTCCAACAAGCCATTTACAATATTTTGTCCTCCAGGCACCAGTTGCAAGATATTGCAAGGACATCCAGAAAGGCTGGGGTTCTTAGATATCCCAGCTGATCGAGAACCTGACACAGGTTGATGAAGGTCGTTATTTTTGTGGAACAAGCCACAAAGTTTTCTTCCTGCTCCCACTTTTGGAGAGGTAGTCAATCCTATACTGACAGGCTTGTAACAAATATAGTATAGCAGGGGTCCCCAAACTTGGCAACTTTAAGACTTGTGGATTTAAACTCCCAGGATTTAAACTCCCAGAATTCTGGGAATTGAAGTCCACAAGTCTTAAAGTTGCCAAGTTTGGAGACCTCTGCCGTATAGGGACTATTAGGATTGGGAGTATTACAAAAAAAATGTTTTGCTTGGTTTTAGTAACAGAATTCCTATGATTTTTTAAAATATTGTAGTGTATAAAGTAACAAAGAGAGGATGCAGAGCAGGCCAAATACAGGAAATGATCTACTAAAATACTTCTGGCAGAGATGGCTAAATTGACTGTTTTGGTCAAAGAAAAGAATATAAGTATTGTTTTTACATGGAAACAGCTTCTGAACTTTGTGCTTGAGGTGGAAAAAAATGAAACTTTGATTTTGGGTTTTATAGATTAGATTGATTTGTTGTTATAGAAATGGCTAGTTTATCCTGTTATGGAAAACAAAAAGTTCAGGTTTGATGTTAATGCTTTATTCTACTGCAACAGAGGGAGTCAAAAGTGAATGCTTGTTTTTTTCCTTCCCCCCTTCTCTTCCTCACTTTTCCTCTCCCCACTGTGTCCTAATATTTGCTTTTGTATTTTTGTATTTTATTCTACAATCTAATAAGATGTTATAATTATTTTTTTAAAAATGTAAAATATTCCAGATTTTATTAGTAACCTAGAATTTTAAAAAGAAACTTGATACGGTATTTAATATATTTTATCATACTGGCAAACCAAAATAAGTTATGGCAAGACTGCCTTGTACTTTCTGCATTGTTGGTGCTGATGTAGCAGTCTGGCCTAAACATCATTCTTGCTCACATAGATGCAAACACTTTTAGATAAATTCAGTCCGTAGATCAACCAATTTTTAATATTTTGTTTAGAAGTTAAATCATTGTATTAGATAATAAAATTAATAATAAAATTATTCTCAGCAATATAACAGTAGAGTCTTCTATGAGCTGAGCTTGTCTACTTGGAAAATATGAATTTTCCTTTGTGTTAATGCCACTGTCACCTCCAGATTTTTTTAAAAATGCATCCCAGTGTAGTTTAAAGCCCTGGAATTTTCTGGTTGTTGTATCAGAAATACTTAATCAGCACTGAACCTGTTTATTTCTTCATTTTTAGTCCAACTAGAGTCATGTAGGTGCTGCTACCCTTGGTGACAAAACAAATGAGGGGAATGATGAGCCAGGTATAAAATGCAGCTGTTAGCTCTAGTACTTCCTCTTTCCTCTTAGAAAATTCTGGACATGGACTTTTGAAATGGAGAAGCAAAGAAGTCACCTTTGCCCAGCTGCTTAACTCAGTCCTAAAGCTTCAAGGTCTCAGATTATGTACATGTATAGTTTATAGGATGATTTACTCCCATAATTGCTTTTCCCTGGAATTTTGGTACAACAATAAATCAAGCAAGTTCAGTTTTGCTAGCAGTATATGGTCAGTGCCCATATGAATAGAAGAGATTGTAATACTTAGTGAGGAGTGAAAGAGGTAAGGAGTGTCTTCTTGTAAAAATCTCAACTGAAACAATCTCTTAGATGGCCCAAAATCTCATATTTAACCCCCATTGGCATCTTTTCTTGAGATTATGACTTTATTCCTTATTGGTATTTTGTTCTGTATTCTTCAAGTTGATCCAAAGCATATTACAACTGGACAATTAGAACTGTAATCACTTTATTAAACAGGAACTTTGTGTAGATAGCCAAATTCTGTCTTCTATACAAGGAAAATGTGTGTGTTGTGTGTGTGTATTCTATTTCTATTTCTTCAGGTTCTAATTTGGAGAGAAAAACTTTCAAAGCCATTCCATGGCTATTGTTGTGGCCATACCGTAATCTTTTACAATCAGAACAACACAACATTTTATGTAGGGGTGGGATTCAAAATTTTTAACAACTGGTTCTGTAGGTGTGGCTTAGTTGGTGAGCGTTGCTTGGTGGTCATGTGACTGGGTGGGTGTGGCCAACTCAACATCACTCACATCAAGGGGCGCTTCTCCTCGCCTGGCCTCCCGTGACTGGGGATGCTGCAACCGTTGTAAGTGTGAAAAATGGACATAAGTCACTTTTTTCAGTGCCATTGTAACTTTGAATGGTAATTAAATGAACTGTTGTAAGTCAAGGATTACCTGTACAAAAATACAAAAAGCTTCTTTGCTTGCAAAAAGCTGCCCTAAATACCAATTATTAGATTAGAAATGGGGAAATGCACACTGAAGATCAGTGAGTCACAGCCATCATGGAAACCTAAACCATTCTCTCTGAATACTTTCTTTTTCATCAGCAATATCTTCAACCCAGAGTTACAAATCAGGCAGGATGCCTGAGCACCTTGAGGAATGAAAATAGTTAAAATGCAATGATAACTATCAGCAGCCAACTCTTACTCATAAAGTGAAACTCTTTAGCAGAGAGGTCATTTAAGCTCTCCAGAAAGAGCATACCCAGGAGAAGCAATCCTTAGATCCATTTGCACCACTTAAAGACACCAGCTGGTCTCACTCACCTCACAAGGAAATCATCCAGATTTAAGTAAAGATCACATGCCCTCAGAAAGGCAGTAAAAACATCAATGCCAAGCTTGCCTCTTGGAAGTACACTCCAAAAGGACAGTGCCAAATATCACTAAAGCAGTGAAGGAAGACCCCATCCCCAGATTAAAAAAGAAACCATGAGGCAGGAAAAAATTCAAACACAATACAAATAATTAAATCATAACAGTAGCAGAGGTGGCATTCAGCAGGTTCTGACCAGTTCTGGAGAACTGGTAGCGGAAATTTTGAGTAGTTGGAGAGCCGGCAAATACCACCTCTGACTGGAGATTTTACAGTATCCTTCCCCTGCCATGCCCACCAAGCCATGCCCACAGAACCGGTAATAAAAAATTTTGAATCCCACCACTGAACAGTAGCAGTTACTTGTTAAATCAATTACCAGAATAGACACGGGAACTAGCCAGATTTCTCAATCCAGTTTCTTTTCAGGAACAGAGATTAACCTTTTTGCTTCCAAACAAAGCTGAATAGGGAAAATTATCCCATCAATAAATAGAGGATTAAACATCACCAAGCACAGAATTGATCTTCACCAAAAACCAGTTTTAGACCAAAATTCAGAAAGGGTATGTAAACTCATGTTTGAATGTCAATCTTTCTAGCTAGCCAAGAAGCCTTGCTGAATATCACTCATCTTGGTTCCTTGTCATTAAAAGCTTCTTTCCAGCAGCTGTTCTTCATTATTTCTTCAAAGTGCTAATAGTTGCATCCAGGCTGGAAGAACTCCAACGGAGGAGTATTTCCACCCAACAGCAGTGTAAAAAGCTGAAAACAACCCTTCCCCTTTAAGAAAGTCAAACAAAGTACCAGCAAAGGGAGACAGGAAGTCTAGGCGTACTGCCAAGAATGTAATAATGGTTAAGGGAGAGGCAGTTTCTGTAAGCAATACCACCAGAATGTTTCCTTATTAGCCCTGCAAAGTGGAAAAAAACAAAAGGAGATTTCTTCCAACAACCAGTTTTCTGAGTTGCTTAGAAAGTTAACAACAGGTTCTTGCGAATAGGTGAGACCCTGTCTGCATCTTTCTCTGGGACTCTGCCATCTTTCCTTTGACCGTAACATTTCAGTCTATCACCAGAGAATGATGCTTTACCTTTCAAAATGTTACAAGAAATAGTTGTTTATCTGTCTTTAAAGCAGCCATAACTATCTTTGCTTAAGCCAATGTTTTTCAACTTCAGAAACTTTAAGATGTCTGGATTTTAATTCCCAAAATTCTTAAAGATATTAAGGTTGAGAAACATTGGTCTAGACTCTAGACCAGGAGTCCTCAAACTTGGTAACTTTAAGACTTGTGGACTTCAACTTCCAGAATTCCTGAGCTAACATGATGGGAGGAAGGATTCTGGGAGTTGAAGTCCACAAGTCTTAAAGCTGTCAAGTTTGGAGACCCCTGCTCTAGACCATCTGTGGTTTGCCACTGGACTTGCAAAACTACTTCATTTTTCCGTAGAACCAAAGGCCACCAACAAAATGAGATGCAAAACACCAGCTTGTGGATATATTTTAAAATTAGGGAACTTCAAATATGTTCAACCGAGATGTTTTTGATATCAGCAACAAGAATATCACTAGGAACCTCGGCCCAAGGGGTATCAAGATACCCAAGCATTTTTTCTGCTCAGAAATACAGTCCTTTATCTTGCTAGACAAAGAAGTCTGTGAATGATTTTCCATCACAGCAGCTTAATTTAGAGTGCAGGATAGTAGCAAATGCTTTGGGAGACAGAAATTCTATTCTAAAATAACGTACATCATTTAGAGATACACCTTTTATATCCAACCTTCCTGATTACATTATTGGTGCTCTCTGAGCTTCGTGGTTTTCTTGCAGATGTTTCATTCCTAAATAATTTGCCATCGATGTCTGTGCTAGCCTGAAATCCCAAGCCAATATAAAGCCACAGTTACAAGTTTGAAGTTTTTATTAATCTTTCATAACACCTTCAGCAGAAGCTAGGGCAGAAACAGAGGTGGGTTATTGGAGAACAAGAAAGTTGAAAAGACAATGCAGAGTTTTAGACATGTAGGCTATGTCAGAGGTGCAAGGCTGCTTTAAAGAGGCTGAAAATAGAAAACTTAGGTCATGCAAGAACAAATTGCATGTTAAGAGCCAAAGAAGTCCAAAAGCTCACTCCAACAGTTAAGGCAAAGATCTGGTTACAGAACATGGGGTAGGAAATGATGGTAAGCAGGAGAGTTGTTCCCAACAAGGGGAGGTGATCTGGAGGATGCTCAGTCTTTTTGGCTTTGCCTGATTGGACTAGTTAATATTCTCTTCTCCTGAGGAATCACGCAGATATCTGCTCTCAGTCCTCTTTAACTGGTGATATGATTTAGAGATTGGCAGTCTTCCAAGGCTGAATCAGCAACCACTTGTGCTGAATCTGATTCAACGGGCCACTGGATGCTTACAGCCTCTTCCTTTACAAGCGAAGAATTCAGCAAGCCCTCCTCAGAGGAATCCGAGGAATGCATAATAAACATATTTTTTTCCGGTTTTGTGTTTTACTTTTATGTATTGATATTAACTTAGTGCTCTGTTGAGAAAATTGTTTAGTTGCCAATATTCTGACCCTTCCAACTACACTGCAAATCTTCAGTCTCAGCACTCATCTCTGGGTTTTTTTCTCCACAAGCTTCTCAATCTTATCTTCAAGGCTTTCACATCCTTTCTATTTATATCCCATTGTTGTCTTAGCCACTGTAGGACCTGTCTCAGCCTCTGAAAGTCTATTTGCTTCCTGCTCCTAATGTCCCAATGTTACCAGCTTTTCTATTGTTCTATCTTCTAACCCACTTTTTCCATGACTTCTAAGACTGTTCTGAATACATCTATGTGCACATAACTAAAATAATTGCAGATTATTTTCCTGTTTACTGTTGTTCCACTCATTCCTCATTCTCTTTCATCTCACCTGTGTATACCAGTTATTAGACTGTGAACTTCTTCGGGGAGGGGTCTTTAAACCTGTTCTCTGTAAAGCTCTGTAAAAATTTACTGTATGTAGATGGCATCATATAAATAACAATATAATATTGCCCTTGAGTCTTTGGAAAGTTATCATCTCTGTGTAGCAACAAAAATAGAAGTTTATTCCTCAGAAGATGCTCTATTATCGATGGTGGCTGCTGAACATAGATATTATCTTCTTCCTTTATCTCCAGGACAAGATCCATGAGATGATGCTATCTTTCTGTTCTTAAAAATGGACTCTTTGATGGTTTCAGCACAGTATTAAAACATAGTACCTTATCATAAAACCAATCCAATTATTTAAAAGATTAAACTAAATATAAAACAACAACAGTAAAAAAGCCATTGAGAATGGAAAAAGTTAGAAGTGCCCATTCATTCCCGAGAATTTACCATGATTTTTTGGTCCTTCACTTTTTCCTTATTCTTCAAAAAGTGGACTGAGGAGGAAAAAAAGAGGTTACATCACATTATATATTTTGTTCATTGCAGGGAGAGGGAAAGAATGAGATGCAGGTATTTGGAATATATACAACGGTACCTTATGAAATGTATCTGGTCAACCTGTTACATGGATTGTAGTGAAACCTGCTTCACCAACTGTCTCTATTCCACAGCCAGGCAACACAATCTCATGATGCTGGATGGTTTCGCAATGTACTTACTATCTTCAGCGGGAAACATCCTCAACCAGGCCCATGCTGGGATTTATCAGGATATGAGCCAGCCTTTATGCCATTACTTCATCTCTTCCTCCCATAATACCTACCTAACAGACAATCAGATCGGAGGGGCCAGTAGCACTGAGGCATATGTTCGGTAAGATGTTTTCATGACCCAGCTGTGAACAGCTGTAGCCAGTGTGGGTCATATTGAAGAACCTGATAGAAAGGAAGGAGGCAGAGTCGGTGTTGTTTTCAGAAATCCACAAAGGTCTAGTTGAAAACAAGTCAGAATATCAGATATCTGTGGGTAGAAGTGGGGATGAAGATCCTGTCATATCCTGAGAATTGGTAGCTACCTGTTGTGAGGTTTTATCATGGAAACTGAAGGGGAACTGGGTGAGCAATGGATTAGGAGAGGATAACTGTTTAATGGGAGTGGGTATAGTTTGAACGGAACAAGAGGAACAAGGCCAAGGCAAGATGACAGAAAGGAACAATTAGACTGGCACCTAGGGAGGGATTGCCCTTTCCATCTGTTTATTCACTTTCCTAGCATCAGGTGGTTCCATTAATTAGATAGCATGTAAACTTATTATTCAATTCGTAACATTAAAAATTACCTTCAATTGTCCTTAAATGAATGGTTTAGGGCCATTTTGAACAGGATGTAGTGAAGAGCAGATGTGGTCAAGCAGATATTATTTGCAGTTCTTGTGAATTGAAGGAAGTGTACATAAACTCTCTGGGGGTTCTGATATCAGATCCAAGCATTTGACTCCTTGTAACAGCCAGAGAAGATATTGTATTTGGTCAGTTCAGCAGGAGAATCAGATTATATATTAGTAGCTATAGAAAATCCGATGGCTCACATAATGTATAACACAAGAGGTAAACCATTTCTTTTACATCACTTGCTCAGTCTGATTACATTTCCTGATCTTGATCCTCATTTGTCTGATCTGGAATATAATCTTTGTTTTACAAATATTACATAAAATGATTACACTACAACTTCTATATTATTAGTTTGATTATGCTACCCAGCATAGCTCATTGCTTTTCCTAGGCCATCTTACATGTATCTATTTATATAATTTTAGATGTGGGTGTCTCCTGAATTTCAATAGCACATATAGTTTCACATATTCTAGATTTGCTTCAGAAGCTTTAGAGAAGCAGCTTGATCTCATACAAAACTGAACATCCTGAGTCCCAGAATGAAAACAATATATTCTACTACCTTTTACCTCTATCCATTCCCAGCTGCATGTATAAAATGCAAAATCTATTTCTTTTCCTGCCCCCATTTGGCAGGGCATTAATGAAGGGCTGCCGTTGCGTGGAGCTGGACTGCTGGGAAGGTTCTAATGGAGAGCCTATTATCTACCATGGCCATACACTTACCTCCAAGATCCTCTTCCGGGATGTAATTGAAAGCATTCGGGACCATGCCTTCAAGGTAGACTTCATTACAATACACCACATTTTTATACTTGAGACCTTTTTTACTAGAATCTTATTGCCAGCTGCAAACAGCCAGAACAACTCATAAATAGGCCCAAGGAGATATTTGATTGTTGATTACCCATATTACAGGAATCTTAACAAACTGTCTGCCTTTGGGAAGTGGCAGATATAGACCTAGAGTTTGATCTCAGGAGTTTCCTTTCCTAACCGATCCTAAGCTGGAATGGCTTTTTATTATTGCTAGAGGAGCCCACTCTCCTTTAGCCAGTGATTCCACCACATTTAATGTATCATTCTTCATATGCAGTATTATTGATTAAAGCAATAGTTGAAGTAAAAAACATTCTTGATTTATAAATGATATGGCCTAGATATTTTATTAGAAGAAGCATTATTTGTTATGTGAAACAAGAAGAGTTTTCAATAGAGGCTTCCCAGCACTCCTTATCAAGTAGCATTATATTGCTGATATATTGCAATGCAATATTCACAATACTCCCTGTATTGTTTAGTGTCCCAGAATTAGATATTAAAAAATATTAAAGATTGGTTGAAAGCTTGTGAGATCTTTGAGATGCCAAAATCTGGGGCATTAAAAAAAGATGCTGAAAATTTGCAAGCATTTTAACATATCTAATAGAGATAGCTTCTGGTTTCTTTTCATTCTCATTTTCTGATAAATTGGCAGGATGTTTTCAAAGTAAAACTTTATTCTAGAATCATGAAGAATAGGAACAGTATTTCTAAGATGGTGCTTTGTCACTTGCTATCTTAGTAAGTCCTTGTATTTGAAATAATTTAACACCATATATTCCTTCTAGCCCAATTGTACAACTGTTTATTGATAAACGATAAATTTTGCATAAGGTAGAATGGGTTTTTCATGTACCCTCACCTAAACTTTTTAGGACCTTAAAAATCAATGCAACAGCAGAATTGTTGTGAAATGTTCTGAATGTATGGGTCAAAAAGGCATCTGGGCAACAATTCTTAATTGTGTAAATATCATAACATATTTACTTTGGTCCATAATAGCAATAGCACTTAGAATTGTATACACCTCACAGTGCTCTACTCTATAGCACCCTCTAAGCAGTTTACAAGCCAGCATATTGCCCCCAACAATCTGGCTCCTCATTCTACCAACCTCATTTTACCAGAAGGATAGGTAGCTGAGTCAATCTTGAACCAGTCAGGATTGAACTCTTGGCAACTCCTGCAATACTGCATTCTACACTTTACCACCACAGCTCAATACAAATAAAATATTTAGGACCTTCTAGGAAATGTATTGATTTAGTCTTCTGGGGTAGCCCCTATATTGTCCAGCATATCACATTATTATTATTATTATTATTATTATTATTATTATTTATTAGACTTATATGCCGCCCTCTCTCCCTAAGGACTCAGGGCGGCTCACAGAATAAAATACAATACAATAAATTAACTAAAAAGTTATTAAACAGTACAAGCCTAATATTAAACATTAAAACTATTAAATTATTTTAAAAGAAGCCCTGCTGCCTCTTTGTTCAGTCCAGGCCGGCCTGCTGAAATAACCTAGTCTTTAGGTCATGGCGGAAGGAACGGAGATCCGGAGCCAAGCGAAGGTCCAAGGAGAGTTGATTCCACAGGGTGGGTGCCCCCACAGAGAAGGCCCTACCCCTGGGCACTGCCAGCCGACAGTGTCTAGCCGACGGTATCCCAAGAAGGCCCTGTCTGTGGGAGCATACAGGGCGATTGGAGTGTGATGCCATGAATTTAACAAAGCAAATTTAACATGAATTTAACAAAGCTGGCAACAAGATTTATATATTTATTTATATATATATTTATATATATAGGCTGTCATCCTATATTTTTAGATAATATCAGTTTCAATAGTTGAGTAATTTTGTTTTCCCACTGTTGAGACATAACGAGGAAATGTTTGTGTGCTGTTATTTGTATTTTATATTGCTTTTAAAACCATAGATCCACTACCCACATGAAAAAAATGGCAGATCTATATAAAACTATATCCAGAAGTTGTCCCTGAACTAACAGAGAGAAAAAAGTTGCTATGAACAATATTTGAAAAGGCTGCTATAGAGAAATGATATCTTACAATCCTACTTTATGCCCCCAGCACTCTTCCTATCCTGTGATTCTTTCTCTGGAAAACCACTGTGGCCTGGAGCAGCAGTCTACAATGGCCCATCACCTGAAAACCATTCTAGGGGACATGCTGTTGATCCAGCCACTGGATGGAGACCTGTCCAAGCAACTGCCATCACCAGAGGTAATATAGCCAATTATATATATAATGAAAAAATATTTTTTTCATTATATAATTGGCCAGCATTGCATAGGTGGGGGGATCAACGTCTTTCCTACAGGCTACACAAACCACACTGAGAATCATGAAGGGATTTGATTTGAATGAAATCTTTCTAGGCTTCAGAGCAAGAAGCATAAATTCAACAAAACAACATTGCTTTGCAGCCATTGTCCGATTTGTATTTGTACAGTATCACTGTCACAGAAATTTGAGGGATTAAGAATTGCATTTCATCAGCTTCTGCCATTTGCAGTAATTGCACTGTTTTAAATGTTTATATTTTTTTAGTTCTTTTTTTGTACTCAAAATGATTTTTTATGGTCTTGACTGTCTTACAATACCACACTTGAAATAGAATAAACAATACTTTGGCCTAGTGGTTAAGGCACCAGGCTAGAAAATGGGAGTCTGTGAATTCAACTGGGTGACTGAGTCAATCAGTCCAACTCACCTCACAAAAAGAGCCTTGGTGGTGCAGGCTGTTAAATGCCTAGCACTTAATTCCAGCTGCCTCCAATTAGTGCAGGTTCGAATCCCACCACGCTCAAGGTTGACTCAGCCTTCCATCCTCTCGGGGTAGGTAAATTGAGGACCCAAGATTGTTGGGGGCAATAAGCTGACTTTGTAAAAATGCCGCTTAGTAATAAGCAGGCATACACAATGGAATGAAGGCTATTGCTGAGCGCATTGGGTTGTGCTCCGAAAAATTGTAAGCCGCCCTGAGTCTCCAGAGAAGGGCGGCATATAAATATGAATAAAACAAACAAAACAAACAAGGTTTGTTGTTGTGGAGAAAATATGAGGAGGAAGTTGTGTTGAATATGTTTGCTGCCTTGAGTTATGTAAAAATAATAAAAGTGGGATATAACTAAATAAATATTTTATTTTTCATGCCATATTGGTACTTCACAAAAGTCTTTGCCAAATTAAGTGAAGAATAAGAGCACCACGAGCTATACCTTTGCTGATTTAAGGATGTAGGAAATTACAATCCCCTGGACTCAGCTAATTAAGATCATTAGGAAAGATTTATTGTAGAGCTAAGTTTATTGATTTTTCTTTCCGAAACCTTACAGCAATTGAAGGGGAAGATATTAGTGAAGGGGAAAAAGCTATCAGAGAACAAGACTGATCCAAGAGTTTACTTGATCTCCAATCGTGAGGAAGAAATGCAGGAGGAAGAAGACCAGAGGGTGAGGTTTAGATCCATGTTTCTGAAGGGGTGATTAAGAGAATGTTAGGGAAACCTCTAAGGTGGACACTCTGTAACAGCAAACCAATATAATTGAGTGTCAAGAATGCAGCAGAAGTAGCTCTCCTGAAAACAGTGAAAGTAGAATTCTCTGGGACCCAAGACAAACTTCTCAGATGGGGCAAACTTTAAACTTATCTCAACTTCTTTGCTTACATCCAACAGTTATCTGGATTTTTGTAGCCCAGATATTGTCATGTAGCCAAGTGTGTCAAAGCATAATGTAAAGAGTGATCATTTTTGGGAAGCTCAATAACGCCCCCACCACCGCCAAAAAAATCCATGCCTGCAGCTCTAAGATAATTGTCTCCCTGCATCTGCTATATCTATGCTATTGAGAAAGAAGGAGGCTACAAAAGTACTGAATATTTTTAGTGGAAATTTGTAAATATCTTTTTCTACCTGCCACCCCACAAATAGCCCAGTAAAGATCAAGCATGATTTATGGCCAGAGAATGATGAGGAACGGAAAGTTCAAAATTGGGTGAGATAGAAAGAATTTCCAGAAAAAAATCAGGCTAGAGTTCTTAACAGAGCATTACAACAACTTTGACATTCCACTCTTGTTGCTGTGGAAGAGTTTATGTCAACAAATGAGGGTATCATTTCTTCTGAATGGAAAATTGGGGTCTTCTGCTATCAGAAACTTCCTTTTAAAAGTGTCAGAGCAAAATATAAATAGGGTGGTCAGTTGCAAGCCAAAAGACAACCATCCTCGTCTAAGGTTAGACAGCCTCTGTGTATTTTCTTTAGATATTTAAAGTATTCTTAGGAGTTTGCTGTAATTCAAAAGTCCTTTTTTTTAAATAGAGAAAATAGTAAGCAACTTTTGGGGGGGCAAGGTCTACATGAAATGTTTCATGGGGACTGCTGGCAAAATGCATCAGTTCCTATGATTCTTAGGAGTGTTTGCATGTAATGGGACAATATGTACCAATGGTGGGTAAACTTTTTAAAAAAATAAAGTATATTTACAATAATGAGTTGACTGTTGACTGGCAAAAGTCAATCTTTCTTTCATACAATGCCTCCTTTTTTTTGAAATGCTGAAGGTGTGACTGAATAAAGAGCAAAAAAGATTATTAGACAAGTGGATAGAGAATAAATATAATAATAATAAGAAACTATTAAATTATGATAGCTGTATGTAAGGAAGATCAGAGGTTGAAGTTCTATTAATAAAATGTCCTGGGAACAAAACCTGAGGAGACAGTAATGCCTTCAATGCCTTTTAGTTGTTTTCCAGAAGCATCTGGTTGGCCATTGTAGGAAGGAAATCAGATCCTGGATCATTAATAAAATCCAATAAAATTGTTCATATTTTCTTAAACTCTTCTTTTGAAAATACAACTAACTGTATTTTGTACACAGATATCTTCTAATTTCTGTTTCTGCTTCTTTCTTCAGTTTACATCTTCTCTTCAGGAAATCAGACCTTTGCAGGTGAGTATTCCTTTCTTCTTGGAAGAGATCCCAACATGGCTGGTAAGTGCGATGAGCAAGCAAGCAATGTAGTCTCTTAGCTATTGGTACTCAAATGTTGCCAAATTTGAGGGTATCCTCTTCATCTTGGTTGGTGATTAAAATATTGTGACAAAACAAGGGAAGAAAACAGCTTTCTTTATTTCCTTGAAACCGTTCCAAGGTAGAGGGATAGGTGTTCTTTATGCTGAAAGAAAATATCCCAGGAAACAAGAAGTGCTATTTTCACAGGGTGCTACGCCCATGCACAAACATAATATCCACAATTGCTTTTAACTGCTTTTCATGATGATCTCATCACATACCACTGCACGAGGATTTGTTGGCAAGGGAAGTTAACATCCAATTCAGGAACCAGGAATTTCACTCTTTGTGCTAAAACAGGCATGTCCACTGTGCTACAGTGTCACCACTACAGATAGCTTGATGTTGGACCCATAAGTATATCTTCAAAAGAGCTCATCTTTGTGGTAAATACATCCTTATATGATCACTTAATAATGCTGCCACACTTACCAGCCATGTTTCAAGTTGAGCCTGTCCAAGTATATTTGGGGCCGCTCTGCTTAGTTTCTGAGAGCTGTCAAAGGTTGGCTAAATACTGCCACCTGCTGAAGCAAACCTATGTAAGTCCAGTTATGATTATAGCTAGATCTCCTAACCCCTGAAAGACATCTCCTGTACAGAATCCATGATATGACCCATCAATAGCATTAATGAAGGGGGAAGGAACTTTCAACTTACAAAGCTTTCAACTTACAAAAACTCTCTAGTTAACTGAAAGATATTCTAGTCTACTTAACAGTAGCAAACTAGTAGCTATTTGCAAGCCTGAATTAATTTTTTTTGCAAAGTAGGATGTGTTACATGACGTGGACTTTTAAATTCATTAAATTAAAATTAATTTTTTGCGCACGGTACTTCTTCCTTGCCCCCAGGCAAAGGATGTAGTGCAGATTTCGCGAGAGCTCTCTGATGTGGTTGTATATTGCCGGGCTGTTCCATTCCAAAGCCTGTCTGATGCCCTACTCTACCAGAAACCTGCAGAGATGTCATCATTCAGTGAGCGGAAAGCCAGGAAACTGATCAAAGATTCAGGTATGAGAGATGGGTTTATGATGTGCTGGCTTGCTTTGTGGCTCGGTCTGGCTCAGTTGGCTGCTAAAGTACAATTGAGTCTTTTAAGAGTACAGTATAACCCTGGACATTATTGATTGTGATAAAACTAGTGAGAATGATAGTTTTGTTCATACACAACACTAACTTTTAACCCCAAAGGTGCTTTTTCAAAAGGCAACTGAACTTTCTTTGTTTTTCCTTGAAGATGTTTTGCTTTCTCATCCAAAAAGCTTCTTGAATAAGAAGCGAGTCATTGTAAAAAAAAAACAAAAACAGTCCAGTTGCCTTTTGAAAAAGCAAACAACTATGATTGCTTTTGGGACAACTATGATCTGGATGACTGACCATCTCCATAGACTAACTTTTAATGTGGTTTTGGATATAGCATGAAATGTGAAATTACTTATTGTGATTTTGTATAGTGTCATAGGCTATTATATCTTGTTCATCACACTATGTTTTTTTGGAAGAAAAAATCTTACCGTAACATGATCTATCACCAGGCTTAAAAGTAGTGATTAAGAGCATAGCTAATATACATCTTCTGTAACACAGAGAGAGAGAGAGAGAGGGAGGGGGGGGGAGAGAGAGAGAGTGCTGTAGGAAGGCTGTTTGTAAAAGCTGTAGGAAATACATTAACTTTTTGGAAAGGTCTTGATCTCTAGCCTGGACTTATAGGTAGCCAGGTTTTAGAGAATGAAAAGGAATGCCAGAATATAATCTTCAATATTGTAATAAGATATCCCCAGTGCCCAAAAACATTATATCTGGCAGAGCATGGATATGCTAGTCAAGCAGGACAAGACTGATTGATTTATTCATAACCTTGTGTTCTAGCCAGTTCTAGTTGGGATTGGCAAACAAGTAGTCCTCATTAAACATTCACTCCTTCAGCAACCACTTGAGGTTGTTGTTTTTATTTATTCTTTGATTAATTTTAAAATAGGACAAAAGAAATAAAAAAAGAACAAAACACAAAAATAAAAATATTTAAAGGTAAAGGTTCCCCTTTATTGTTGTGACATCCTGGGTCTTGTGCTGTTATCTCCTGGGTCGTTGTCTGTGTTGCAACCTCCTGAGGTTTTGTGTTGTAATCTCCTGAGTTCCATGATGTAGTGTCCTGGGTGGAAGGCTGTGATGTGACATTCTGGGCCTTGGTTTGGCTCTGAGTTTGAGGTCTGGCTATGTGTTTATAGTGTGTGTCAGTTTGCTTAGTTTGGGGGTCGAAGGGGGGTGTAGCAGTAAATCACCATTACTGTAGAACCGGTGGGCGGTTAGAAAATTTTACTACTAACAGAGATACAAAAAAGTGGGTGGTAGGTATAAATAGGTTGACTACCCCTGTCCTACACTACATGTGTATTCCAAAGTTGCCTACATCTGAAAATTAATAAAAATTGTTGGCTTCTAATATTTAATACTTCACAAAGGTAAACATGAGGAGTTCCAGGTTAGAAAGATCAAATCCGCCCTCATTACTTGATAATTGTATTTTCTGTAAATATATTCACAGAATCGAAGAACCCCATAGAGATTTTCTAAACAAAGAATTTATTTTATTATATATAATAATAGTTAAGATTTAGTGACTATCAATATCTGAAACTTCACTATATATTTTATTTATAATTTATATTATTAATTTAAAATATTTTTGTAGCTGCTTATATATAAGCAGTTCTAGGTAGCTCTTAATCAAAAATTAAAACAGCATAAAAGCAACATTAAAACTATAAAAACTAAACCCATTAAAAACAAAAACTTGGAACTGGGTCAAGCTTTTGACGTGCTTTTATCCCAGCACTTGGGATAAAAGCCAGCTTTAAGGCTTTATGGTAAGCTAAATGTGTGGAGGCCTGTCAAACTTCAAAGGGAAGAGAGTTCCATAGAGCAGGGACTGCCACAGAAAAGGCAGGCTTCATAGTTCTCATCAGGACATATTTAGAGGAAGTTATTCAGGGAAAGGGACTAGTATTGTGCACATCAATCTGATTTGGAGTGGTAGATGTTAGGAGAGCTATATTTTTTGGTATTCACATAGATATTTAATGGATTTGGTACAAATACAGAATTAATCCTTAGATCAAAGGTCGCCGACCTTTTGGACCTCAGGGGCCACCAAACTCATAATTTTAAATTCTGCGGACCATTAATATGAATTTTGACTGACAGTGGCTTGCTGACATTTTTCCAGGGTCTCTGAAGAAATCAGCAGAGACCCTGGGAAAATCCCCAAAAAAGTTTGCAGGAAACTTCCCCACCCTGTTTTCCTACCAATCGATCATTCTTTATTTGGGATTGCAGGATATCGTCTCTAGCTCCGTTCTCGGGGGGGAGGGGGAAGAGAAACTTTTGGCTTCATGCAAGGAAAGCAGCAGCAGCAGCAGAAGTCTTTCTTTCTCTTCCCCAAACTCCACCAGAAATGAGTCTTTGGCAGATTTGTCATGCCGGTGCAGCCTCTTGGAACAGGATGTCTTGCAAGACTCATTTCTGGTGGAATTTGGGGTAGAGAAAGAAAGACTTTTGCTGCTTTCTTTGCATGCAGCCAAAAGCAGAAGAAGAAAGAAGCGGAAAGAAGCAGCCCGGTGGCCAGGCCAGGCACATGGGGTGAATGGGGCAAGTTCCCCCCTCTGCCCTTTCCCCCTCCCCTCACTACCTCGTGTTGTTCACAATGCAAGCGATGCAAGCCTTGTGTTCCTGCAGGCCATGTGGGTGGCGCAATCTGCAGACCACCAGAATTTTCTCACGGACCACTAGTAGTCCCCGGCCCACTGGTTGATGACCACTGCCTTAGATAGTCGTTAAGTGTTATTATTTCTTAAATGGATGGGTATTTTCCACCTATTTTGACCTCAGCACTGGGATAGCAATCCGAGGTTTACAAATAATAATAATAATAATAATAAAGAATGTCATCTGCAATAAAACCAATTTGTGTACAGCAATCATTGGAACCATATGATGATTCTGAAGGAAGGGTACTAGCAATGGGTTTTTGTAATTGCAGCTGAAAGAATGTCTCTATGGACATGTGATCTTGATACGGGCACTTGGCAACCAGCACTCAGTTACAATGTTGCAATGTGTTGTGGTTATGAAATTGGTATTTGCTACAGTTGTTGCTGGCTTCCAACAAGCAAAGTCATTGGGGAAGCCAGCAGCTGGTTACCAATGATGATCACGTGACCATGGAATATTGTGACCGTGTGGGATTTGCTTAACAACTGCAACTGGGAACGCTGGAACTGCCATCATAAGTTGTCATGGTCATGTGACATCTCATCTTATGACCATGTTGCTTAGCAACAGAATATTTGGTCCCAATTATCATTGATAAGAGAGGTCTACCTTTAGTACTCCATCACTGTCAGGTGCATAGAAATCAGCAGCAGGACCACTGCCTCTTTCCTTCTGTTTGATCTAAAGCTGGAAGCTTCTTTTCTTTCTGCAGGAAACCTTTTTGTCCGATACAACACCCGGTACCTCAGCCGTATCTACCCATTGGGTCTGAAGATGAACTCCTCCAACTACAACCCTCAGGAGATGTGGAATGTCGGCTGCCAGTTTGGTAAGAAGAAAGAGGAGTAATCCATGCTGTGCACTTCATTTCTAGTCACCTTCTCTCTCCCACAATTGCTCTCTCTGCTGGATTTGCTTTGATTTCACAAGTGAATCATAGATTGGAGGAGTATTACCCACAACCCCAATATGTGAGCAGGAGAGATGGGTACTTCCCAGTAACTTGGAATGTTCAAACCTACTGATATTCAACCTTGTTTTACCCTGAAAATTGAAAGTGGCTTCAGAGAGAAGCAGGAAGTCGAGGATGAGCAGTCCAGAGAGATCTCAGTCCGTGACTGAATGGAAGCTTACTCCGACTACAAAGGCAGACCAGAATTCTGTTTTTGTGGAACTCTGTTCTCCTTGTGTTAACCAATCCCTTTGGCTCTGTGGCAGCAGCACTGCAGAGTTAACAAAGACCAAGCCTGAAATCACATTATCTAGCAACCAATGAGAATATCATGGATCACTTGGTGCATCTGGCATTGTATAGATCCGTGATGGTGAACCTATGGCATGCACAGGTGGCACGCAGAGCCATTTGTGCCGGCACACGAACTGCAGGCAAACTTACTGGGCATGCATGTGCCTCACAGCTGATTTTCGGCCAGTTTGAGGCCTTTTCGGCCTCCCAAAGGCTTGAGGAAGGCTTCTAGAGGCTTCTGCAGGCCGAAAACTAGCCCCTTTTTGTCACTTCCTGTTTTTCCGAAAATACCGGAAGTGACAAAATGGAGCTAGTTTTTGGCCTGCAAAGCCTGCAGAAACCTGCAGAAGCCTTCTTCAAGCCTTTGGGAGGCTGAAAAAGGCCTCAAATGGCCAAAAATCAGCTGTGAGGCACAGTGCAGGTAAGGGGGCGGTGGGGGTGGGTGGATGGGGATTACGCCTGCATGCGTAGGGGGCATGGGGGGGGCATGCATTGCCTTCTGGGTGCTGGCATGTGAGTGCAAGCATACAAGCGCACACACAATTTTTGGCACAGAAGCCCAAAAATGTTAGCCACCACTAGTATAGATCTTTTCACATTTTTTATTCACTGGAACAAGTTACCTTATGTAAAGAAAGAACACGATCCATTGAGCCAAATAGGATGGGCGATGGTTGTCAGCTTGAAGCCTTCAAGGTTTTAAAATAATGTGCAAAGCCAAAGCATTAAAATGTTTTGTTCCATAATACTTTCCTTCAGCAGCTTAGGTATATTTTGAATTAAATGTAACATGTATTTCTTAGAACAAATTAATAATCACAAATGAAGAGAAATATGCATTTTAGGATTAATAATGCATTAATAGAAAGGAGTACCACAGATTCCTTGTCTTTAAACTTCCCAGATCTGCTCCTATTTTATTTCTCATTATTTTTTATTTATTTTGAAATTTTTATTTGCCACCTATCTTGTCATGAGGCTACTGTAGGAATAAATGAAAGGAGTGTAAACAGAAGTAAGACAATAGAACTCAGAAAATAATGAAAAGGGAACACAAGAAGAATATATCAATATGATAACGAAAATGTTGGATGGATGGAAACAGAGAGCAAGGGTGGGAGGGGGAATCTGTCATCAATCCAGCAGCCACCTCCATTGTGGGACTCCCACATTTGGTGCCCAAGTCAACCAGCAGAGCCACATCTTCAGGCACTTGCAGGATAGGAGGGTGAGTGGAAGTTTTACCTTAGAGGGTAAGATGTTCCAGAAAGTGGGCACTGCAGCAGAGAAGGTTCTTCTTCTGGATCCTGATTAGTGTGATCCAAAGTAGACCCTCTCTAGTGGCATGAGTAGGATGGGCTTGTCCTACTGGTTCATCGGATAGCCTGGAACTATGTCATTAATTGCTCTGAAGATCACAACCAATACCTTGAATTGCACTTGAAAGCAGACTGGTAGCCAGTGAAGTTCATAGAAATGTAATATGGGCCATCCTTGGGACACCAAAGACTGTTTGCACTGCCACATTTTGTACCAGCTGTCTGTGCTGCTTTTTCAATGTGCCAGTAGATGCAAAGTTTTATGAAACTGCACCATGATAATGTTCCAGTTTTATAATGTTTAATCATCTTTCTTTCTATGTTCACATTTCAGTGGCATTGAACTTCCAGACACCAGGTGTTGAGATGGATTTAAATGATGGGCGCTTTTTGGTAAATGGCCGCTGTGGCTATGTGCTGAAACCTGCTTTCTTATGCAATAACCAGAGTAATTTTGACCCCAAGGTTCCCGTTCATAGGAGTGGCCAGGATCCTATTGTCCTCACCATCAAGGTATAGTAGAATGTAGGATATTCTTTGAATTGTTTGCTATATGTATTTAGGTGCATATAAATGGAAAGTAGATGGAACAGTAGACTTAACATAAATCCTATTGCTTGGCTTTAATGTCATGACCATAATTAAATGTGCTATTTCCAGGTTCTACAGAAACTGAAACATGCATACCTTTAATATAAAAGACTTTTGTTTAAAAGCCAAACATAAAAGGGCTTCCAGAATATCTTTTTATTGTAAAGGATCTTTACTATTTTAATAGAATTTTGGAGGAAAGCACCCATATGATGCCACCTTTTACTTATAACAATCATTCTCTACTTTACTATGATTTTGAGTTAGTATATAGACCTGCCTTTAAGGACCCTAAAGCACCATGTGTGGATCTTTACTTCCCTCATTGTATCTCATAACTCTGTAAGGTACTTTGATTGAAATATATTTAAAATTCTGAGTTTTTTCTTCTCCCCAAAGAGAAGAAAGAACTTCGCTAAAAGAGAAAAGACCGAATAAACAATGTTTTTTAAATAAATACCCCTGAGAACTGCAAGTATCCTAGGTTTCTAACTCTTAGGCTACAAAGTTATTTCAAACTAGTATGACCAATATCCATTGAAATCTCAAATGCTGAAAAAAGGATTAAATAAGTTTCACTGTGATTGGTGTAGGACTTCAATGCTTCTGATGGAATATATTATCATGCAGCCCAGATTTATATATTAAATTATGGAAAATAGCTTTGCATCATTTTCAGAGACTGCAGACCCCTATTTTTTGGAAGACATTAATCCCTGGGTACAGAATTTTAATTTGATGATAGCAGTGAGCTAATAGCCTGATTTAAGGACACAGGTTGAAAACAAGATGAGGCATCTGTACTTTCATTAGCTGCATTGAAGAGGGCATAGGGGCAGATAGGTAGTTTTGCAAGGGCCCCTCTGCCAAAATTCTCTTTTCTACTGAACAATTATAAGTGTAGGAGCCCTCTCCCTTTTCTGTTTGTTTGCATTTGGCTATTCTAACCAAATCAAATCAATGGAAATTAATTCTGATTTTAGGATCGTACTAATTAATATATTCAGCCAATTTTGTGTACATTGTTGGTTTTTAAGAGTTGCAAGAGAATGCAGAAATGATTATTGTGATTTTTTTCTTCCTTTCAGGTGATTACGGCTCAGCAACTTCCCAAACTAAATAAAGAGAAGAGTTCTTCCATTGTGGATCCTTTTGTACGGATTGAGATTCATGGAATTCCTGCAGACTGCTGCAAGAAACAAACTGAATACCAGTTAAATAATGGTGAGACAAAGCCTAGGAATGAAAGTAATAAGGAGAAGCAAAAGTAGAGAATTATTGGTTGTATTGGATCCACCCAGCATGATGAATAGTCATGAATTGTGCATAGTTAGTTCATAGCATAGCATTTGATGTGCATAGCATTTGATGAACCATGATATCCTACCCCCATTGGACCAGAGGAGAAGCAAAGCTAGAGTTTGAAGAAAATCCCAGGGTTAGTTCTTAATATTTCCAGATAAAAACGAAACATGAGTAGCAAGTCTGAAGAAGTCCTCTGGACATGCTTTTTGTTTTCAACCTTAACTGGTGAAACAACTTAACAGGTTGGTATAAGAAGCTGGCTTATTCTGAGTTGGCTTATCCATAAAAATGATTTTGTCATGCTTTCTTCCTATTCTCCGTGCTCTGAAAACCCTGGGTTATCTTCACAGAATGTCTTGTGCCAACCTAATATGCAAAGCACTTCTTCTACACAGGAAGACCTAAAGCTGTCTCCAAAGTTTCAGTGAGTTGACATTATGATAGGTAGTATTGTGAGGACACATTCCCAGCAAGGAGAAAGTGGAATAAGCATCTTTGTGCTGGGATAACAAAATTACGTGGATCTTTCAGATTTCTGATTCATCCTTTTCCTTTCAACTGAATTGGGAGAAGGTTATACAGGTTAATATTTAGCCAGGTACAGGATAAGGCAACATCTTATATCCACCCAATGCAGTATTTACGGTACATTTATTAAAATCCCTTTATCTGTTGAATGCAAACATTTTGTCAAAAACGAATTGTTTTTGAACTTGAAAATTTATAAATAAGACTATGTAGTGGAGAAAAAAGGTCAAATTCAAAAGTCTGAGAAAAACAACTTTCTGAAAATTTGATAGATTTAAAGCAATTCTTAGTATAGGTTATACTGGAATCTGGCTTTAACAAAGGATCTCCACACTATTTCTCCCTTGAAATTCTACTTCTTGGATATTCCCTCTGCAGGATTCAACCCATGTTGGAATGAGACATTGATATTTCAGATACAAGTTCCAGACCTGGCACTGGTGCGCTTTGTAGTAGAGGATTATGATACAACTTCCTCCAATGATTTTGTGGGACAGTTTACATTGCCATTGCCCAGCATTAGGGAAGGTGAGTGGTTTTTTTCCCCAGTATTAAAAAAGCTTGAGTAGGGTGTTGTGAACTTTCTAGAAGAGCCTAGAAGTAGCAGAAATTCTACACAATTTTAGATTAGTCTGATTTCATGGATTTTTACATTTGTTAAATAGATCTACCACCAGAAAGTACCAGTCCTGATGGGCTCTACGTAGAAGTTTGCCTTTAGAACAAGTTCCTTAAGTGAATTTAAATAATGACACAAAGACAGATGTTTCAAAGGAACTTTCAGTATTAAACATTCCAACAATTACCTTTCAGACATTTTAGGATCAGAGGCTGCAGAATTTGCAAATTACTACATTTGGTGTGACTCCTAGAGACATCAGATTGCAGATTTATTTAATTATTCTGTGATTTTAAAGTCTCAGAACTGGCTATGAGCTGAATGATGATAAAATAATGTGTTTATATAACAGAAAAGGTCATGTAGAAGAAATATATGCTAATTAGTGAGCATTACATCCCAATATTAAATTAATTATAGATCCATTCTCAGAGATCTTCCTGTAACTTTCTTTTCAGGCTACCGGCATATCCATTTGCTTTCCAAGGATGGTGCATCCCTAGCTCCAGCTACCCTTTTTGTACATGTTAGATGCAGGAAGATGTGAAAGCTATAATAAAGGTTCAATTTGGAAAATGTGAAAGTGGATTGAGAAGGTCTAATCAGCCCTCAGAAGAATGGATGAATAGTTGTGCTAATTCTGGATGCCAATTGCTACTAAATCAAGTGAGGTCAGAGCCACAAAGAACCACAGTGTTGCAGCCAGACGATCCGGGCTGAGAGAAGAACATGAATATTCAAGCTATTTTATTATATCATAATTTAAGATTCTTTGTGTAGTTGAAGCTAAAAGCTAGGTAACCTAAAGACTCCTAGAATGCTTTCCTAGACAGGATTGTAATCTGACTAAATATTCCATTTTATTCTCGTTTGCAGTGGCCTGCAAAAAGTATACATTGCAGATAGGCTATTTCTGTATTATTTCCTTGTTAGTCACAATAGAAGAAGCCTAATGAAAAGATGTTAAGTGATATCTTGTAAACTTGGGCTAGGTCCATTGAAATCTAAGGATGTGAGATAGATTGACTTTTGACTAAGATTAATGAGTGATGGTGGTGTGACCCTTGTAGTAAAGGCCTAAGAAAGTGAAATGTGACCCACAAATTGAATTGTGGAATTTGAGTTAGCCCAACTGATTTGGAATCTGATTGAATATATATGCACTTTGACAGGCCAAAATGGAGATTGGGCACAAAACTAGATCTTTATTTGTTTAAGACAAAAATACTACATGTAGCATAAAACTTAGGTTATTTCAAAGATCATGTTTCAAATAATGAACAATAGATGGGAAATTTTAAGACAGAAGATTGTAGAATTTAATCACAAGCCCAGAACTATCATAGATATATAAAAATCCTGCACCTCACTTCATCTACTTGGTTAGCTTTTCCTGACACTCCAGGACAATTTTAATGAGATTTAAATACTAATTGACAAATTACTATTAACTGCTATTCAAAACATATGTATTTATATAATCTTTATTCTGGACAAACACTAATAATTATAATAATAATTATATAATTATATAATAATTATTCTTAGGTTTATTTTAATACATCACATAGATTGATATGAGGAAAATATTAGTATTCCTACACATTCTCAGACTCATTTGTGGAGAAATGTACTTTTAGAAATTAGATTTGAAGCAGTGTGCTATTTTTCTCTTAGAACTTTTCATTGTGAACTATAAAAAAAATCACTAGAGCATTAAGGATGAAATTATTTTTGCTACATTGTTTCTCCTGGTGAATTTGAAATAATATAGTTTCAGAGGATTTAATCTTTCAGTACAAATTAAAATCAGCTGTTGGCAGCTAGTGGCTGTTTTGGCAATTGCTAGTTAAGCCATCACTCACAATGCATCTCAAAGGATTTTGTATTACAATCCTACATTATCCTACTCCTACTGGGAGCCATCAAGTTAATCACTGCCTCTCAATATTACCTTTTACAAGATTGTTCTTGTGAGGAACACACGCACACACGCACACACACACACAAGAGTTTTGAGTTACTAGAGGAAAGGCAGCCTATAACAATAATTTAGTAACGTTTTGTTCCAAGAGAGCACTTACAAGAATATAGTTTTAACTGAGGTTTTTTTTATTTTTCACCATTTACTGTAGCTTGGATTAGATGGAAAATAAGTCAATTGAAAATTTATGGTATGCACTCATGCTTAAGCTATGGATGATAGCTTCACCGTAAATATTAAGGTGGCATAAAAGGAAAATGGTAATAACTCATTTGATGTGTTTTTTCAAAGCATTTCAAGTAGCATATCTTATAGTCTACTTTTAATTTGCAATAGTTTCTTGAAAGAGTTGGTTCATCATTTATGCTGTAGTGACTAAGTAACTTCTGAACATTTAGTAGCTGTTTTTATCATACAACCTAATAGTTCTTATTTTTTGGCTGTTCAGCCTCAATACAAATAGAGTGCAAGGTATTTCCCAAGCATTCAGAAAGAAGTCAAATGAATCTGACAGCTGAGTTTGGATGACAACATACATAGGAACAAGAAGAGTATGTAATTATTTTAGTGCTACTTATGAACATTTTCAATGAGGCTTCAAGTAAAATTCTTTAATGATTCTTCTCACAGATCACACCCAGATTTTTAGCAAAGATGTCAGAAACCATCAAGAAGTTTGCCTGGCTGCTCTCCTATTTCACTTTTGGCTGAGTAGATTCTCTTTTGGATTTGCCCTCTCCCCTCTTCTGATTTTTCTAGGCAGACTTCCAAACTATGACCATTTCCTTCCTATGTTCCTACTTACAATTAGATCCATCTCATGAAGCAGCAGCTGCTTACTGTCTTGCAGGATATAGTTACTACTTCTAAACAGGGGAAGGCTTGTATACTACAGCACTTTAGATCTGTACTCTCGTTTGGAGATAGAGGTTCTATCTTAACTTGGGGTAGAAAATCTGGGGCATCAGTTCTGACACAGCAAGGAAGAACTAGGCTATAGAATTGGCCCAGACCTATTGTTAGACAAGCTCAAATTTCTCTTATGGGTGTACTTTGGGCTGCTATCAGAAGTGTGAGGCTCGGGTTTCCATATTTTACTTCTGTACTATTTGTAAAAATAAATAATGGCATATCCTTACCTTATGGAACAGAGGGAAGATGACCAACCAATGGTAATATCTGGTCATGCAGCATGAAATTCAATCTCTTGGCAACAATACAGGATGTAAAAGACAACATAGGGCAAGAGGAAGGGTGTTTGAATAGCAGCTACACATAACTTATAAAGCAGAAACCTGTTACTACAGTTTTCAAAAATTAGTCTAAATTGGCCTCCCACCCAAGCAATATGAGACTGGCCTTGAGTCAAATCCAAATTTTACTGTAGCACAGAGTCACTTTATGAAACAAAGTTCAAATGTGGATGAAGTAAACTATACATATTTCTTGAGATTTTCAGAGGAAGGTAAGTTGTAAGTATAGAAATTAATTAAAGAGTTTTTTTCCTGGCCATTTCTAGATTTTCCTGCGGGATAGATTATGACAAAGTGATCAAATCAAATTCAGAAATGAATTTAAATAGTTGAAACATGATGATGTTGGCTATCATCAGTCCTGTATGTTCTGTGATGTTTAGCACTAGACAAAGTTCACTTTTGAATTTATTTATTTATTTTTGATGGAGCCTATTTAAATGCAATTTACAAATTCAGACCTGGTCTTTCTATGCAGAGAAGTTTCTCAAAAGCAGTGACGTGAGTTCATTGTCTGCCCCTCTCTTCTCCAATGGAAAAAAGACCCCGATGAACCTAAACATCTTCTAGAATTTGATTTTGTAATTATCTATATATTAAAAAGACTGTTGTTTGTAATGTATTAAATAAGTAAAATCAGATTTAATTTTAGTAAATGATCTAGTCAGAGAATATTCAAATTTCATGGAGCATCCAACACAAGAAAAAGAATAAAGCTGTAATTGCTATGAAGAATTCTGAAGGATCAGTTCCTTTAATATGTATGAAATTTGGGCAATATTGATTGGGATAAATTTGTATTTTTTAATGTTCTTCTAGGTTCTATAAACAAATTTAGCCAAAATATTTTTGTTCCGTTTTTAAAAAGCAGATAAGATCATAAATACGGATTTCCCCCTAAAATTCAGATTTCCTTGGGTTGTGCACAAAAAAAAAATGTTTCTCCCATTTTCCAAAACATGTTTGAAAAATGCTAAGTACTTTGTAATGCAAGTATAGTTGAAACGTATTTTACAGAGAAAGCCACTCACATTTCCATGTGCAAATGCATAAGTCAAAACTCATCCTCTGGCCACAAAATTTATTCAAATTGTCTGCAAACTTTATACCAAGCCAACAGCAGCAGCACTTTGACCAAGGTGTATAGCTGAAGCCTATCATATTTTTCTTACAGAAATTGAGGAGTAAACCTAAGTCTTAAAGGGGAAAATGTTTCCACAGATGATTTTTTTTTCAACTGGCATGATGCCTGTCTTTTAGAAACATAATTTTATAACTATTAATAAGAGAAAAGATTTATCAATTTGAGATGGCTGTGGCATTTTATTACAAGTAAAGTAACTACACGTCACTTAAGATTCTATATCTGGATAGTAAGAAGGAAGTCAAGCATTAAATTATTAGAAATTTGCCCCAACCCAATGACCCTTGTTGTTCTTGCAGGCTAACCCATCAATTAAATTATATAACCCTGCTAATCAGCATGCTTTAGGAAAACCTGCTCCCTTATATAAAATGGTTCAAATTTTATTCTGTCTTGTTTCTCAAATAAACAGCATTATTTTGAAGGCAACCTTCTTATCATGTCACAGGATTAATACTTATTCACTCTCAATGGACTTCCTACTCTTTACCCAAGTCACTTTTAATTGCATGTTATGAGAGGAAGGAGAACCAGCCCATATTATGCATATAGTAACTTATGAGAATGTCGTTCTCCTAAATCACTGCATATGAAATTATTGAATCACTCAATTATACTTGATATACCTTAATTATTCAGTAGAGGCGGGATGGAAGAAGGTTTAAAATACAGGATCTGAAAAAGTGAACAGTAGAATGTGGAAGAGCTTTCAGGCATGTGGGTAGAATGATGCTAAGAAATAATGATCTGCTGTTTTGTCCAATAGATTGGCAATGGATGTATGTCAGGTCATGCTTCAGCATACTGGAGAGATCTTAAGTGTATCCTATCCATACAAGAACTTATACAGTGGGATTGTACTAGCACATTATTTCTGGCTATCTGTATTTATGCCTATCCTAACAACTACTGCATTGCTATTTTTATTATTTCTAGTTTTAGGATATAAGCTAGCTAAATTTTTTAAATTAATGCTTATGCAGTAAATATGCCATTTTTAAAAATGGGATGCTATAATTGGGATCTTTGATGAAAATTAAGTTCTCAAGCTCTCCCTCATGAAACACAGAAGGACAAAAAGGGTTGTTATGCATTTCTCACATTCAACAAATGTTACAAAGGGATCACATGCACAAGAGACCAGGACTCCAAAGTTATCATCGATATGGTTCGCATCCAGAACTGTAACAGAAAATAAAACTACAATAACCAAATAAAAACGCCAGAATTTGGTCTCCAAAGCATGTACAGAATCTGAATTCAGCAGCACATCTGCAATATAAGCAGATATTAGAACTGAAGTTTTCAAGAGCAGTTTTCTATGTTTCCCATATTATATATGGGAATAATTACATCCCAAAAAAGTTACCAGTGAATTGTCCATACTATATAAAAGACAACTTGGACACTGAGCAAAGGCAGAGATCATATTGAAGTTTTATCATTTTTACTGCTGTCATTGTGAAAATTAAGCTAACTACGCAAAATAGAAGGATTTTTTAAAGTGTAGATCTCTTTCATTAATTGAAAGGAATGACACAAGAAATGTGCAGTTTTTGGGGGTTAGGGTTAGGGTTAATCTTTTTCCACAAGATTTGTTTCAAATTTCCAAAATGCCTTTTTTCTCCAAAGCAGTATATAAGCTCTTGAATTAGGCATTTTGTGCTATATTGTCTATTACACTATCTGCTAACCACCATACAGATGATGCATACTGAAAGTCATATAGATATGTGCTCCTTTATCATTGTATTTTCCCTGAAGTAAAAAAATCTATAATTACAGAGATTTCATTATGTCAATAAACTAATCTGTGCAACATAAATTAACCTTGATTTACATAGCATGATTCAAGCCTTCCACTGAGAAAATGAGATGAAATGATACTAACCGTCCTAGTCACATTATTTTTGGAAGATTTTTAAAAAAACTTTTGTCATATTATGGCATGATAGTTTGAAATAGTACACTGGAAAGGCCCTTCAGATGTTAATGAACTATAAATTTCAGCAGTCCTCATCATTGATCCTGCTGCCTGGGAACTGTAATGTAGTGTACTAAAATCTAGATCCCAGTTCATCAATATGAACTAAACTAAAATTACATCCAAAAGCTGACCCTGATAAAGAAGTATATCTTCCTAAAGCATGTTTGCTGCAAAATTCAATATCAGTCAAATAAATTTTGGGTCAAATTTTAACTGGGCAGTTAAATTGAGCCCCCTCTCCAAGATGGAATAATTAATAACTCTATTACTAATTAACAACTGCAATGATTCACTTAACATCTATGGCAAGGAAGTTCATAAAATGGGGCAAAACTCACTTAAGTGTCAGCTTGCCAGTGGGAATTTTGGTGTCTATTTTTGTTCATAAGTCAAGGACTACCCTATATAACCTAACTAACATTTATCCTACCAACAAAGTTCTTACATCCTATAAAATATATTGAATACATTTTCATTCTAGCTTGTCTGGTGTTTTCTGTGAACACTAGCAAGTTTTATATGAATACTAGCAAAATTGCTATATGTATTTAATCCACTAGCAGAACGTCTGATTTTATCAGCCAATTTTCATTAGAGGAAATGGGCACAGAGTTATTTTCAAAGCTAGACAATATAAATTGATTGCAAGACAGAAAACTAAAGTTTAGAATAGTTGATGTGTTAGATACTATAGCTAGAAAATAAACGGAGATCAGAATTGACAGAGAATAGCTACAATTCATGATATTAAATATCCCCCCATTACAATTTCTTGGAAGAAACTGGAGAATTTCATCAACGAAACCAAGAATGGATTCCATAAACCAAAAGCCACAAACTGTACATTTGGTTATTCAAACATTATACTATAGTTTTATTAGTGCACATCCAGGGAACAATAGCTGGGATTCATACCCCATTCCACCACAAAGTAAAGATCATCCATCATTAAGATAGCCCTTTGGTTTTTAAAAGAAAGTTGTCTTAACAGGGGATTGGAATTAAAGCCATAGTGCTATGTAAAAACTGAAAGCTGGCTTTAAAACTTCCATTAACTAGGCCAATTATGTACTGCAGCTCAGAATCATTTTTGTTTTACAGAAAGAGGGAATACACCTCTTGGGAAGAGGGAATGCACTATACTCTTCTGATGAAAATCCAAAGAGCCGAATTTTTGGTCTTTTTTTTTGTGTGAAAAAAATCATCCTAATAAACCACTAGGCAATTAATAGTTCTTTGAACAATAATTCTAAGATTAAAAAGCTATGTTGCCTGATGATACCACCCCATTTTCCATTTCAGATGAATAGCAATTATTGTTAAAATATAGAATATATAATATAATTTTCAATTCACCCGTTAACTCCAATGTATGCCAATTGTAAAATTGTAAGCTAGTTCTCAGCAGTTACATTCCCTTGATCATGTTGTTTGAGGGGAAGAGGGAGGGGAAAGGCCAAGAGCTGGCAGAAATACACTGGTGTGCTCAGTGGCACGTGATACAATCATCAGAAATGTCAGGTCACATAGCCAATGCAGTGGGCACCAGCTTCTCCCCAGGACTCTGTCACTTCCATGGAACTCTGAACCATGAGGACTTCAGCCTTCCGTTTCCGCCTGCCCTTCTTCGGAGAAAATTGGTTATTGCAGCACCAAGCCAACCTATGGAAAACGTTCAAGATGAAATGAAGATTAGCAAGTATTCTCGTGCTTTTGACTCAGCAGATCTATGCACAACTCACCTGACTGGTGAATCCTGCTTTGAGTTGTCTCCTGAATACTGAAAAGGAGTTTGATAATCAGTGCTGGCCTTTAATTTTTTTTTTCATATTTTACTTACGCATAATAGCTCAAAACTTAGGAGGGAAGGCTATTTTTTTTCAATATTTACTCCAAAGGAAGTCTGAATTTGAGACCCCTTTCCCAAAGATCAGAGGTAAAAACAAACGAACAAACAAAACAATCAGATATCCTTCTTATTCTGCCAATTGCTAAAGATTTTTCCTCCCAGCAAATGTGTTTATGTGAAAACCAAACTTACACGTGTGAATCTCAGCATTATTCAATAACCTGGATCCAAAGAAGTATTGGATTGAACCATGCATATTGTACTGGTTGGGATTTCCTTAAATCAACCATATTTCAAATCAATCCAGATCAATGCAAAACTGTAATGCACACATGAATATTACGTATGAACTAGCTAAAGACTATACCAAGAAAGGATGGAGCAGGATTTAAAAAAATCCTTATTCCTATTGAAATATTAAATGCCTGCAAATTAAGGCTTTCCACTAATTTATCTGCATAAATATACAAATCATTTCCCCATACAACATTCTTTCTTATACAAAGAGAAAGAAAATGGTTTGCGGGATTGGGCCCAGAAGCATAAACTTAAGCAGCTTACTTTGTAATAACTAATTTCCATGAGCGTTACTCCCACATAACATATAAAAGCTGCTACTGTACTACTAAACCGTCTCTTCCTTTGGGGGGGAGGGGACGAGGCTTTTGCACTCAGTGCAAGCACAAAGAAATCCATGCATGCTTATTCTGTAGCAAGTCCCAAGATCCATGAGCCTTACTGCAGGATAAACATGCTCAATGCTTCCAGTTCTGTTCATTCATTGCACTAACTCTGTTCTCCTGTTCTTGCCTTTAATGAATACTTGACATGGAAAACCTCTTATCCACACAGACTCCACTATTTTCTCAGAGTTCTTAAACTGATAAGAGGTGGCTCTCTATATGCACAAGGCATAAAAAGGGTACACAGCTAATATGCTGATCTAAATTTGCAATGAAGGAGATGCAGGTTTCCTCATCAATTATTTTCCACCTTTGCTTTCATTTGCACCTTTTGCCCTCATTCATTCAGTTACTTTCAAAGACACTTCCCCTACCACCATATTCTCAGCAACAAGAGAGCACCTGGGATAGTGCTTCTCTTACCTCTACTTTAGTCACTCACTTATTTGCATCTCTCACAAAACTGCTGGTTTTCAACATCTTCCTCTAGAACTCCATTTCCAGTGAATTTAAGACTCCCCCTAGCTCTTTGTTCCTTTGGGGTAATTGCAGTAAGTAGAAAAGCTATTTCCTTGGGATTACATTGCAGCTGTTGCTACCCCTTCTCTCCAGCAGCAGATATACCTGTCCTTTGTGTGTCTCAATCTGCATAACAATTTGGAAGACTTTTTGTATGGACAACATTTTTCATGTTATTTGTCTAACCTAACATGCAAGAGGCAGGGTTTTACCCACCTTTTCTGCTCCCATGCTGGGGCATTTCCAATTGTAGAAGTAATACTGCAAGTTTCCATCACCAATTCCAAATTTCAGCTTTTCCAGGAAGGTCTTGTTTTCCATAAGATCCAGGGCATTGAAAACATCAAAACCCTTCTGCAAAAAGAGGCAGTTAAAGAAAACTTGGTGGGTATATACTTTGTAGCTCCATGGTATTAAGAAGAAACATGTCTTGCTCAATTGTAGCAGAATTAATTTCATTTTTAAATAAAAATGCAAAAGGCTCACTACTTGATGTTGTTTTTAAAAGCCTTCTGCATTTTTCTAAGAGAGATTGATTGCATTAACACCTTTCCCCCTAAATGCTATATCATTTAGAAGCAAACCAAGAAAGAAACTCACCAATTTGGCCAGTATGAGAGCATCATTCATGAGGTCAATAAGAGGTGTTTTGGTGTGGACATTGTAGAAAGAATAGGCTGCCTTCAAACTCTTGTGTGTAGGATGATTCATAATGGTGGAGGGCAGTGTGTAGAAACTCAGGAAATCTGTCACCTTCCCATCAGTGTTCTGGTGAAAACAATTAGATTCTTTAGAATTAATTTTTTTTCAACCTTCAATCAGAGGAAACCAATTGTAATGTTAGCACCATCATCAGCTATTATGCCTGTTCTCCACAGTTTAGCATAGTAAGGAAATTTGTATAGCATTTCCGCCCTTTTTGTATATTATTCTGGCTTAGATATGAAACAGGATAAATGGGAAATCAGGCAAAAGAGCTCTATGTACCACTTCAGACTGCAGGTGGTGAATATGTAATTTTTGAATTTTCTGTTCTTTTTCTCTCTCCCATTCCCCTGTCTCAAGTTCCAGGATTTTAATAAATAATAGGAGCAGAGTTTTAAAAATGGCATTCAATTTCTGAAACCTTTATATATAAAAGCGAAATACCACTCACGCATCATCACAAAATCTCCAGAACCGTAAAGCCTGCATGTATGTTCCTCTTGGCTTCTAGGTGCTCACTAAGAAAGGATTTTTCAAAATGACCATCCGAGCATTAATATTTTGTATATTATTATTAACACACTCTGATGCTAAGGAGTTCTACTCACCCTCCCTACCTGAAAAGAAATCTGTTCCAAATGCAAAATACAAGCAGAGGAGAGGAGTTTCAGTTTTACTTTCACAGCAGCAAGCAGCTTTACTACAAAACAGTTGAGCTAAACCACGCCCAGGCTCCTTGCTGTCTCCTTCTTGCTCACACAGCAAATACTGTTTCAGTTTCCAAACAGCCCTCAACTCTCTCACACACTGACAGGACGCTAGCCAGATGAATACCGATGGATGCTGGTAGGCAGAGGCAGAATTCCACCACCCCCTTATTTTCTTCCCCAAAATCTAAGCCTGACCACATAGTTTTGTAGTAAAGCACAGGTATCGAGCTACTGGCAATATATAGTTGATCGCCTCAGAATTCCATCACTTCTTTCACTTGTATCTGCAGGTTTCTGCTCAAGTTGCTTTAAATTCAAACTTTTTAGATATAGCAGTGCACCAGGGCACAATTTACTTTCTGGATAGTTGGAGCTCCCTTCCCCAAATATTTGTCATCCAAATCAACTGGTCTTCAACTCCCATAATGATCTGTCCATTGGACATACTAGCTGGGCATTACGGAAGTTGATGTCCAACAAGACATATGAAGGGTATTAGGTTAGGGAAGACTGTTTTGCATTTTCAGGGTTGTTCAAATCAACAGTTAAGAGAAGAACTGAATTCTCTTTCCATGCATTATATCACGCTTACACAAGATCATGAACATCCTGTGAAATCTCTGCTTCAGTTTTGCATGTCCAAATTCTGCGCTGAGGTAATAATTTAAAACATACAGTCAGAATGTAAATTGACCTTAATACACACACACACACACACACACTTTCTCACACTCATAAACACTCTGCTGGTATATTTCAAAACAATGGTGAGCTGATTGGACTAATAAAAAAGTAAAAAAGCCCTCACTTCAACAACAAATGTGTCAATTATGTTAAGCTGGGGCAGAAACCAGTGCTCCACTTCTTCTTCAGTCATCATAGGGGACAAATGGAATTGTTTCAAATATTCTGCCAGAAGTTTGTGCACAGCAGGGATATCTTTGCGCTCCATTTGCCGTAGTCCTGGTGTCTTAGTAGTCTAGAAAGAGATACAATTCATTCATTCAGAAACACTGTATTTTTTTTTTATTCATATTTATATCCCGCCCTTCTCCGGAGACTCAGGGCGGCTTACAATTTTGGGGATACAACCCAATGTGCTCAGCAATAGCCTTCATTCCATTGTATATGCCTGCTTATTACTAAGCGGCATTTTTACAAAGACAGCTTATTGCCCCCAACAATCTTGGGTCCTCACTTTACCTACCCCAAGAGGGTGGAAGGCTGAGTCAACCTTGAGCCTGGTGGGATTCGAGCCTGCAATAGTTACAGGCAGCTGAAACTAAGTGCTAGGCTATTATCAGCCTGCACCACCAAGGCCCTTTACTTTGGTTGAGGATGAAGGGAAGTGTTCCTGTCCATTTTCAAGCTATATTTGAAAGAATCTCAATGAAAAACTATTCCTTAATGATACATCAGCTTTGCATGCAAACAATCCTATAGTTCAGTCAGTTCCTGACAACTCTATAAAAATAGTATGCTATCTGTCAAGGTGGCAACACTAAATTAGAAGAACTGAATTCACAGATATTGTAAATTAACGTGGGTCTGCTCCTACAATGTCTTGATTTTAGAAGCAAAGTAGAAAGTCAAAGAACATTTAAATCTAAATACCTTGCTAAGATGGGAATTAAGTTGCACAATTCACATCGTTGTGCAATCATTAGCAGGGAGAATGTTGCATCCAAAGCTAATGATCCAGAAGAACACAACCCCCCCCTCCATTCCAAACTATCAGCCAATATAATATGGTGAAAAAAAATCTAAAAATGACCACAGTCTTAGTATGAGAGGGAATAATTTTCACATCATTCCCTATACTATTTCTTGATCTGCATTGGCAAAATATCTGACAGCCATTTTCTTCATGAATTAGAAGCAAATTTTCTGGAATAGAATAGAGCTCCCAGTAAGTGCTAATGCTTGTGTTTCTATAAATATCAGACTTTCTAGCACAGAATATTTTATCCAGACATGAACTAAACAGTAATATTTGAGAGGACTCTGCAGTGCACTGGGAGTAACCAAAATTATCTAAACACATCTGATGGTAATGTGGAGAACTACCTCCTCATAGAAGAGGATGAATAAAATGGGAAAGCCAGAACAATGAACAATGCTTTATTCAAAAATACATCAGTTACTGTTTCCCATGGGGTAACTGCCAGAATCCTGACACTATAGACCAGTGGGTGGCGAACCTATGGCATGCGTACCACAGGTGGAACGCAAAGCCCTCTCTGTGGGCATGTGTGTCATCCCCCAGCTCAGCTCTGCCACGCATGCGTGCATGCCTTCCACCAGTCAGCTGGCAGGAGGCAATAATTTGCTCTGCTGCGCTTTGGGAATGTTTTTTTGATAATTTCTGGAACTCCTAAAGAAGTAGAATGCAGAACGTAGCAAAGCAAAGCACAAACACAAGCCTATTCTAACTTGAAATTCATGAAGACAAAATCTTTTTCAGCACTGAAAGTTGCAGCTTAAATATAACTCATGCAATATTCCCCCTCCCATTAGATTTGATTGTTATTTTTTTAAATCCTAAGTGACACACTCAGACACTAAATTTGGAGAATAGGTGAAAGATGGGTCAGCAAAATGGAACATTTCTTTAGCTTCTGCTATAAAAAGAACTCTTTAAGGTAGCATCCCTGTCCATAATCACACACCTCGGGAAGCCGATAAAGCTTCATGGTGCGTTGCATAGTCATGTTTCTACTGAGGTGAGAAAATTTGACTTCAATCAGCTTGCGTGGATTCAATGACCGATGCCAATACCTATTTTAAAAAAAAGCAATATCCCAGGTTACTCATTCCATTCATATGTGTGTGAAAGAGGTGAAAGGGGTGTGTGTGTCTATCTTGAAACCTATCAACAAGGCTTAGCTCAGTATTAGAACTATATTTTACATTCAAAAGGTATGTATTTTTTTCAACCATTTCCAAGAACAATGAGCAGCTGTCAATGTAAAACATGTTTCCTTCCAGCATCTCATATTCTTCATATTCCCAGTCACTCAGGATTTTAAAAGTGAAACTACTTTCTTAGCAATAGTGATACATCTAGCATTTATCTGGGCCCCATCCACTGCAAAATCTACAATATCAGAAAACTTGATACCTCCCTTCTCTCTTCCTCATAATGAATTTGTCTGTCCATACTGGCAGAGAAATGGAAAAATTAAGTCTGAACCTCTAATTTTTATTTTTTTAAAAATATTTACTTATTTTATCCCACCTGTATTATTTTTACAAATTACGCAAGGCACCAAACATCCAATATACCTTCCTTCACCTAGTTTTTCCACAAGAACCCTGTGAGGTGATTTGGGCTGAGAGTGACTAGCCCAAGGTCACCCAGATGGCTTTCATGGCTAAGGCGGGAGTTGAACTCACATCTCCTGCTTTCTAGCTGATGCTTCAATCACCAGACCAAACTGGCTCTATGCCCATGTCTAACTCACTGAGACAGACGCAAAATTGATGTTTAATTTTGCAAAGCAATCGTTACTTCTCACCCCCATTAACTGGTGAGCTATTGAGAATGACTGGCTTAAATACTGGCCCTACTGTTTCCAAATACACACTGCTTTATTCTCATGCTAAGGTAACTAGTTAATCAGCCAGGCCAAGAACCTCCATGTTCTACTTCAGTAACTTATGCCTAAAGAAAATGTTCCATGACTCTTGTTTTTTGCAGTATGTAAGGAGTTTTCAGCTCAAAAGTGTCTTCTCTTGCTCAATAATTCCCTTTTCTGGTTTGAGGACTAATTTTCTTTTCCTTTTTAAAGGAAAAGGTGTATCTAAGAGATGCAATTTGAAGCAACAGAAAGTAAACAAAAATAAAAACATGGAGGGAAGTAGGAAAGGTAAGAAAACTTAGGAATTGATGTCTACCTGCATGTCCCAACGGGCTTTGGTAGAACCACACCAGCTGTGTATACTGCCTGAAAAATCCCTTCCAGGTGGACTCGTCGGGTGATCTCCCGGATCAGAACAGGTGCCACCCTCTTGGAACGCAGTTTCTTGTGCACACAAAGGAAGTTTATTTCTACCATCTTCTTTTCCCTTTAATGGAAGAGGAGAAACCATTACTCACTCCTGTTTCTTACAATTTGGAAAGCAAACTGGAGGAATGTAAAAAAGATGTATTTCTGTATTTGCCAAGGCTACATTTTTTTCTCTTCTCCATATAAGAACCTAAGATATGCTCTCTCTCTTTGCAACATAGAGTTACGTTCTCTACTTCAGGATGTTTACATCGCCATACATTTATTTATATGATTTTTTTAAATGGGAGGATTCAAACCTTCTGCAAAGTCTTGCTTATTTATTCCACACAGATACCTGTAACAAAAAGCTGAAAATCGCTCTTTAAATGCACAGAGCTCCTAATCTGAAAGAATACAATGTGAGTTTACTTTTTTGTTCAATTCTAAGCTCCATTTAACTCTCATCAAGGAAGAAAAGAAGGGAGGGAGGCAGTTGGGGAATGGCAGCTCTTCGGGCATGAACAGAGAAGTGTGACTTAACTTACGTTTCATATATGTGGATCGCAGCTGGAATAGCACTGATGAAGCCAACCAACTTCTTGCTTGAGATCACCCTGACACCACAATGCCATTGGGGAAGCCAGCCTGGAGGACGCAAAGCCCTGGAGAAAATCCACAATATTATAAAATAAAATGTTTTTGATCCAAGAACCTGCAGTATGTCACCATTTAACACAAAGGCATTTACAGTGGCCAGAGGATGGAGCCATGCATGCCAGCAATAGGGAGACAAAGGAAATTTTATGAGTGTGTGAATCTCGTAGGAAAGAGAACCTTTAGGCATTTGATAACACATTACAAACTTCCTTGTCAACAAATTGTTTCACCTGCTTTTCATTCGTAAGGGTTCCCTGCATGAATTAAAAGCAAGTCTGTAAAAGGAACCATGGGCTACAATTGCATGGCACTTGCAAAAGACAAATAGGAGACTACTTTTTCTTCATGGAAAAACAACTCAGTTTCCAAAGTGATGACAGGTAGGGCAGCCTTTTGCTCAAGGGCCCAACATGAAAGCCAAAGAGGCTAGTAAAAGAAAGATGGAAGAGTCCCCCTTGCTTTTCTAGTCCATTGCAGCAGAGAAAAGAACTTTTTTTTCCTTCATAGCCTATAACAAAATTGAGTGAAATGGAGCAAGAAGAACAAACTGTTTACTCCTTCACCAATCCATTCACTTGCTTGGAGAAAATCCCAAATTACTGAATGCCAAGGCTGCCAGAAAAGAGAACAAATGCAGTACTAACACATGGTCTTATTCCAATAGCCATTTTGATTCAACCCTAGCTAATATATCCATGGTAGGTATGTTAAAAAACAAATCACTGGCCCTAAGAAAGCTGCCAATATGGGGTTACCCTGTCTGAAAGAGGTACCTTTTTGAATAATACAGAAAACTTACATTTAGTTTTTTTTTTCTGACTAGCTCTAATTTATGTGAACTAACAATAATAAGCTTAGGCTGTCTCTATCTAAAGAAGAACCACTTTATTGGCACTTAAACCTTAAAATGTCTTTTCCCACCAATTCAATTTAAATGAACATAGAAGGGAAATCTATTCTACCTGCTAATACATTAATATGAGCAGTTCTTCTTAGTGGGCCCTTTTGTCGCAAAAAAGAAGGAAACAACTGACTTGTTAAAAGTTTACCTGAAAGAAACACAGCCCCTCATTCACTGTATGCAAGGACCCCCAAAGCAGGACCCCATCATGGTTTTCAGATCTTTATTTTAAATACTATGAATTGTCTGTTCCTTATTTTTCTAATGTTTTCCTTTCAAGTTATGCATGTTTAGCACACTGAACTAAATTACTTTGCTAGAAGCAGCATTTCAGCCTGTGAACCTCTAAGTGCAGAACTGCCTCCTATTTACTAACTATTCAGGAAGATAAAAATAGATTTGCCTAATGCAGATAAGAAAGATTATCCTATCTCCTGCGAAAGGGGCTTTCAATCTTTTGACAAAAAAGATTTTAGAGAGCAGGTAACATGTCAAGATGAACACAATGAATCTACTCCCCAGCACTTGGAGAAAACCTCTGTGTTATATTTGTTGAAAGGAAATAGTTTGTCTTTATTATCTTCTGTACAAGAAGAAAGAAAAATGGTCAGACCCTCTGAGATATTCAGGAAAAACTATAACTCACCACAGGAGAAATTCAGGGGAATAATCAAACCTAAACATGTTGTCATCATCTTCCACATAGTTTTCATTCAGGAGAGTATACAGTTCCTTCAGCTAAAGAAAGTAAAAAGGAGAAGCATAATCTGCTTAAGGAAGCAAAGCTTTCTCTATTAAGAGAAAACAGGGTACCTGCTGATTATTAGAGTTTCACTGTGGGGAAACAACCAACACACTATGGCAGAAATGGCTATAAGAAAATTTTGCTTCTGTCAATGGATTTTAGCAAATAATTTTAATCCAATTCTACTGAAGCAATAAAGCCTATGAATTTACAGCACAGTTTGTGCATAAAATTTTAAACCAATCCTGAAAGAACCAGTTTGTAAACTATAAAAGTATAAACATTGGCTCTAAGGTCATATTCTCTACACATGAGGTTCTGAGTTAAACTGTGACACAAATGAGTAGAATAAGAAGAGAAACCCAGAGATATACAGCAGAATCAAGCGCGCAAGCCACGCTAAACACTACAAAATGAAATTGCAAAATAATTCTGCAAAAGATGCTGTCACAAAGTCTACAAAAGAAACTGTTTTTAGAAAGATTTCTGAACGTGGCTGGGAAAGAGAACAGGAAGTATAGTTGACCAAAACAAAGAAGAGGGCAGGTGCAAAAGTAGCTATATTAATCACTTGTGTCTAACGCAGACAAGAAGGAAAAGGAATATAGGATCATTAATAAAATGCTTGAGAGTCCAATTAAAAAAAACATGACTCTAAAGCTGATGCTAGAGAACGTGATGAAACATCAATAGCAGAAAGAGGGGTGAGGGGAGACGGTTGTTTTAAAAAGAAATTTAAAGGATGGTTAGTTCTGCCTCATCCCTACTCACCACACCTCGATCCCCCAAGTCCAGAGCATCCCACATAAAGCTCTGAGGCAAGGTATAGGGTTCCTGACGGATGTTGTCCTTGTCTGGTTCAACAGGTCCATGAGTGTTTACTACCTCACCTGAGAGAAGGGAAACAAGAATGAAAGCAAGTTGTCTCCATACATGAGAATTCACTCTCCAAGAAACATTCCTAACCTTGCCTAGCCAGTCTTTATATCTAAACTCACAAACTACTTTATTACCTTTTGTTTGGGCAGCTCCAATCATCCATGCTTCTGATTCCTATGACACTATAGCTACAAGACAGCCTTAGAAGAGAGTATTTACAGCTCAAGGTTGAACAGCCTTGTCCCCACTAGCTCACGTTATTCTTGTTTTCAGTCTACATCTAATCAGTTCCTGGCCTTGGATCAGTATTGCTTCTAATTTGAGTCTTCTTGTGTCTCTCAATGTTGCATGAAAGGTATGAATGTACAGGTAAGTCCTTGATTCATGACAATTGGGACCGGATTTCTTTTTATTAAGCTGTTAACAGTAGTTAAGTCAAGATACCCATGTTTTACAACATTTTTTGTAGCGGTCATTAAATGAATCACCATGGTTGTTAAGCAAATGCCACAATCATTAGTGAATGATTCTGAATGGGCATTTTTTGCCAAAACCCTGGCAAAAAAATGTTGCCAATGATGGTCATCTGACTGCATAACACTGCAACTGGTCATAAAGGTGAGGCGGCTCCCAAGCAGTCATGTGCAGTCATGGGACGGTGAGGGGATATATGTATATGGTTTAGTTTACAATAGCCAAAAGTGCTTGATGGGCCATAAAGCACCCATTTCGGGCCAACTGTAATTTTCAATAGTCATTAAGTGACCAGTCATAAGTCAAGAGTTATGTGTCCAGTTTGCACGTGATTTATTTTCCTTAAAACAGAAAGAAGGGAAAAAGAAAAAGACCCTCTTTTCATATCTACCTAACTTGGGCACAGGCTGTGTATCCCAGAACTGATAGCTGCGTTTAGTGGCTTCTTCCATGGTCTTAGCAGGCCCTTGTCCTACAGAAAAGAGCTCAATGGCTTTTTGAATCTCCTGCATCCTTTCTGCTGGCAATGAATTCACCTGTATATGAACCAAATGTAGAAAAATTAATAGACTGACCAGCCTTCATTATTTGTCCTTTGAGAAAAGTTAAACGGTTCTCTTTTTTGAGGGAGAGATATCCTGCCTTTTTCCTCTAAAGACTACATAAAACGCATATGTTTTCCCTTTACACCTCTACCTATCTTGAACAAGAGTAAGAAATGTTGCATAGTCAATCACACAATCTCCCAAGGAACCCCCTTCCCCCCAAAGAAAGAGCTGCTAATTTATATCGCTATTAGTAGATGGGCCATGACCAGACAGATTAAGATTACTGCAACTGAAAGAAACAAGCAGCTTCAATTTGGATTCTTAGCACTTCTAGTTGCACATATACCACAAAGTAAATGTGATAAGCATTACGCTCCAGTATATGTATATGTAGGTACGAAGGTTTGAAAGAATTCAACGTGATTTTACCTTCGCAGGTAAAAAAAAAAATCACAAAAAAGTGATTTTACCTTTGCAGACTGATCTTGGACCAGATCAAATTGCTCCCCCTTTTCTTTCTTCCGTTTCTGTTTCTTCTTCTTCTTTTTACACACACTTTCATCTGTTGAGCTTAAGCCACTGAAAAACAAAGGGAACATAAGAAACAAACCTAAGATATTCACTGCTAACAACAGGATTTTGAGACTGCAGGAGGAAAGGAGAAGATTCAAGAGTTCCTTCCTTTAGGTTGTTTATCACACATTTTGGGGTAATCTCAAGATGCTCAGAGAAACCATTGCTAGGAATTAAACCATGATGGTGTCATATCCCCCCCCCCCCCGATATTATCCTAGCATCTTTTCAAACACAGGATCAGAATTAGAGAGAACCATTTAGTCACCAAGTCCTAAATTAATTCCTTGCATGAATCCAAATTAAAGCATTCAAAACACACAGCTGGTTAACCACTGTGAATGACAGCACAATCTTTTCTGACTAACTGCTTCTACTGTAAAGCTGTTCCTATTGATAGGGACACTTTCCTAATAATTATCTAGAATTTAACTGGAATTTTTTCATTCTTTCTAATTCTCTGACCATTCTTCCTGCCCCTTCCTTAGCATGTTTTGGTTTGGCTGAATCCTGTGATTTGCTGAAATATCCCTGTGAGAGAGATGGGTGGTTCATATGTCTGATAAATAAATAAATATAAATAAAATTCTCAAAAGAGAGTTCAGTCAATGTGGAATAATATGGAAGTATTAATTCTGTGATTTGGATTCTAAACATTTAAATTAAGTATATTAACTATACTAACCTAGAGGAGCACACTGCAACTGTTCTGTGCTATATCAAACACTGCACAGATACTATTACTATGGATAAATATATTAGGATCTATCCCAATCAGAAACCCTGGATGACCAAGGAAGTTCAGCGCCTCTTGCGTGACAGGACCAAGGCCTTTAGGTCCGGTGATGGGGCAAGATACAGTGTTGCCAGAGCTAATCTGAAGAAAGGTATTCAGAAGGCCAAGACTGATTATAAGAGGAAGAATGAGGATAATTTTTATAGCAATAACATGAGGCAGGTGTGGCGAGGGATTCAACAAATTACAAACCATCAACCAACCAATGTTATCCCTGCTGAGGGGGATGCTTCATTGGCAGAGGAACTGAATCATTTCTTTGCTCGTTTGAAGTGGAGACATCAGAGATAGATAAAATACAACCACCAGCCAATTGTAGCCCCCACCTCATTGTGGAGGAACAGATCAGACATCCAGCCCTTGCTTATCAATGGAGACCAAGTGGAGCAAGTCGCCAGTTTTAAGTTTCTGGGTGTTACCATAAAAGAGGACCTGACCTGGGGTGCCCACATTGCAGTATTGGTCAAAAGGGCCCAGTAGAGATTATACTACCTGAGATTTCTCAGAAAACAACAACTGAATGAAAAACTGCTGGGGACCTTGTACCACTGCACCATAGAGAACATTTTAACCTACTGCACCTCTGTATGGTTTGCCAATTGCACAGTGGCAGATAGGAAAGCACTCCAGAGGGTTGATGTCATTGCCCAGAAGATCATTGGTTGCCTTCTCCCCTCTTTGGAAGAGCTTTATAGCTCCTGCTGCCTTAAGAAAGTTCAAAACATTCTCAAAGATCCATCTCATCCGGGGAACCCCTTTTTTGAATATTACCATCTGGCAGATGGTACAGAATAATAAAAACAAGGACAAATAGGCTGGAAAACAGCTTTTATCCCAGGGCAGTAGCTCTTTTGAATTCTACTATATAGTACAGTACTGGTGCAGTGTCGGGGGTTTTCGGTTCAATGTGTTGAGGGTGAAGGATGTGTGTTTGTGTTTATTTTCATGGTCATGGTCATGATGTGCACTGAAGATGGTGTTTGATTTCGTTGTATGAGGTGCAATGACACTAAACTAAACTAAACTGCATTTGCATTTTTGCAGCCATTTTATACTGTTGACTCATAATCAGTTTGCAATCAACTACTATTCTAAGAATATCTTCATTAATTCTCTTGCCAAGCCAACTCCCTCATTCCTACCATGCCTATGCATTTTATTTCTATTTCCTAAGTAAATACTTCTCTGCTGTTTTTAGTCCTTTCTTCTAATTTATTTTTTTTCTAAATATAGATATCCCACCCAAATTTAGGCCATTTGCAAATCCTAGCAACATTCCCTCCAGCTCCTCATATAAACCTCAAGAGTGAATCCCATGATTTGCTATTCTAGTTTGAAAATAACCATAGGCAAGTATTCTCCTAAGATTGTTAAGCTATCTATACATTCTTGCAATTGTCATACTATCCATAATATCCTTAACTGGCTTTCTAATATGCTAATGCAAATATTAACTGCATTTCATTGGCTTTCAAATCAAAGTCAGTTTCTATTGGTCTGAAAGATTGCACAAACAACCACAAAATGCTTCACGTTTATCCTGAAATTACCCATGTGTGTATACCATACACAATCCTATCATTTCCATCTCTGGCTAACATGTAACATGGACGTTGTGTTTATGGGGAAAAATAATCAACGTCTCATAAGCAGACTAGGGATAACCAAAGGAAAATGTTGGACTGGCTCCTTGTCCCATGAGGGAGGTGGAATGAATGGAATTAAGTTGCATATTTATACAATTAATAGTTTCCTTTGATGTGCAAAAAGACTGTAATCTGTATTCCAGTTTTGTGAGGAAATAAAAAAAGGTTGATGACAGTATATGATATGATTTGTTTGCATGAGTAATGTCACTTGCTTGGCTGTTACTCTGATGCAGCACATTTTCCTTTCTTAATGATACTACATTAATTTTTTGAATCGGAGGCCATGGCAATAATGTAAAAAACTTCAAAATATAGCAACTTATAATACAATTCTACACAATCAACACACTATTATTATTACTGAACTTAGCATTATTTTGCTTAGCATTAAGATAAAAGACTCAACTATTTGGATAGTAATAATCTTAATTATTACGTTAATAACAATATAGCATATAATAATTTATCAACATAATAAAATAATAATCTTGCACAGAGTGGCAATCCTTCTATGCTGGAGATTTCACTTTAAATAATAGTTTGGTTGTCAAGGCAACATGGAACATTTTGGTGATATGACATATATTCAGTGGCATAATGAGGGGAGAGGGAGATTACGAAAAGAGTTTGAAGACATAACTAATAAAAGCTTTTGTTTATCCTGACCTACAATTTTAAATTATGAATTATTATGAATTGTTTTCCAAATACATGTTCTTCTGCAACACTGCAGAATAACAATCATTGTAGACAAATATTACCATTGATCTTCTACTTCAGTTGTTCTGTCTCCAAGGGATTCCACTTTAAAATTGTTCCAACCATCTTTGATGAAACGTTTATGTCAGTTCTTTTGAATATTTCAAAAGAAACATTTAAAAAAAAATCTTACAAATGAGATTGCCCGGGCATTTTGCAAGGATATTTTTTTTTTAAATTAAATCCTCAAAATTGGAGTCAAGCACAATATCATGAACAGTCAGTTCAGAAATTATTTTTCTGAACCAAAATTGGAATTTTAATGGCTTCATTTAGGTAGAATAAGTGATTGTTTTTGTTGTTATTTTGAAATAATTAAGAGTTGAGAATCCTCATTGGAAATACTTGGTATCAACCAATAGTACTCCATCCAATCCTTATCATTCTGGAATTCAGAATTGGCATAAGGTACTGATTAGGCACCATGACTGCTGTGAAAACCTTCTTTGTAGCTGCACGTAACAGAAGTTGCCAATCTGGTGCCTTCCAGTTGTTTTGGCCTATAATTCTCTAATCCATTAACATTGCTTATGCTAGCATAACGGCAGTCTTCGAGGAACAAGTCATTTAATGACTGTTCAAAGTCACAACCAATCCTCCAAAAGCTACACATGATCCCATTCAGTCATGACACTTGCAGCCCCCCACATATGTTTGCCCTTACAACCAACTGTAGAGATGCTGCAGCATGCCCATCTATCAATTTCTCCCCATTCTTCCTTGCTGTGCCACCACAGGCACTGGGCCTGCTTTGCCATCCCACTGGATTTCACATGCTCCTCCCCACTCCCAGTCACTGCTCACTTACCTTTTGAAGGTATCCAGTGCTCATAAAGTTGCCTAGAGAAGGCCAGTCCATTGTTGGGCCATGCTAGCTTTATGCTAACACAGTTAATGCTGGGTGAGCTAAGGTTACCAATGAGAAGAAAATCAGCAGGGTTTCTCCTTTTCACCAGCAACAACTCTCAGCACTGACTGTGTCAGTGTAAAGTTAGCATAGCTAAGACTGGGGGAACTAACACTAGCAATGAAAACTGGCATTTCTTCTCTTTAATTGTGCCACGTGGCCCAGCAACAGAGCAGCCTCCCTCCTTATCCTGACCTCTGAGGATCTTTGAAATGTAAGTGTGAGATTGTGACAGAGTGGACAGTGATGATGTCTATAGGGCAGTGGGGACCCCAAGGGGCTAGAAGGGGATCATGGGTTTCTCCAGCTGTGGGCCTTAGGAGGCCTTGTGAGGCCCAATGTAGGTGGATTTGTGCCTGCACTAGACTTCCCAGGGTCTCTCTCAATCCAGTGGTACTGCATGCTCCACTTAATGATCCATGCATTGATTTAACAAATGCACTAGGGAGAGCAGAGAAGGGAGATCATTAATGAAGCGATTCACCTCAGATTCCATTACTGTTGTTATCATGAGGACTACTTGTATTGTAAATTGAGACAGGCTGCTGTTTTTTTTAGAAATCTGCAATGTTGTTCATTCTTCAGGTAAATGAGCATTATTACCACTATTAGCTTCCACTACAAAAACATTAAGGTAGACTATCCAGAACTTCACAAAACAGCTTGCTTCACTGGTGATTAAAATGTTCTTTCCAACAGAAACATAAATTGGATTTCTAGAAATTTAAAATCATTGCACCACATCCCTCTCTAATATATTGTCTATTGAATCATACCCTCTCAAATGTAGAAGCTAGCATAAATTCTACTTCACAAATATACATTTAATCAGCTACAATACTTTGAGCAAATAAACTTTCCTAAACCCGAAGGGATAGCAGAACAAGTCTAGGCAAAATATTATGGTGAGAAGGAATCTGCATGCTTTTGGTTGTATATAGTGGTGAAATCAAGTGAAGAAAGAAAACTAAGCTATGATATAAAAATATAAAGCTCTGTAGCACAGATTAATCATAATTCCATAGAAAAGAATAAAACACATTCCATATAACTCACACAATGTCCTATTGTCAAAAATGTGTAGTTGCTGTGGGTTTTTTCTTCTTTTCTATGCAACATCACCTGCAAATATGGCAATCAATATACACAAAATGATACTATTTATTTATTTATTTATTTATTTATTTGGATTTATAATCCAGTTATGTCTTACTACTGCATAAACTCAATCACTGAACACATAGGTGGTGTTTAAATAAGAGAATTAAAAAAGACGGTTAAGCTGAATACAACTAAAGAAAATAGAGAAATGCAATTGCAGTGTAGTGTCAGTGTAGTGTAGCGTTCTAGATCACGGTCCCCAACCTTTCAGGTTCTGTAGATCAGCGATGGCCAGGGGGGAAGGGGGGAAAGGGTTTCGCACATGCAACCAAATCCCGCACGTGTGCAAACAAAGCTTTGTGTGCTCGCCTGCCACTTGTGTATCCCGATTCCCAATGGGCCACACACTGGTACTGGTCAGCAGACCAGAGGTTGGGGACTCTTGTTCTAGATGAAAAAGATGAAGCAAAAACAGCCCTAAATAAAAAAAATAGTGCTTTTTAAAACTATTTAATCATAAAATGAGAACTACACCATGTGCCATGTGCTGAGAACAAAAGCAAGCAAGATATCCTGCTGGATATACAAATGACTCCAAATGATTGAAATCACACAAGATATAGGAAACAAGCATAACATAGTGCAACCCAGGGTCTCTGAACAATACAACAAATGAAAATAACCTATAAATCCACATATAAGGCATTTTTAATCTTATGTCTAGCACACAGAAAACAGTGTTAAGGCCCAGAAACTGAGCTGTTAATCATCTCTCAATGAACTGAGGCAAACAAGTTTTCTTTAGACTACAATTTAAAATATGGAAACTATTATATGCTGCTCAGTCACTTTTGAAACTGGCAACTTCATAAATCTGATATAGCGGTTGCAGTGGCTCAGCAGTTAAAGATGCTGAGTTTGTCAGCTAGAAAGCTGACAGCCCAAGTTTGAGACTCAAGTGCCATGTGATGAGATGAGCTGCTATTACTTGCCCCAGTCCAGCCTGCCATGGCAGTTAGAAAGCATGCAAATGCGTATACCACTTCGGTGGGAAGGTAACAGCGTTCTATGCACCTTGGTGTATAATCATGCTGGTCACATGACCATGGAAATGTCTTTGGACAATGTTGGCTCCTCAGTTGAGAAACAGAGATGACCAGATACAACTGGATGGGGAAATTTGACAAATTATAAACATTTCAATAAAATATTGTTTTGTATACATAATGAAGATACACACTCTCCTTTTACTCATTAATAATGTTCACTAGTTCTTAATATATTAATACTTTATTATTCCTCCCTTAATGGTTGACCTTTTTAGGGACCATTCAGTTAAAAGTAACTTTATGACTGGTCCTTGTATTTACAACTATTACAGTATCCCCATGGCCACGTAGTCAAGATTTGAGCACTTTGCAACCAGCAGGTATTGGACACTGTTGCAATGTTCCTCAGCCATTTGAATGCCATTTGCACAATTCATGGCTGGTTTCCAACAAGCAATCAATGAAGAAATCAGCAACAAAATCACAAGCTGCAGTCATGCAATAATGTGCTTAATGACCATGGGTGATTCACTTAATGATCGCAGCACAAGTAAGATTGTAAACTTGTTGCGATCATGTGATAGTTTGTTTAATTACCATGTTGCTTAGTGATGGAGTTGCCAGTCTCAAATGTGGTTGTTAAGTGAGCCCTACTTATAATGCTGTTTTCATTAAGATGGATTAATCTTTAACTCATATTCTAGAAATGGGTCCCTTTCAGGAACATTAAAGTTGTTCAGTGTCTATTTGGATTCTCATAGTTCTATACTTTTCTTTCTTCAAAAGAAACCACTGAATTATACCAGCCAGGTTGCATTAAAAGAATGCAGGATGGCACTTGAGTCATTTGGAAGTTGACTCAGCCATATTAATATAGAACATTTTCATGAAGCACATCCTCGCTTCAGGTGTATCAGTTCAATGTTAAGTCACATGGTAGAGAAAAATAGCTTGTTATGCTGACAATCCGTCAGAGGAGCTTCAACCAAATTAATCTGAACCTTAAAGACAAGGGAAAAAAAACCTAAGCTTTTAACTATTCTGAATGCTCTCTCTCTCTTCAGTACATTGAAATGTTCAGAATTACTGAATTTATGCACATAAAAACCAATCTGTATCATTTGAATAAAAACATGCACGATCCAAGCTGTGATAAAAAAAATGAAAAGCTTCTTGTGATTAAATCACATGAAGAATGACTTAGCAGCAAAACTCTGGAAAACAACTTGCAACAGATGTGGTAACCTTTGAAAGGGAACAAAGATAGTAACCTCCATCATAAGGCCTTCATTGCAGAAATCACTTAACATTTTCTAAATATTACCAAAACACTGAGCAAGACTTATTTATTTCTATGATTTTATCATTCTAGCCAGAATATAGAATGGGCATTGGTAAATTTACTGTGAACGCCCTTCTGTCTATGCTGCGAGAGAGCCCAGGATGGGTAGACTCCTTCTTATGACGTCATTAAGCTGGGTCTGTTTTTGAGCACATAAAAGCCAGCCCCCCGGGAGTAGCCCCAGCTTTGGCGAAGATACTTGACAGACCAACTAAGTGACTCTGAAAGCCAACAATCAAGGATAACATATGTCTTACCCTGTCCGGACGAACCAAGGGAGGGGCTGGGCTCTCTCGCAGCATAGACAGAAAGGGCGTTCATGGTAAATTTACCAACGCCCATTCTCCTCCATGCTGCAGTGAGAGCCCAGGATGGGACATACCAAAGCTTGCATGTCTGTGGGTGGATCCTCGTCCGGCCAATCACTCCGACTGTGGAACCACTCGTTGAAGCACCCATCTGCCGAAGGCTGCTGTCGCCGAGGCATAGGTATCAAGACGATAGTGTCTGACAAAAGGAGACGGGGATGTCCATGTGGCCGCTCTGCAAATCTCTTCCAAGGATGCCTGGGTAGCTCAGGCAGCTGAAGTGGCCGCATTTCTGGTTGAGTGCACCGTGGAACCCTCGGGGAACTGGAAGAGCTGCTACTTGGTAGGCCTGTGCAATACACTTCCTGACCCACCTGCTAATAGTTGGGGAAGAGGCCTTGTTCCCCAAGTGAGGAGGAGAAAAGGAAACAAACATGGCTTCTGTCTTCCGAAAGGAGGAAGTGCGTTTAATGTAAATTCTAAGGGCCCTTCTGACATCTAGCGTGTGCCACTTACGTTCTAAATCACGGTGTGGAAGGGGACAGAAGTCCGGTAACACAATGTCCTGGGACTGGTGGAACCAGGTGTTAACATTTGGAATAAATGAGGGGTCCAAACGGAGGACGACCCTATCATCATGAAAGGAGCAGAGATCCTGCCTGATGGAAAGAGCTCCAAGCTCTAACACCCGTCTGGCCGAGGTGATAGAAACGAGGAACACTACCTTTAGGGTTAGAAACTGGAGAGATACTGTTCTAAGGGGTTCAAAGGGGGCCTTCGTGAGGGCATTAAGGACCAGATGAAGGTCCCAGGAAGGATACCTGTGAAGCACAGGTGGGTGAAGGTTGGAAGCTCCTGTTAAAAATCTTTTGACCGAAGGGTGATGGGACAAGGAAGGAAATGAAGCCCATGAAAGAACTGAGAGAGCAGCTACTTGGCGACGTAAGGTATTGGGAGCCAAACCCTTCTCCAAGCCTTCTTGAAGGAATCTAAGAACCTCTGCCAACTGAGCTGAGGTAGGGGAGAGGCCCTCCTTGAGGCACCATTGGGAGAAAGCCTCCAGGTGGCATCATAGATGCATCTTGTGGAAGGTTTCGAAGACACCAGGATGGTGAATATAACCTCTGGAAGATTAGCCTCCCTTAGCCGCTGCCACTCAAGCGCCACATGGTCAGGTTGAGCCACTGGGGCTCCGGATGTATCAGGGCCCCTTGGTGAAGGGAGATTAGATGGTCCGGGATTCTCCAAGGGAATCCACAGACAGGTTGATCAGGTCCACAAACCAGGGTCTCTGTGGCCAATAGGGGGCCAGGAGAATTAGCTCCGCTCGTTCCTCCAACAGCTTCCGTATGACTGCCGGAATGATGGGAAGTGGGGGAAAGGCGTAGAGGAGACCCATGGGCCATCGGCACCAAAGAGCATTGGTCCCCTCTGCTCCCTGGCAAGGAAACCAGATGAAAAATCTGTTCACTTGGACGTTTTGAGGAGTGGAGAAGAGATCCACCTCCGGAGTGCCGAATCTGTGGGATAGGTTCCTGAAAAGGGATGGGGAAATGGACCATTCTGCCTGGTCTACTGGACTCCTGCTCAGCCAGTCTGCTTAGGAGTTGTCAATTCCAGAGATGTGATACGCTGAGATTGACAGCAAGTGTTTTTCTGCCCATAACCGCAAGTGTTCTGCCTCCCTCATGAGCGCTCTGGATCTCGTCCCCCCCTGCCTGTTGATGTGGGCCTTTGCGGCCATATTGTCCATCAACACTAGAACATGGGAGCCAGTCACAGCGGCTCTGAAGTGCTTTAGAGCCAGGGAGATGGCTCTCAGCTCTAGCCAATTAATGGGAAGGGTTCTGTCTATCCTGGACCAGACTCCTTGAGCTATCTGACCCTCCACATGGGAGCCCCAACCCAGGAGACTGGCATCTGTGCTGATTACTAGCCTGTCTGGTTCCTTGAAGTGGAGTCCCTTCCAGAGGGCCAGGGAGAGCCACCAATTGAGGGATCACCAGGCTTGTGGAGACAGCAGGACCTTGATGGATGAGTGGCTGGTTCCTGCTCGTTGGAAGGGGAGCAGGAACCACTGGAACAATCGGGAGTGAAGCTGTGCCCAGGGAACAATGTTGATACACGAGACCATCTTCCCCAGGAGCTTGGACAGCAGCCACAAGGGAACAGTCTGGTGTTGAATCTGACTGATGATCTCTGCAAGGCTTTGTCCAAGAGCCGGAGACAGGAAAACTTGGCACAAGGTTGTATCGATGACTGCTCCCAGGTGAAGCAATTTGGTTGTGGGAGAAACATGGCTCTTCTTGGTGTTGATGGAGAACCCGTGGCTTTGGAGGCAGGACAAGGTAATTTGTAGGTCCTGATGGGCCGATTGGATGGAGGAAGACAGAATCAACATGTTGTCCAAGTAGCATTGGATCCTCACTGGAACAGAATGTAGAGAAGCCACCAATGCTGCTAGAATCTTCGTGAAGACCCTGGGAGCCGATGAAAGGCTGAAGGGAAGTGCTCGATACTGGTAGTGAGTATTCTGATAACAGAAACGGAGAAACTGGCAGTGATGAGGCCAGATGGGGATGTGGAGGTAAGCCTCCATGAGATCAATGGAGGAGGGGAGGTCGTCCTCCCGAATGCTCTCTAAAATAGAATGCAATGTCTGCATTTTAAATTGCCTGTATTTAACAAATTGGTTGAGAAATTTTAGGTCAAGGATGGCTCGCCACCCCCCGAGGCTTTGGGAACAACAAAAAGGCGAGAGTAAAACCCACGTCCCTGTTGTGAGATTGGAACTGGCTGAATAGCCCTGATGTCTAGGAGATGTTGAATGGCTGAATTCATAAGGGCTTTCTTTGAAGTGTCCCTTTAAACGGGACAAATTTAAAAAATTTCTGGGGGTGACGATAAAAATCCCAACTGCAATCCTGACTTAACAGTGTTGAGCACCCAGGTGTCCGTCATTGACTCCTCCCATTTGGAGGCAAAGAAGGCTAAACGACCTCCGATGGGTGGGGAGAATGAGGATTTACTTAGAGTGATGGAAGGCACGACCCCCTCCCCCCCGAAAGGGCCGTTTACCAGCAGAAGATTGCTGTCTGCCAGGTGGTTCTGCACATTGATCCTGATGTTGGGAATATGACCTCTGTGGATGAGAAAAGCGAGAGGAGGTCTCTGACCAAAAGGCAGGTGGGCAATAGGGAGCTGGACGATAGTCAGCCTTTTTAGCCGAGGAGGAAAGAATTTTCTGTTTATCTCTGGTCTCAATGAGATAAGGCTCTAGAGACTCACCAAAAAGCTTGTCGCCTGCGCATAGGGCAGAGGCCAACTTCCATTTGCATCGTGACTCCACCTGCCAATTTCAGAGCCACAGAAGCCTTCTGGCCGCCACTGAAGATGCCATGGCCCTTGAAGCAAATTTGGCGGAATTGAGAGTGGCATCCGCAGTGAATTCCGCCGCTGCTATAATTTTGTTAAGGTCTTGATGAGACCAAAGGTCTGAGGCAGGCAATCGATCCTGCAGCTGGTGCAGCCATTGTAAGGATGCCCTGGTGAAAAAGGATGCAGCGGCCGAAGCCCGAACAGCCCACGCAGCTGCTTGGTGGTTGCATTTGAGGGTCTGTTCGGAACGCTTGTCTTCTGCTTTAAGAACATCTTCTGGTTCGGTTGGAGTTCCAGAAGAGGAAAATGATGCCACCACCGGAGCGTCTACCAAGGGCACTGCAATGGCGTTGTCTAGGGCCGAGCTGACATTGTAGAAACGCTTGTCTAACGATGATGGGCGAGGTCCTGCAGAAGGGGAAGCACACTGCTCCTTGACCATGTCGAGGAACAAGATGGGAGAAGGCAACACCTCCGTGTGTACTACAGGCTTGGAGAAAAGCCAGTCTCCTTGCCCTGAGTGTTTGCCTTGTGGTTCTGGAGCTACTTCCTCAGGTGACAGGTTGGCAGTGACTAAAGCCTTGCTAAGTAAAGGCTTGAAGAGGGGTGGTTTGAAGACCAATGCAGAGGAAGGTGGGTCTGGATTGGGGTCTTCTTCCTCTGAAAGATTGCGATCGCAGATTTCACCCTCTTCCCTCTCTGAACGAGAAGAGCAACTGTGTTCAGATGGGGAGGCACCCTCTTTCCTTTCATCCTCCTCCCATTCTGCCTGAGAAGCATGGACCCTGAGATCCTGAGGTTTGTGGAAATCTCACTGCAGAGGTGAGGAACCTATGGATTGAGAAGGGAGAAGGGCCTGGACCCTTTCCAAAGGCCGAAGGATTTGCTGAAAACCTTCAGCCAAGCCCCTTCTGATGGCTAAGGAGACCACATCTTGGATGTCTGTGGACCTGTTGTCAAAGGACATGGAAGGGCGAAGGCCTGCTGCAGTGGGAGTGAAAGTGGCTTCCGGCCTGGCAGGGGTGCCTGAACCCTAGAGGGAAGAGGAGGAAGAAGAGGCCCTGATGCTGACTGGAAATAAGGCCCAGACCTGCTCAGGTCTTGAGGGTCTAGTTGTTCCTTGAATGCCTCAGGAGACCAAGTCAGTGGAGGTCCAAAGGCTCCAAGAACAACCTCCCCTGCCCTGGGGGGGGACTTCTCTGGGAACCCTGGTATGTGCCAGGCTGGGCCTGTTGTAGTTGCCCTCTCATTTGTTGAATGGTTGTGTTAAATTGCCTCTCCACAGCAGCATGTCTGCGTTTCTCTGCCCTCAACTCAGCCTGAGTTGTCTTCTTAGGGGCTAGAGCCGTCGCTCTGATTTTAGCAGCCACTTTTCTCTGGGCATTTCGTTGCCTGCGCCTTTTCTTTTTAGGAGGTTGGAGAGTCTGCTCCACTGGAGGTGAAAGCTCTGCCTGGCCTCTGTCTTGATCCATTAAACTAATTATGCTCAAGCGTTGAAAGATTAACTCCCAACTGCTGAGATGGCAGAAAGGAACAACTAGCCTGACCAGAAAATGGCCACCGGAACCCTTAAAATGGCTGCTCACCTTGTGGCAGGACTCTCAAAATGGCCACTCACCTCGTGGCAGAAGCTGCTAAGGCTGGCCACTGCTCTGCAAGGGCTCCAATGTGGAAATTTCGCTCTTTAGGCTATTTTGAGTCTCGAGCAATTGAATCAGCCCAACAAGAAGAGGATTGCTGCCCACGCGATCAGCTGGCTGGTGCTGCTATCGGTTTGCTGATCGGAAACAAATTGTGCAAACCGCGGCTATGGGGAAGGCAGCTAAGGCGCTTCCCTGCTGGCTGAGCAGCGTTTGGGAACGTTGATCCCAACGTTGCAGGAGAAATGGGGCCCCGCTTCTCCTGAGTTGCAGCTACCCGGATCCCCGGGAGCTGAGTGAAGCAGAGATAGCTTCTAAGAGGTGGAAAAATCACTAGCTTTCAGAGACACAGCTTGTTTGACTAAGAAGCTGAGTCAAAGCTGGGGCTACTCCCGGGGGCCTGGCTTTTATATGCTCAAAAACAGACCCAGCTTAACGACGTCATAAGAAGGAGTCTACCCATCCTGGGCTCTCGCTGCAGCATGGAGGAGAATTGAAATTCAAGTCACTTATATGCTTTCATTTTTTATTCAGCTCAAAAACCTAATCTATTGCTGAGATTACTCTGGTTTATGCTATGAATACATTGTACTGAATATTTTCACACAGGAGCCCTTCAGTAGGAAACAAAGATGGTGAAATTTTTTTTGGTCAGATTTTCCTTTACAGATAATTCTGAAGGAAAAGCTATTCAATAAATCTTGTTTACATGTTAAATCGAAAGAGTTCGGGTTTTTTTTTCCTCTGCAAAGTTTCAATTATTTCACCTGTTACAGATATGAGAAGTTTTTTTAATTTAAAAAAAAAACCAACTTTACAAGAATTAAAAACATACAAATTTAAAAACTACAGAAACACTAGTATGTAAATAACACATTACTCTTTACATTTGATATTGAATTTGATAAGTCCTAATAGTCCATATTAACTAATACCTGGCGTATCTTCATTAACTATCACATCCTAAACACTAAATAACACACAATACTCTACTGCTCTCATCATTGGTTTATAACTATTATTAAGTTAATAATACCTTCATATTATCTAAGTGATGACTAAAAAAAATACAATAAATAGAAATAATAATGAAAGAGAAAAGGAAATTTAAGACCTTTGTTATTTCTTATACATTTCATTTATACAGCTGAATATGTTTCTCAGGTTCATTTATTCTGCGTAAATTTTCCCTTTTGATCTACCCAGTTGTACCATTTATCCCATATCCGATAGTAATCTGTATCCTTCTTCCCATTAATTTTGAGTCTCCAATTGGGCACAATCATAAGTTTTTTGAATAGCAATGTGTATCGGTGGTACATTCGGTTTCTTCCAATATTGTGCTAGTGAAATCTGTGCTGCTGTTAATAGGTGGATGGTCAGATATCTCACTTTAGGAGGATAATCCCCTTTAATCATTCCCAACAAGAACAATTCCGGTTTCCACTCCAGCCCACACTCTATAATTTCTTCTATCCACACTTTTATTTTTAACCAATAGTTCTTTGTCTCAGGGCAAGTCCACCATAGGTACCAAATTTCCCTTTACATTTCCAACAGCTTGGATTTGCTGTCGGAAATATTTTAGCCAATCTGGAGGGTGCTAAATGCCATCTATACATCATTTTATATAGATTCTCCTTATGTGCTACAAATCAGTAGGTTAATATAACCTAATAATCAGTTGGTTAATATAAGATTTTTTGCCAGATTTCTTCCCAGTCGTCCAGACCTATGTTTTAACCAAAAAATTTTTCCCAAGCTAACATAGGTCCTTTCACAATTTCCTCAGCCAATTCATGTTCTAAGAAATAGTTATATAATTTAGAAATCAAACTTTTCTCAGGACTCAAAAGTATTTTATCTGAATGGATATCTTTTACCTCAACTCCATACTCCTTCACATCTTTATTGTATCTCAATTTTATTTGGAAATAAGACCAATTATCGATAACTATTCCTTGTGTTTCTAGTTCCTGTATCATTTTAATTCTTCCCTCGTAATCTAATATTTGGTGATACTTAAGCTTTTTACTAATATCCATAGTATTTGGGTGGAACACCGCCTCCATCGTTGAGAACCACCTCGGAATTTTAATATAGTAGTTTCTTCTAAAATCGGTCCAAATTTTAATTAGATTTTTGTAATACATGTCTAGTAACTGATGTGAGAAGTTCTTCAAGCCAGCTGCTGCTAAAACGGATATGAGTTAAAAGAACAGTAGGTCTGGGTGATGTTTCCCCAAATTTATCAGGTATTTTTAGAGTGTAATAAGTTGATTTGACTCAGGAAATCCTGCACTGTTGTTTTTGCAGTGCATCCAGAAGTTATAGTAGAACATTTTGGAGTGGAGTTAAGGGCTCTTTTAGTTTTAATGTCATGTATTTTAATTAGTTTCATTTTTTTAAAAATGGCATAGTTCCAAATAATTTATTTTTACTCTTACCCACAAATATAACAGCTAATAGAGCCGGAGTGTCAAACATGTGGCGTCACATTGTTGTCACATGATATATCGTGACTTTTCCCTCTTCACTGAAACGGAGACAGGCATGGCCAGCACGTGACGCATTTGGCCCATGGGCCACGAGTTTGACACCCCTGCAATAGAACATATGTTTATTTTTTCTTTGATTTTCAATCCTACAGTATCTGAGGTCTCTTACCATATTCTAATGTAAAAGGGATGGAGACACTTCCCAAGCTGGGCAACCTAACTATATTTCCCCAAAAGAATTAGCAGAAGTTCAAAATCTGCTAGTGGTACAGTAATTCTAACAAGTGTTCAAAATTTAGAGTAGATCAAGGAACCAATAATTTAGAAACATATTCTTAAACTAATAAATTTATTAAATTCCTTACTATAGCTTTACTAAATATTTTCCAATTATTTTATTATATGTACTTAAAACATTGTTAGTTGGACTGTGGATCAGATAATTTGGGAAATTTTAATTAAGTTTTAGATCACTCATTAAATTACAGCACTATTCCACCTAAATTTAATTTTTACTCATGGAAATTACTGCATGTTTATATGCTCAATCCAGAGATAAGGAGCGAGTTTTAAGTAATTTTTAACAGGAACCACTTTTTTCCCAGCTTTCTATCAAACTTGTTCTCAATGAGATTACTTTCTGGTATTTTGATAACATAGTAGAAGAAAGAGTTGCTCCATGTTTTCCAGAGGATATTTAAATATAACTTTATTGTTGATACCTGCAGCAATTTTATTTCTAATTTACACTAAATTTGTATGAAAAATGCAAATAATTTCATGCTTGAAATATTTGTAATAATCATGCTTGTAATAATTCAAAATTGTAATTAATAGAATTGTTTTATTTCCAATACTCCAAGACATATAAACAATAGAATATTGATAATTTTAATACTGCACATATGATTGCAATAACAGTATCATGATTTGTAATATTAAAAGGACAAATATATAACTTTATTAAAGGATCCATTTTTATAAAATAGATACAAGAAGAGTTTTCTTTTTTATGGTCGTTTTATAAATGTATTGGTTGTTTGGGATACATTTTAAAGAATATACATGTAGTCATATTTTTCTTATGCTTTATGGAAGTTAAATGAAATTTCATGGGGGGGGGGAAGTTAGTGAGCTTTTGAACACATATCTAAGACCTACTCCAGAAATATTAAAATATTTTGAAACTTAATTTCCTTGTCAACTAACCTGACAAATTATTAGACTTTAGGTTGAAAAAAATTCTATAATCTATTTATTCAAGAACACATGGATTAATTATTCAATATTCTGACTCAATAATTATTATCAATATATTTTCATGTTTAATCTTGAGTGAATAATACTGAATCACATGTAACTGAAGAAACAATATTTTAATATTTTAATGTTTATACATAATTACGTGTCTAGTTAACATTTTCAATAAATGAATTAAAACTATGAATACAGAAAAGGTTTCCAGTCTGGATTGTTATCTCATTAAAACATGCATTGAATTTTTTGTCCCAGCATCAGTGGAAGTTTGTATTAATGATTTTTAAACAAAAATTTTCTTTACATTCAATTGTGCTCCAATTTTTCCCCACAACAACCACACTGCATTAAGAGAAATAACTAGTCTAAAGTCATCTGGTGAACTTTTGTGTTGAGAGCTGACTATTCCAGGCCAGTATCTTGATTACATTACTTATTGTACTTGGATAATTGTACAAAGAGAATGAGCCTTCTCTAAGATTCAGCATAATCATTCATTTGAAGATAATTCTTAATGGAATTATCTTCTAGAAAAGATTCCAAGAGCATCTAATAAAGTTCAGGGTAACTTTATTTCAGCTGACCCCATTCTCATAATCTAAACACTGTGACAATGGATGGGGAGAAAAGTAAGTATTTTCCTTTTAGAACAATTATTTTATTTCAGAAAAAAAGGTCACATCTATTTGATGTTTCCCCTAACACTACTTTAATAGTTTGATTCTTTGTTTAGATTGTACTGTGCCCTGGATTAATCTTAATATTGCTCTGTACAGAAGTTCTCAGTCTGAAAGTAGTGAAGGTTGTTTATTATCTTTTCAAACCTAATTTTTACGTAGTCTTTGGCATAAAAAACTAAATTATAAAAGGCAGCCAAAAGAGACAAATTGTCTGAGGAATACAATATTTCAAAAAATGCTGATTTGTATATGTCCCTATGTTAGAGCCATACATAAAAGCTGTGAATGTAATACACTTATTTGGAAAACTCCTGAGACGTTTCAAATCATCTAGTGCAGGAGTCTCCAACCTTGGCAACTTTAAGACTTGTGGACTTCAACTTCCAGAATTCCTCAGCCAGCTTTGCTATATATATATATATATATATATATATATAATATAATATATATATATAATATAATATATGTAGGTCTTGGTGTATTCGGGTCTTGTCCCGTGTAAGATTGAGAATACCTTGGCAACGCGTTTAAATCTCATCCGTCATCTTCAGGCTGGTGTCTTCAGCTTCGTTCTCCTGGGAGAAGTCTACATACATATACATCTATACATATATATACATCTATATACATATATACATATATATACATATATATACATACATACATACATATATATATTCAAGACCAACTAGAACAAGAGTCTTCAAACTTGTGGACTTCAACTCCCAGAATTCTTGAGCTAACATGACTGGAGGAGGAATTCTGGGAGTTGAAGTCCACAAGTCTTAAAGCTGTCAAGTTTGAAGACCCCTGAACTAGAAGGTGAATTATGATTACTGGGCAGAAATATTTATTCTGATTACTCTTGAAATCTCAACATTTAATACCCAAAAGTAAAATACTATTCTGAAGTCTAATGTAAGGGATAACTGCCTGAATCTAGTAAGTAAATTCCAGGAAATGGATGTTAGCCACCTTCACTAACCACTTTTTGAAATATCACAAAGTTTCATCTTGCTCAAATAGTAATTAACTATAAAGTTCCACAAGATTTATCAGGAAATTTAAGATAAACATTATAAATATGACATCCTGTTTTCCTCTTCCAAATCACATGGAAAATAAACCACACAAAATAATGTCTGTTCTGAGGTATTCTGGGAATAGAGATGGACTAGATCAGGGGTGTCAAAATCATGTCATCACGACAGTGTCACATGATGTTTCGTGACTTTTTTTCCCTTTGCTAAACCGGGCATGGGCAGGGCCAGTGCACGACACATCTGGCCCGCGGGTCATGAGTTTGACAGCCCTGCACTAGATAAATTTCAGATTAAACCCAGAGTAAAAAAAAAAACAACCCCTTGGAATATGTACTCCACCTAGAAAGCCAAGCTAGAGTCAAAAGCACCTCCCCAAATTGTGAATGTTTTTTTTTAAAAGATGTTATGACCAGAAGCAGTTTTGATTAGATATGGTATGTCAATTTAAATTATAGTCACTCCTATAAAATATCTGTCTACAGTTGTAAATTTATTCAATGGTACGCTTACATATATCAATAGCATAGAAACATTTGCAGTATTCCCAATTAAGATATTGGGTTTCGTGCATAATCTGGGAACAGAACATCTGATTAAAATAATGTTGGAATATGAATCTGCTTGTATCCTCAAATCATCATCTGAACATACTCCAGCTGCATGGGAAAACAAAGTAGATAAATTGGGAGAAAACGCAAAGTAGCCTATAAACATTTATCCTAAGTCTGTGTTTTGTTGTATTATTGCCTATGGCTCACTGATTTCTGAGTTTCTTTATGTAACTTTTCAGGTACAACTGGAATAATAAGCTTTTAAACAAATGAATATATGTAATACAAGATTACACAGCCAAACAGGAAGAGTAGAATCACAGTACTTGTGCTAATTTGGCTTCTTTGAATGCCCCAAAATCGCATTATACATTAGCTGTACTGAAGCTAAGCATATCTGGATCAGTGCAACATTAAATACTGCTTTGAATTCCATAATGGAATCAAATTTTTAAAATCAATCTTTGCCATTCCATATGATAAGTCACCTGTAAACTCTATTCTCTTCAGTTTAGTCTTTAACATGCCATAAATAAAGAGTAGATGTATTGCTTCTACATATTCATTTTTTATTATTAATCCAGATTCTGACAGCTGAGTTGCCAGCTGAAAAGAATTTTGTAATCTCGACCAAATCAAAGGTGACAAGCATACCACCGCAGAGGATGTATTGCTACGATTAATTTTAATAGACCACATATTCATGGATTTCTTTTGAGAATGGGCCTGAAGTTAATATTTTTTTGCTTCTTCCTCCCCCCGCCGCACTCTGATAGGCAAATATTCAACAATACTGCTCCTATCATAACTACATTTCTATATAATTTCTGTATAAGAGGAGATAGGGATAGGAAATGCCCTAGCTCAGGGCTATCAAACTCCTGGCCCAAAGGCCGGATTTGCCACGCGCTGGCCATGCCTACCCCTGGTTAGCGAAGGGGGAACAAGTCCCAATACATCATGTGACACCGTCATGAAGACATGAGTTTGACACCCCTGCCCTGATTTCTGAATAGTCATGAAATTGTTAAGGATGTAGGAGCTTCTTCCAGATAAATTATAATATAGAACAGCAGAACATAATGGGAAATCTATTTATTTTCACACATTATACAGTAATAATAGAACTACATAATAAAAAGCTTGTTTTATGAGAAGCACAGATAGAGAGTGTCATCTTTGGAAGTGGGGGTGGCTACTTGTCTGAGAAAGAGTTCACGAACACTCAAGATGTTGGCTTATCGAAGAAATCCTGCACATTACCCCTCTTTTGTGTAAAAGTATGGCTCTTATTTGCTAACCACAGGAAAGCCTGAATAAATTTATTATCTTTTCATGTCTGAATAAATTTATTATCTTTTCCTTCAATAAACCAAACTGGAGGACATTGACATACATTTGAAATCTTCCTTTGGTTTCAGGGAGTATGTTACATACAGTAAAAGGAATGTGGATCTTATCAATGTCATGAAAACATGCTACTTTGTGGCAGTTTAACCTAGTTTATTAGCTGAGAAGAATATTACACTGCAGAGCAAGCAGTTCTGTACTGAGTTGCCAACTAACACAACCTTCAACATTCTGTATAATTCACAAAGTTTATAGAGTAGGTCACTGCGACATAAATTAATAATTCCTGCTGGATTCAAAAAATATATATTTAGCCAAATACATTTTAGCTTGACATTTCATATACCTCAGCCAATCCATAATTTACTCTGAACTATTTTTTCCACTAACTTAATTCTACATATATTATGTTCTTTGCCTCAACTTGTTGAATTTCCTTTTTCTTAACATTCATTGCCTTTCAAAGTATTTTTTTCTAGGATCTGTTTGAGGTTTTCATTGTAAGGAAATGGACAACTTCCTCTTCTTCTATAAACAACCCCATAGCCATGTTATGCCCGTGTAATTACATCAACACAATCACTTGGTATTGGAGATTACAAGTTTCTGTCCTTACTAAAACAGAATCTTAATTTTCCAATACTTAGACATGGTGATTTGATTTTCTTTCGTTTTCACACTGGGTTGCCTTGAAGCTGAGCCAGAGAAGTAAATTCATGATCTAAGCAAACCTGAACGCAAACCTCTTGGTAACTCTTAGTGTGACTAGCTAAAAGCATAGTAAGAGATGCAGGGAAATATATCTATATAAGACTCTGAGGAGCCATTGTCAAAGCATATCAAACTGAGCTAAATGGGTAAATAAAGCCCGAGCTGAGATGATGGGACCCCCCCACCCCACCCCGTATATAGCAAGTAAGCAACCACCACGAGCTATCCCTGGCTATAATCAACACCCTAATTTAGCCCAAATCACCAAATATCTCAGCTAAGCTATGGTCTCATTACAATCTTGGGACACGCGTCAGGCCCGACAATTGCTGAGTTTTTCCAGTCATGCTGCTGTCGGCAACTGTGGTCGGCGGCCATTGGTGCTTCTTTGGGAACAGGCAAAGCAACCAACCATTCAGCATACAATATCTAGCCCCCTCACCCAATCAAGTGCTTACGCAAAGGAAAGTGGGTTAGGCCTCGCCCACGTTCCCCCTTTCCTCCCTCCCTTCTACAATACTACTACGACGGCTCCACTACGAGGAATTTTGCTACATGAGACTCAGCGCCCGCTTGCCTTTGGTTGTAATTGTGCTCGTCATCGTTCTCACAATCGCTGCAATGTTGGTGATTATTCTCCTCGCTTGCTGTCCCCTTCACCGCTGTCTCACCGTCGTCCGCCATCTTGGTAAAGGGAAGCCTCGTCGACTGACGCGGTTGCGCAGTGCCCAAAGCCAAATCGCGATTGGACGCTCAACTGCAGTGCGCCGTGGGACTTGTAGGCAACGATGTAATTAACAAACCCTTCATCAAAGCAATAGAGGGTGTGGGATTAAAGTACCCATGAGTTTTTGTGGAAAAAATGTTCCCAGTACCGAACTAGCTGTGTCTTATCTCCTCCGGCTATCTTGCTAGCAGAGGTGCCCTAAATCACAGGGAAGATGGGAGTCTTACTTAATACTTATTAACAATTATTAACAAATTTCTTGTGTGTCCAATCACACCTGGCCAATAAAGCTATTCTGTTGCATTCCATTCCATTCCTTACTTAATTGTACCTCCAAATTTTAACCTGTTTATATCAAGTAAAAATATTAAAAATATTACAATACAAATGCAACTAAAAAGGCAAAATGATCAATGTATTAAAATCAATAAAAACACATCATAAAACCCAAATATTATTTAGTTCCTAAATGCTGAACAGAACAGAATCAACTTAATTTGCTTTTCTAAAATTCAGCCAGATGGGGGCTGATTGACCCTCGAGGGAAGTTTTCTTCCATATAATGGAGTTCTAATTTTGAAATAACCTTATTCTAGATATGGAACAGTTTTTTTCAGGGGCAGATTAAATTTATCTGCCTAGATTATTTTGTTTGTTAGGTACTCCGTTGTATTTACTTGATGGTTTAATCATGTTTCATTAAATTTTATCAACTTCTTTGAATTGTAGGTCCAACTATTACTCTCTTGCCCTCTATTTTAATCCTGAAACTGGTAGTTTTTATCCAGTGCTTCAGAGCACTACAAAACCATTATGTTGGCCTCTGTGAGAAGCAAAATGTTGGATTAAGATGGTTTTTGGTCTGGTCCAGGAGCATTATTATGTTCTTACTAATCAAGAGGGGAAAAATACAAAATTCAAAATACTCAGCAGAACTGAAGATATGTTTGCATTAATCTGCTTTATTATAATAAAGATATTTGTCCTCTGTTATTTTGGGATTTAGGCTTTAGTCCCATACTAGAAGGTGGTTCATAAAGTCAGCAGGAATAAATGTAGAGTAGATGGCAGGCGTTATGCTGTCCAGCCAGTTTAGAGTTAATGGGATTTGGGATAGGTAGTTAGGAATTAAGAGCTGTCCCCTTAAGGGAATGCATCATGGTAAATGTAGTTAAGGTATCTTGGGAAATGTAGTCCATGTCATGTGGTCACATCTGTAATCCTGATTGGTCACTGAATTGATCCTTGGTGGGTTGAGGGAGGTTTCTCTTCTTCTTGCCTGAAGACACAGCCTCGTGTAGCAGCTATAGTCGCTATCTCTGTAATTATGGGATGAAAAATAGGTATGAGAGTTTAATGTTTTCCTACACCACAATTTGGATATGCAAAGGATTGGACATTAAGAAGAACCTTGTCATAACTGTGAGTTGATGCCACCACTGGTGAGGGTGCACTGCGAAGGTCCAGTCACACACACAGGAGTCCCGCCTACTTACGTGATTATATCTGTGAGTGAGAGCTGGTCAGATGAATGCTCCTTCCAGGAGGGGAGAGGTGTTAGATATTCAATGGGGAAAAGTCAGTGATGTCAGACTTCCCCCATTGGGTCATTTTCCAGGGCGGGAAAATGAACAGCTATCAATGGCTGAGATTGGGGACAGCAGCCTGCATAAAGAACAGCAGGCACACCTGGCAGCATCTTTTGTTCAGAGCAAAATAAAGAATCCTTTCCGTCTACCGTGTCCTGCCTCTTCAATCTAACCCAGATCTAACAGGAGGGTTAGCACTCCACGAAAGCTCAGTCAGAGCCAGTGGTAAGTGTCCATTGCACGTCAGTGTGCGATAACACACCAGCCCCTCACTTAGCCAAAGTCTACCCTGATGGACGTCCACAAGAAGCAGTGAAAATGTACATAATCCTAGATCCTCAGAGCACTCGCTCACTAGCCAGGTCTGCATTTTTCGACCTCTTTGATGTTCAGAAGGAAGAAGTGCCCTTCACGATATCAACGTGCACCGCACCAAGATGCACGGCAGGGAAGAGAGCTACTGGAAGTTAGAGAGTCATTAGATGGAAGTTCCCAGTTCCTACTGCTGCCCGTGTTAGAATGGGATGGGATACCAGATGACCGCAGCCACATTGCAACACCAGAGGTAGCTAGCAACATACCTCACCTGAAGCATATGGCTCATCACTTTCCCGCCCTAGATCCTGAAGCCAAGATTTTGCTCTTGCTGGGATTAGATGCCCCTGACACCTTAGCGCACACTGAAGTAGTCAGAGGCCCAAGATACTCACCTTGCCTTCAAGACAGACCTGGGTTGGGGAATTTCAGGACTTCTCAGTGTCGATCCGATGCAGGCTCCAACCCAGAAAGATGCCTTAGCACCATCCATTCCAACGGACTTCCAATGTCCTTTAGCACCATCGAAAACAAGAATGCCATTCCATCCTAAACGGCCACCAGCAGCCACCAGACATCCACTAAGACACTCTACACAGGCATATGCCTCCGCAACACCTTCCGACGCCCTTCAACACCGTGGAAGCAAGAGTACCGCTCCAACCCTAAAAGGCCACCAGAAGCGACCTCCAGATTTGCACCATTGGCACCTAGAGTACCTGTCAACCCTGAAAGGCTGCCAGAAGCGACCACCAGACTTTCACCATTGCCACCAAGAGTACCTGTCTATCCTAAGAGGCCGCCTGAGGTGACTAACAGACTTGCACCAAGAAGCTCTACACCTGATCAGTCACCGACCTAGTGTTGCTGCGGAGAAAAGCTGAACTTGAAGATTGAACCTCAAGTTTGCATGCTTTGCTTTGTTTGATGCTTTATTGCTATTTACTGTTTCCTTTCCTTACTTAGCTTACTGTTTATTTAGTTATATAGTTATCTGTTACTCAGTTAATTACTCTTTACTTAGTTAGTGGAATTTACAATTCCAGGCGGGGAGTATGCTGTCCAGCCAGTTTAGAGTTAATGGGATTTGGGATAGGTAGGTAGGAATTGAGAGCTGTCCCCTTAAGGGAATGCATCATGGTAAATGTAGTTAAGGTATCTTGGGAAATGTAGTCCATGTCATGTGGTCACATCTGTAATCCTGATTGGTCACTGAATTGACCCTTGGTGGGTTGAGGGAGGTTTCTCCTCTTCTTGCCTGAACATACAGCCTCGTGTAGCAGCTATATTTGCTACCTCTGTAATTATGGAATGAAATATAGGTATGAGAGTTTAATGTCTTTCTACCCACGATTCGGATATGCAAAGGATTGGACATTAAGAAGAACCTCATCATAACTGTGAGTTGACAGGATGCCTGATGAACCAATAAAAAGAACTTTGTATAGATGCTTTGTGGAGTTGCTCTGTCTGCTTTATACCCATCCAGGGCGTAGAGCAGAACAGGCATGAGATTTATACTGAGCATCATTGTAACAACCACTTTCCAAGCAAACTGGCTGTGATGAAAATTAGTTCTGACAATTGTACCCAATGATATTTTTGGTTACATGGACTTAATTTCCAACCCCCCCAAAATAATCTAGGTTTTATACAACGTTCTCCTTGATCACGGCTAAGCCTTGGACATCAGAGTTGCGCAATGAAGTATATACATAATAGTTTTTATACGAATATGAATAGAAAAGAGTCCAGTCTATAGCCTTTATTAACCTACTGTACATAAAATGCACAAAATATGTTAAAATGATGGATTATAATTTCTATAATTCCCAGTTCATATATTTATCAGAAAAAAGATTGCACAAAGACATTGTAACCAATGCAGCTAGAAGATATAATTTGAGGAAACTAGTATAGGGAATTGTATATAATTATTTTTCCTGAATCAATCAGTCAAGGTTTGTTAAAATGAGTACATCAATGTCTTTATATAGCTTATAAATCTGATTCATTCTAATAGTGCAATCTTAAACATTTACTCAGAAGGAAGGTCCACAATGGATTTATTTCTAGATACATGAACATTTTACTTCAACAGGTGGCACTAATAGACAAGCTGATCTTCTTTCTGAAGCTACCATAAATAGGGTTGAGCTTCTTTAACATTTAAATGGGAGACTTAGGAAGCCCAAACATTATCCTGGAAGAAGGAAAGGGAAACTACTTTTGCATCATTGCAAGAAACCAGTATAGATGTTATCAGGAGCCAAGCTTGACTCAAAAGAAAAATTACCTGTAGATGGGCACAACTGCTTATTCATTTTGTAGAAAAACCCTTAATTCTTAACTTTGTAAGTTACCTTAAATATGCCCTTTCTGAAATCACTTTTATGTTATATGTAATTTGGCAAATAAAAACGAAACATGAGTTTTGAATATATAATTGTGATTTATATCACATTACACAACATCTTTGACCCATTTTTAATTCAGTGCTATATATCATCAGGCTGACCAAAATTCTCCAAGGCTTTCAAAAGTTTTCCAGACCTCTCATCTATTTTTAAACCCAATATGCCAATAAATTATATATTTATTTATTTATTGGATTTCTAGGCTGCCCCATCTCCCTAAGGACTCGGGGTGGCATACAATAAAAACGATACAAATATACAATTAAAAAAAATTAAATGTAATAGAAACCCAAAATGTAGTTAAAACACTAAAAACAATTCTTAAAACTCCCCATATAGCCCACCCTCAGTCCAAGTCAGCGAGTTGGAATAACCATGTTTTTAGGCCCCGGCAGAAGGAGTGGAGCTCCAGGAGCAGCTGGTTCCAAAGGGTGGGTGCTCCCACAGAGAAGGCCCTACCCCTAGGGGTCGCCAGCTGACATTGTCTGGCTGACAGAGCCCTGAGGAGGTCCTGTCTGTGAGAGCGCACAGGATGATGGGAATCAGTCGCTGGCAGCAGGGTCTCCCGTAAATATCCCGGTCCTAAACTATGAAGGGCTTTATAGGTCAAAACCAGCACCTTGAATCTCACCCGGAGGGCAACTGGTAACCAATGCAGTGCACGCAGGAGGGGTGTAACATGGGAGTATCAGGACACTCCCATCACAACCCGTGCCGCTGCATTCTGGACCAGTTGAAGCCTCCAGGTGGTCCTCAAGGGCAGCCCCATGTAGAGAGCATTGCAGTAGTCCAGATGGGAAATGACAAGTGCATGAGTGACCGTATGTAAGGCGTCTCGTTCCAGGTAGGGGCGCAACTGGCGCACCAGGCGAACCTGGGCAAATGCCCCCCTGGCCACTGCTCCCACCTGCTCCTCCAAACTGAGCTGTGCATCCAGGAGGATGCCCAAGTTGTGCACCCTATCTACTTGGGGCAACACCTCTCCCCCCATAGTTAATGGTGGAATATCCCTGACAACTCGAGACGCCGGCACATACATCCACTTGGTCTTGGCTGGGTTGAGCCTGAGCCTGTTCCTCCCCATCCAGACCTGCACCGCCTCCAGGCACCAGACCATCACGTCAAGGGCGTCACTGGGTTGGTTAGGGGTGGAGATAAAAAGCTGGGTATCATCAACATATTGATGATACCTCATCCCAAAACCACGGATGATCTCACCCAGCAGCTTCATATAGATGTTGAACAGGAGGGGGCGAGAGAACCGACCACTGAGGCACCCCACAAAGGAGGGGCCTCAGGGCCGATCCCTCCCCCCCATCAACACCATCTGTGTACGGCCCAAGAGGTAGAACCACCGCAAAACGGTGCCCCCCCACTCCCAACCCCTCGAGGCGTCGCAGTAGATACCATGGTCAATGGTATCAAAAGCTGCTGAGAGATCTAATAGGACCAGGACAGAGGAATGACCCCTGTCCCGTGCCCTCCAGAGATCATCCACCAGTGCGACCAACGCCGTCTCCGTGCTGTATCCGGGCCTGAAGCCCGATTGGTGTGGGTCTAGATAAATTAATTACATTTTTGTAACTAGCTTTCTTCATAGAGCTTAGGAAATTATGCATGGTTGCTCTCACAAATGCTATCATCTCAGCAGTCCCATAAGATTGGCTAGTCAAAAGTCATTCTGAGTTCAATAGCTTAGCAGGGATTTAAGACATTGTCATTCCACTCAAAGTTAAAATCAAACACTATTTTCAATCCATGAAAAAACCATTGGCTTTGCTTTTGTTTTTTTAGTTCCAAGTCAGTTGCCAAAGGCATCTTTTCCCCTGAATATGTGTATGTCAAATAACAAGGCAAATTTTGTACTGGACTCTTCTTCAGAACCATCTTAGCTGAAATCATACATTTGGACCTCAAGGAAAACCTTTTCCAACAAGTCCTTTGAGATGCATTGACTATGCAGGTTAGGAATTCCGAAAATATTAAAAGACTGCTGGACAAATACTCCCCCCCATTCCCCCCCCCCCATAATTAGTTCAAGAATTGGCCATTATAATTGGGAAGACCTGGAATATGTCAATTGCCAACGATTATTATTTGATGAAGAATTACTTCCACCAAGAACCAAGCAGTGCTCCTATTGACTCAATAAGAAATTCGTTTCTTAACTTCTATTAAACATAACGCAATTTTGACATTAGAAAGAATAGATCGATCTCAGTATCCCCTGCCGCTCATCGCTTCTTTTCTTTGCTTGGCTTCACGCTGGAAAAGTCAAGCTCAGTTTGGGTAGCAGGGATTGGATGGAATTCCCAGCGTGATTTCTTTCATCCAATAAGGAATGAGAAAAGTGAAATGTACGTGAAGCCCAAGAAGTAAGGCGTAGCAACCTTTCGAAATAGGGAAATGCTTGAAAAAATTCAGATCATCGAACGAGGACTGGAAGCAGTGACACAATATTCCTTCTTCTTTTGCATGGGAGAGTAAGTTTTTGTCTCCAGCTCCAGATCCTGGTGAGGCATGGGCAGGATTATTCTGAACATAGGAAGGGTCGTTTCTCTCCTTGAACAATCGTAGTAGTCAGTCCCTTAATTTTCCGTTTATATGAAAGGGATGTCAGATTGGTGTAACGATTTTAAACCCCCGCTCCTTCTCTTTGTAGAAATTAAGATGCAAGTGGTACGAGCTGTTATAGTATTCGTTTGTGTACCTTTATTACATTTGAGGAAAGTTGCCCTGTTATGTAACCGAGCAACGCCAGTAATGGATCGGAATAAAGATACTGAAACCCGCACACACTTGTGTTGTACGGGACAGTATGAGAATAATGTGCATTGCCTTCTTCCGGGTTACCTTTTCGATTGAATCCCCAGAAGAAAGATCAGCAAAGTTCGGCTAAGCTATACCCCCCTCTAAAATGAGGACGTGTGGGTGGATGGGGCAGAAGTGATTTATTTAAGCAATCCAAACTTTGAAACAAAAGATAATATTCATAGTAATACTTAAATTTGAAATACTAAGTTCCCGAAGTGGGATCTTATTAACATATTTTGAGAAGTGTTTTCAGAAACTGTTTGAGGTACTCTAATTGAAAATTGTTTTATAACCTAGCTTGAAAGACTTCGGATTTACTTTCTGTGCTTAATAGATACAGTAATGATTTCTTACTGGTGTTGAAGAAGACAAATGGGCATTTTTGCTGCATCAGAGGACTCTGGTCTGATTTAGAAGTTCTGAAACAATTGTTTGCTTTTCTGGGGGAGAGGGGGGAAGGGGAGGGGACAACTACAAATGTTATGGGGGTAGGACATAAAATGTTTGTGATTTCTATTACAAGGCAGTCAACAGCTTGGGGAATAGACAACCTTTCTAAATTGTGCATGCCTCATTTGATTACAGGTGGGTGACATTGCATGAAACTTGGCAAAAGAAAAATATTTTCTTTTTAATGTGAATTAATAAACTTTACAAGCAAATGGACCCTGTAGTTCACAAAAGGAAAAAAAGAAGAGAGATAGGAATTTTGAGATGCTTATTATGAGGATTTCTTTGGATGCCAAAGTAATTTTAAGGGACAAGGAGGCCCCTAAAGAAGATAAGTGAATGAAACTATATTTAATGCATGGATTTAAAAGTTCCAAAGCAGTTTGGGGGCAATGATTTGTAGTTTTTTTAATAGCTGGAATTAAGGCCTATAAAATTGCTTTTTGTGCTAGGTGTGCATTTGAATGTAAGAAGAGTAATTGTAAAGTTAGGTAAGAATGACAATGAATATATAGTATCTCTAAACTCATGTTTTGTTTTAATTTTTAAAAGTGTACAAATTATGTCAGGTTTAGTAATTTATTTCTTTTTCAGGACAAAATGTTTTTGGTGGGATTGACAGGTGGCATTGCATCAGGGAAAAGTACAGTAGTAGCTCTGTTGCAGGATCTGGGTTGTGCTGTTATTGATGCTGATGTTATAGCACGTCAAGGTGAGTTTTCTATAAAGTTATTTGTTTGCAGATCAGTGATTTTCCATAGAACCACTTTAGAAATTCTGTAGAATTCCAAATGGAGACATTATTGGGAATGATTCCATACTTCTTGCTTTTAAATATGACATTTCACATGTCTTAGAACGAATGTATATATTACATTTCTCTCTTCTAACAGCCTCTGGTGTTCATCAGAATGTGGGGCTAGTTGGTATATTTTTGCCTTTGTACTAAATTCCATCTGAAGATTTTCTAACCACGTATGTGTGTATATGTCTCTTCCTCTCTTTCTCTACACCTGTACTCCTCTCTGTCTTTCTCTCTCCCTCCCTCCCTCCCTCTCTCTCTCTCTCTCTCTCTCTTATACATACACACATGATACTGACCATGGGAAGAGAAGAAAATTTATGACAGAAAATTGCTTGTAGAGGTAGAGGGTTATTAAAAGACTTTCTCCCTTATAAGATCCTTACCAGTTAAATCCCACCACAAGACATACCACTGTCTGAGGAAGAAAATCATGTTGCGTGTTTCATCCTTTTAACTCTTTACATAATATAAAGATTAGCCTTCAAAATCCTTTCTTTGAGTGTTGGGGGTAGATGAGGGAACTTATTTTATGTGACTTCAGTGGACCACAGTTGAGGCACCTGAAAAAATAACTATCTGGCTTTATTCTCAGTGTTTATTTTGTTATTTCCACTTGTCCACCCCAAACTGGAATATATGACTGATTTATGACAGAATTTTTAATAATTAGAGACATCTAATGTACAAAAGAAAAATGTTACATATCATGAGTCTTAGATGTAGAATTCATTGCCACAAGATATTATGATATGTACTGGCATTAGACCCTTTTTGAAAGGTACATTTCAGATGCTGCCTTGAGAGCAAGAAATGCATCTCTGACCATTCAATTCCAAATCATTGACGATGAGATGAATGCAGCCATATTGCCTTGGATAAATACAGTATTTCTGCAAAGAAAAAATGCCATCTAGATGTATGATTGTCCTGTCCCATCAGACCAATTTCTGTGTTTTAATTTGGTCTGTGATCTGTGAATAGTTTCTGGAGGTGCAACAGGACTAATGCAACATTTGGAAGAGAAGTTTGTTTCTAAGCATGAAGCCTCATTCAGGAGATAAGAGGACTGACTATACATTGGATTAATCAGTAAAGTGTTTTTTTCTTTCCTCCCTTCTTGCCAGCTGAAAGTCTTTGTAAAGCATATGGACCAACTGAATACTGACTCCATAAGGAATATTTGATGGGTCTTTCTGCTATAATGTTTTCTTTCCCCAGTGGTACAGCCATATTTCCAGGCATATCGACGTATTGTGCATTCCTTCGGTCCAGAAATCCTTTTGGAGAGTGGTGAGATCAACCGTGAAGCTTTAGGAAATATAATTTTTTCCCAACCAGAAAAACGTCAACTGCTAAACTCTATCACTCATCCTGAGATCCAGAAGGAGATGTTAAAAGAGATCTTGAAATACTTTGTCTTGGGTAAGCAGCTGGAGAGTTGATATTATTTTGTAGAATCCTTGGGGCACCCCTCCTGCTGACAAAAAGTGATAATATCTCTGTTGGCCATGTGTCTATTTTATTATTCTATGGCAAGGGAAGAAAGGACTGAAAAGGCAACTTTGCTGGCTCCCTTTGTGACATATTGTTTGCAATCACCCTTTTACTTCTTACATCTTGAGGATTCTCTGTTCTTTATACTTGCCCTTTGCATTTTTAGTCCCTTAATGTGGTTTTAAAGAGCACGCACAAAAGAATCTTTAGGCAGCATTGTGCATAGTGTCATGCTTCCTGAAATGCTCAGACATTTCTCCAGTACCCCAATTCTCCTGATGCTCTTCTAAAAGCACTCTTTGAATTTGCTAAGATAAAATAATGGCTTGACAGTTGGGATTTAAGCAGTGTCTTTATATTTTTCCATTTACTTTATGGTAACTGTGACAACTACAGCCATCAAACTGGTCTAATCCAGTACCGTCCAAATCCCACTACAGAGGATGTTATATCAGTTCTCCATCTGAGCTTGGTGCACTTAGAGGAAAGAAATACTCATGTGTGAATGCTGTTTGTCCACTTCAGTTCGGCATTTGATACAATCCTCTGTATCTAGCAGACAAGCTTGGCTTTTTAAGCTTTAATACTCCTTTGTGCAACTGAATTCTTGATAGGCCCCAGTATGTGTGATTTGGGACTAATATTTCTAACACCACTTTCTTGAGCACAGGTTCTCCTCAAGGTTATGTCTTAAGTCTGCTGTTGCTCACCCTGTTGACTCATGACTGTTGTGCAAGGTTTGCCACCAACGATATTGTGAAATATGCAGATGGGCCTTATTCAGGATGACAAAGAGGATGCTTACTGCAAGTAGATAGAGGGTTGATGAACTGGTGTAATAAAAACAGCCTTGTCTTAAACATAAAGGCAGGCAGAGCCACATACCTCTGTGTATTAATGATTCACCTGTGGAGGTGGTTAACAGCATCACGTTTCTGGGTGTGCAGCTAATGAGTAGGTTAGCGTTGTTGCTCAACAGTGAGACATTGATGAAGCAGGTACAGCAGCGTCTGCATTTTCTACGTCACATGAGGAATGTACATGTTCCTTCCCCTGTCCTTACCACTTTCTATAGAGGGATGATGGAGAGCATCCTGTCATATTGCATTACTGTCTGGTTTGGCAGCATTACTGTTTCTGACAGGAAGAGAGTGGTGAGGATGGCAGAGAAGATTATTGGCCGTTCACTTCCATCTATCAAGGACATAGCATATAAGCAATGCTTGAGCAGGATTCGCAGTATTGCCTAGGATGCTACACATCCTCTTCATGACCTGTTTTCCTTATTACTTTCTGAGAGAGGCTATCCTTCTAAATTTAGCCACAGTGTTGTTCCATATAGTATCAACCTTGTGAATTCTCAAATTTCCTCTTTCCACTACGTATTGAAAATGGACAGTGTATGTATGTATGTATGTATGTATGTATATATGTATGTATGTATGTATATAAGCATATGTATATATATGTATATATATGCAGGGGTGGGATTCAAATTTTTTAACAACTGGTTCTGTGGGTGTGGCTTAGTTGGTGGGCGTGGCTTGATGGTCATGTTATTGGCTGGGTGTGGCCAACTCAATATCACTCACATCGAGGCACACATCTCCTCGCCTGGCCTCTCATGACTGTGGGGATGCTGCAACAGTCGTAAGTGTGAAAAAGGGTCATAAGTCACTTTTTCAGTGCCATTGTAACTTTGAATGGTCACCACACAAGCAAAGTACTAGCAAAGGAGGGAAAAAACTCCAGAGAAGTTCCTGAGACAGGAAGTCTAGTCCTGCCAAGAATGTAATAAGGGTTAATGGAGAGGCAGTTTCTGTAAGCAACACCAGAATGTTTCCTTCCTGCCTTCCTTACAGGATTAGGCCAGTAATTTCTTCTAACAACCGGTTCTCCGAACTGCTTAGAATGTTAACAATCGGTTCTAGTGAATAGGTGCGAACTGGTAGAATCCCACCCCTGTATATATGTACCAGTTTATGACGTGTATATGTGTGTTAGGTAAGGGTATGGGTAGATATATATTTTGAGAGCAGGCAACAGAATTCTATTTTTAATGTGATCCAGTGTGCTCATAGCAAAAAAAAATGACAATAAAGACTATCTTACCTTACCAATATTATCAATGACTGCTTTGGGGTCTTTGTACAAAAATGGGATCTGGTGCTTATGTAAAGGCACATTATGTATTGGCCATATTAAAAGACTCTGAGATACAACAGTGTCAGCTAGTGAGGAACTATGTTCTACACTGTCGGACGTGTTAGAGGCTTAATCTGTAACCAGGGAAAACAAGAATCTTCACTTACGTTATCCTATTTTTCCATCTTGTGGAAGGAGGAGTTCAGGACTAAGTCCAAGTCAACCACATCTATTCTATTAAAGTGGGAAATACAGTGATGAAATTTGGAGTGTAGACAATGAGGAAAGAGTTTCTGCAGGATGTCAAGTGAAAATTTGGCTTAGCAGAACCCCTGTTTACCAGGTTTCTAATGCAATGAAAGACCAAGCTAAGGTGAATGTGAATGTCACTGCCTAAAATCACAGACAAGCCCACTGTCTTGATTTCAAAACTCCATTTGGACAATTCTAGTTCTGTGCGTGCATTAGCGTGTTTTCTTTTACCTAATTCTACATTGCCTCCCACTTTCCTTCTATTGAGTTGGGAGGGAAAGAAGAGATCCCAATCAGACTGGGTTCTTTATGTCTCTTCGGCACATGTGTACTGTCCGTCGTTTTTAGATGCTTTCCCAAAAATTCTGGGTTGAATTTGTTCAATGATCCATTTATTTGATTTCTTGGCTGTCCACAGTATTCTCAGGATTTTCCCCCAATACTAAAGTTCGAAATAATCAATATTCTCCCTAACCTGATACTTCAACGTTTGTTTCCATATAATGTCAAAAGAAATGTTATGGCTTGCATGATTCTGATCTTTGTGAATATAGACACATCACAGCATTTGAATGACGATTTCAAAATCTTCATTTGTCAGGTGCTGGTCTGCAGTGTATTTCTTGACTGCTTATTCCTATATTGTTGATGGTTAACCCTGCAAGGCAGAAGCAATCTACCAGTTTGCTTTCTTCATTGTCATTTATACAGCTGGTTATTCTGCCTGTTGTCATTAATTTGGTCTCTTTTATATTTAATGTTAGTTTCATTTTTTTCAGTGTGCTCCTTGACTTTTATTTTATGGCTTGGGTCTGGGGTACTTGCAGGAGCACCTCCTACCAGCATCGAGGTCCAATCGCCCAGTACGCTCCCACAGGCAGGCCCTCCTGGGGATGCCGTTAGCCAGACAATGTCGGTTGGTGGTCCCCTGGAGGAGGGCCTTCTCTGTGGGAGTGCCCACCCTTTGGAACCAACTACCCCTGGAGCTACGTCTGGCCCCTGACCTGCGCTCCTTCTGTCGTGATCTCAAGACCTGGCTGTTTTTACAGGCTGGCCTGGATTGAGCGGGGTTGGGGATTTTAATTTCAGGATGTTTTAATATTTTATAATTATTTGGATTGGGTAAATTGTTTATATATTGTATCTGTGTTTTGTGTGTCAGCCTTGAGTCCCCCGGAGATGGGGCGGCATATAAATCCAAATATTAAATTAAATTAAATTACTAGAGCTTTTAGATCTTTTGCATTTTTGGCTATCAGGTTAGTGTGATCCGTATAGGGCAGATTATTGATCCTTCTTTCTCCAGTTTTAAAACCACACTTATCTTTTCCCAATCCATCTTCCATATATATACATTCACAGGTAGGTAGGTAGGTTGAATAGGTAATAGAACAAAACCTTGTGGCACTCCTTTGCCAACCTGGAGCCAGTCTGACTATCATTTGGCTTCCTGATCTGTACATATGAAGACCGTGCAGATTGTTCAATGATGACCTCATGTGACCACAACATGGAATGAGGCACTTAAATTATGCCCAGGCAGGCAGACCGAAGAGCACTATGGAATACAGGTGGATGGGAGGGAAGCAAAGAGCTATGGACAGTCATTGACTTCGCTTCTGGAAGGCAGGCAGGGAAATGGCAATCATGTGATCATGGGACACTCTTGTAATTGTGAGCTATTGGTAAGCACCTAAATTGTGATTATATGACCACAGGGAAGCTGCCATGGCTATACATTGACAGACTGGTTGTCATTCAACAATGTTTTAATGCTGAACAAATGGTCATACCTGAGGACTACTTGTATGTATTTGCAGCATCGTACACAAAAAGTTTGCTGCTATTGAAAAATTGTTTCTAATAAAGGATTAATTTAATTTAATTCCAGGCTATCGATATGTGATTCTGGACATCCCACTTCTCTTCGAGAGCAAAATGCTGACCAGATTCATGAAGCACACAGTTGTTGTGTATTGGTAAGGAGAGTACTGGAGAATACTTTCAATACTAATGATTTAGATGGAATGAAACACGGAGAATGGGCTATGTAATTATTGTTTTCTTTAAATGGAAGTAGGAATAAAGGGCATTTTCATGTAACTATTAAAAGAATATTTAATCCAGGATAAAGTTGAAAAGGCTATATGGGTCATGGAATTGTCCTTAGCAGTTGAAGGGTCATTGAAATGGAGTAGAGTGATTTGTTGTCCTTCCACGAAACTGCAACTTTTAGAATGAAGCTATATGACCTGAGCTCTCTTCACCCAATTCTCTGCATTTCAGTAGTTTTCTGAATGACAAGCCTTCATCTATATCATTTTCTGATCTGGCATTAGAATCTCAGTCTATTTACAAAGGTAGGGTCTTTCAATGTAGCATACTAGATGCATACTGCCTTTTGGGTGTGCAGTTATTCATAATGCATTTATATGTTCCTGTAGCCATTTGGTTCATTTTGTGTATTTCTGTAGCTAGTTGGAATTTGTATTCCTGTTCCTCCAATTACTATTACTGCTATGTATCAGAATCTACAGGCCATATAGTGTTCTTCTTTCTGGTATGGGTATCGATAGGGTAAGCCCCATCACACTACAAATGGTCATAGGAAAATCACATATCTGCTCTAATGTAATTCAACTTGTTTCTGCGAGACCACCTCTTGATATATAAGGATGTAAGGCAAATGCACAGGGAAGCACGTTGACAAAATTACTTTAAGTTTGGAGAGAGGCAGCATATCTCATTTTCCAGTCTCATTTTCTAGTCCTGGATGCGCAGCTCCAATTGGAGGAACAGGTGGGGGCTGTCGCCAGGGGGGCCTTTGCCCAGGTCCAGCTGGTTGCCAGCTTCACCGGTTTCTGGACCGAGATGCCCTGCGTACAGTCAGTCACCCATGCCCTTGTCACCTCGCGACTCGACTACTGCAACGCTCTCTATTTAGGACTGCCCTTGCATACCATCCGGAGATTGCAGCTGGTGCAGAATGCGGGCGGCTGGTGATGGGAGCACCGATTCTCCCATATTACCCTCCTGCGCTGCCTGCATTGGTTGCCGGTTGCACTCCAGGTGAGATTCAAGGTTTTGACTTTAACATTCAAAGTCCTACACGACATGGGTCCACAATATTTAAGGGAGCATCTCCTGCCGAGCATCGAGTGCCACCACCCTGTGCGGGCACACAGGCAGGACTCCTCGGGTCCCGTCGGCAAGTCAGTGTCGGCTGGCGGTCCCCCGGCGACGAGCCTATTCTGTTGCGGTCCCCGACTTATGGAACGAACTGCCTCTGGACCTCCGTCTGGCCCCTGACCTCCGCACCTTCCGCCACGATTTAAAGACCTGGTTGTTTGACCAAATCGGGCTGTGACTACCTCACCAGGGGTATGGGATAATTTTAAGTATTTTAATTTGGTTTTATTGGGCTTTATAATTGTTTAATCCTTTTTTAAATATTTATTGTATGCGTTTTAATTGTGAGCTGCCCAGTCTTTGGAGATGGGGCATATAATCAATAAAATAAAATAAATAGATAATAATCTCATGGATATGCAGGGTTTTTGAAGGTTCAAACCGCAAGAGAATGGTGCGTTGAAGTGGAGATGGACCAAGTAACTGAAACATCCTGCTTCCCGAGTTGTGCATTCTCTTAGCCGCTGCTTTGCACTTACATATTCTAGCTTTTATGTGCATTATAAGACCAAGACATTTGAGACTTGAAATGGGTGTTGGAGGTAAGGTCTTAATTCTGTCATCCTGTTATGCTTGTTATACACACTGCTGTCATTCCATGATTAGCAACTTCTCTTTCTCTGCCCCTCAGTGCTCCTGACTGCAGCACTTTATATCTTTTGCTACTGAAGAATGTTCAATTACAGGGAGGAAATAAAAGTATGATATTTTGAGGTTCTTTCGGGAAAAGAGGGTGGGGTAAGGAACCCGATTAATTTCTTTCATACCAGAGAATTCAGTTGAAGCCTTCATAAAGGAGATTTCATCTGTCAAAGAAACCTGTTACATTACTGAGTTTGTGTGAAGTGCTAAGTTGTAACTCACTGTTAAAAAAGCATCGTGGGTAAGTTAATGCAACACACCAACAAAATCAAACCAACCACCATTATACACCTCAGGGAAATGTGTGAAATACGTTTTGGTCATGATGAAGTGAAGGCAACATAAAGAATATTGGGAACTCTTGGAAGATTACCAGCTGCTTGAGTGCAAGGAGTAGTGGTTAATTTCTTCTGCGAATCAGTTGTTACTATTGGGAAGAGTACAGAGGGAGGGTCATAGTTAAAGTTTTCACCACTACTACCATTAATAGTGAGAAACTTAATCAGGGTTGTTGCTTCCTGTGCACCAATAACATTGGGGAAGCATCTGTCTTGCATGCAGTGGGAAGGGAGAAACAAGATGAAAGCTTTTCTTCTCAGTGATGCTGGTCTAAATGAACGTTATAGGTACAATTTGGAGAACGTTTGATTTTAATCAAATTCGTTTTCTTCTTTTCTATTAGTGACCCCCAAATCCAGCTGTCTCGCTTGATGCACAGGAATGGGTTGACTCAGACAGAGGCAGAAGCACGCATTTTTGCTCAGATGCCTCTTGCTCAGAAGGTCAAGTTGGCTAACCATGTCATTGATAACTCAGGAGATGCTGAGGCCACCAAGAAGCAGGTCCTAAAATTACACACAGAGTTGGAGAACTCCTTGGAGTACCTTATGGTGCGCTTATTGGCTGTAGGAGTAACAGTGGGAATGGGAGGCCTCGTGTACTTTCTAGTGCAGCAGTTTGTGTGACAGATTGTTCTTTCATTAGCAAAGAAGGCAGAGGAAATCTAGATCTTTAATTTAGATTGCATTGCATTAATGCATAAAAGATTGATTATCTGAACAAGAAGGAATTTTAGTGGGGACTTGGATTAGTAAGTGGACCACTAGTTTAGGGGTGGTGATTGGGGAAATACATTAATTTAATAAGCAAGAATTAAAGTACGGTTTTTATATTAATTTTTGGAATGAGAATAACTATGTTTTTATTTTTTAAAAAAAGTTTTATCGTTGGATGAGATCTGCTATTAACCATCTCTTAAAAACATTTTCTTTTGTGGCTCCTTTAAGGAAGTAATCAACATGCATTATTACTTCTGTAGGAGTGGGTGAGGAGTAAACGTAACCAAAACACCCCCTACAAGGAAATAAGGAGTCAAATCTGTGATTTTTCACTAAGACATTATGCTGCTTCATATTGTGCAATGTCTTTTTATTAAAATGACTAACTGAACTCAGTGTTACATAGCCAGCTTATCTTCAAATATAGTTCTTTTATTTGACATTATAACTATCAGTTTAAGATGAGAATGATGGAATGTGATTAAATGCTGTAATGTACTGGTAATGTAATATTTTTAAATTTCCTATAATCAGAGAATCTTGACTACTTCGCATGTCTGCAAAAGTTTTGAGACAGTCACAAGATTTCTGTAAGTATTATGGTGATGCAGAGAAACACTGCAGAATCCACTTTTGAAACACAACTCAGGCTGAAACATACTCCTATAATCTTACAGTTAGAGAGCTTTGGAACATGCCTAAGATACTCTTAAGGTTGTATATTATCTTATTCAACTGTACCAGAAAGAGTTGGAAGTCAGTTCTTTTCTTTTTCTTATACCTTTTTCCTCTTTCCCTTCTCCTCCTCTTTTTTCCATTATTCTAATTTTTCTTTGTATTTCTGTATTTTATATTTTAATAAACTAATAAAAATTGTAACTGAAACATACCCAAGATACTCTTGCACCTACACATGATGAAGAAACTAACCATGATGACCAATAACTGGTTGCAATCAGATGGTTGCTCAGTTACATTACAATCTTAATATACAATTGTTGCTCATGTAAAGTTGCTACTGTTGCTGATGTATAAAGAAATTATAGGCCATATTAATAGATTCATTATTTTGTAATAGTCTAATTGAAATGTATAGAAATTGTGGAGAAAACTAAAGTTGAAATGAGGTTTAACTCCTGACAAGCCTAGTTTTGCATTCTAGTGTGAACATTAGAAGGTCCTTGTTCCATAACTATAAGCAATGTCCACATATAAAGAAGTTAATCATGGGTTGCAGGCAGTATGTTCAATAAATTCAAATGCAGTCAGTGAATTTTATTTCAGAACTGTATGGTTCTGTGAAAGTAGATATTAGTATAGAGAAATGTTCATTCATATTCTTGAAAGGGATAAATGTGGTAAATTCATTTATAAATTTTGGCTTATTTTCTTATACACTCCAGTTATTCATCTTTTATACAAGTGGAGTTTCACACAGCTGCATCCACAAATGTGAAATTGTAAGGTAACTGGACTCTCTTAGAGCCAAGAAATGTGAGGTTTTAATAGTGCTGCTCAGAGGACTCCAAATACTAAGCTAGAGAAAATGTGTTGGTGTAGTCACACTTTTTTCACATATAACAAATCTGTGTTTGTCATGTTAATAGATGCCAAGTATAATTCTGTTTTCCCTAACAGCATACATATAGTTTCATACTGGTATACCTCTGCTTTTGACTACACTGCATTTTCAAATGTGTACTTCAGGCAAATACTATTTGTACTACTGATCTTCTGCATTCCTGTCAAAGTAAAAGCTGAAGGAAAGAGTAGGTAACAGGTGAGACAGAAATCTTACACCTGAATACTATAGGTTTGGAGGATTTCCCAAGGCAAAAGGAAGCCAAAGGACAGACAGCCCCGCCTAGATAGGCAAGAAATTTGTCTTTGATGCAGAAGCTTAGTATACATGCAAAACAACAAAGTAATAATAATCATATTAATGATATTAATAAGAGAAGGTAATAGATAAGACAAGAAGGATAATAATAATGCAACCCTTCTACATGGGCAAATATCCTTAGCAATTAGTGTTCAGCAGAGTGATGGCACAAAGGGAAAAAAACCTGTCTCTGTTTAATTATTTTGGCATTCAATGCTCTATAGAGGCATCCCGAGGGGAGATATTGAAACAGTTTATGTCCTGAATGTGAGGAGTCTGCAAATATGTTCTCAGCCCTCTTGACCTGAAAAATATACAGATCTTCTATGAGAGGCAGGCTGGTTGCAATTATTCTTTCTGCAGTCTTAACTCTCCACTGGAGTCTGTACTTGTTCTGTTTGGTTTCTGTGCCAAACCAAACAATTCTAGAAGTACAAATGACAGACTCAATAATTATTCTGTAAAACTGTATCAACAACTCTAGGGGCAGTCTGAACTTCCTGAGTTGACACAGGAAGAACATTCTTTGTGGTGTCTTTTTTTATTATTACATTTATATGCCGCCCTTCTCCAAAGACTCGGGCCGGCTTACAATTTTTGGGATACAACCCAGTGTGCTCAGCAATAGCCTTCATTCCATTGTATATGCCTGCTTATTACTAAGCGGCATTTTTACAAAGTCAGCTTATTGCCCCCAACAATCTTGGGTCCTCAGTTTACCTACCCCGAGAGGATGGAAGGCTGAGTCAACCTTGAGCCTGGTGGGATTCAAGCCTGCAATAATTACAGGCAGCTGGAACTAAGTGCTAGGCTATTAACAGCCTGCACCACCAAGGCTCTTAATGATGGTTCTAATATACTACAGTAGTGATGCAAAAAGATTGAAGAAATTTTGTTTAAAATGGACACGTGTTTTTTCTATCTGGACATACCTTCTATATCTAGAAATCATAAGAGACATGATTGGGGATGGGACATCATTAGAGTGAGTAGGCATAAATTTTACCAAGAAATTCATGTTATGTGGATCCTTCCTTCCTTCCTTCCTTCCTTCCTTCTCCTCTTTATCCTTCCTTAAGATTCTACATGTTTTATTTTCATCTGGAAGGGTGCTATGTGTAAGGTTTAAGGTATTCCCAATCTTGACAAAAAAGAAACGGTACCAAATGTTTTATCTCTACACCAGGATTGTCAAACTCATGGCCCGTGGCCCAGATGCATCATGTGCTGGCCACGCCTACGCCCAGTTTAGCAAAGGGGGAAAAAGTCATGATATGTCACGTGCATAAGGTTCTTAGATGCATAAGGTTCTTAGACGTTCCAAACATGGTTTAAGGTTAGATATTATTAAATTTATCATTGCTAAATGGGAAAGAAGAAATAAAGTAGGGAGACCCGTTTTATTATTGACTCAGAGTCAAGGGCAATATTGACTTTGAAAGAAAGAGATAAAAAAGATGGTGGCTAGAACTATCCTCTTTTACATGCAACGCACATGTGACATGCAAAAGAGGAGCTTTCGTGGCAGGGTTTCATATACTATATTGAGGGTTTTAGTTTTTTTTAAGCTATCCCTGCCCCATGTGTGCCGGTTGGAAAATGCAGACCCAGGGTGCCTAAGGCTACAAACCATTTTCACATTGGTGCCTTCCTGATGTGCTGAAAGCCAGTACAATAAAGTGGTTAAGGCCTTAACCAGTAAATTGTGAGTTCCAGTCCTGCCGTAGGCATGAAAGTTGGCTGGGTGAGAGTGGCCAGTGACCACTCAGGGTGGTTGTTGTGTGGAAAATAGGGGAAGCAGATATGTTCACCTCCTTGAATTATTTATACAAACATTAAAGATGGACTGAAATATGTTGGATTTCTATGTAAGACATTAGTTGTTACAGTCCAATACACCAGGAAGTTATCAGACTGGATAATATTGTACTAGACTGATGAAACCTTTGTCCTAAAAAAGGAAATTTTATATAAGTTTTACAATCACCACAGCACTGTGTCATCTGCAATAGCTAAAAGGTGTTGTATGGCACACAAAGAATTCCAGGCCATTATTTTGAAGTAATCAGCCAACTATTTAGCTATAGGCTTTAATAATAAAACTTGTGAAAGTACAGACCTGCAGTACCTTTTATATCCAGCAGAGGGCAGTAGTAGCCTAGTTTCACTCTAGCTGGTTAAACAGTTCAAAGAACAAAATTATTTTATGTTTTGTATTTCTGCATAACCAATCTGTAGAACCCATGGTCCCCCAAAAGAAAATGCAGTAAGCACTATGTTCTCTGCATTATAAATTTTATCTTGGTAAACAATGCAGAGAGGCTCTATAGTCAGCACTTTAATTTGATTTTTGCTTTGGAAAGGTGACCAAATAAGGAAAATGATGGGTAAAAATTAGGTTAAGTCATTTGACACTTTGCTACCTCTCTCTCTTGGCTTAAATCTTGCTTTTGCCATCAGCAACTGATATACTGGACCACATTGCTACTTTCATAATGCAGCTGTTTAGATTAAAGGATCTATTACTAAGAGTTTGAGAAGTTGGAATGCATAAAATATTGAGGAAGATGAGAACTGAAGGAGAGAAGCAAGTACAGAAGAAATGCATGGAATAAATGAGATCATGGAAATATTTCAATCTTCTCTAATCCACTTTTCTTCAGATATATCTCCCTATAATTCTTGGAATTCCCAGCCAGCTTGGATAAAATGATAATTTCTAGGAAATGCCATACAGATTGCTATAAAAGCTTCTAAATTTTTTGAACTGAGAATTTTACAATTTTCATTATTAAAAAAAGATAATTTCAAAGCATGTATACAGTAAGTTTAAACAACAACAAAAACTACAGAAGATAATAAAATCCTAGCTTTACTGGTTTCAGGGGAGATGAATCTCCTATTATAGAAAACAATACAAAAAATTGTCAGATATATAAAGACTTCATGCAATGAAAACCCACTGATTTTCATGCATTTGATGATGGTAGTGCTGGATTGTTCCTATTTTTCAATGAACTACTACTAATACTATAACTTGCATATCCTAGAATGTATATAAAATTCACATTCTATTAATAAAACAATGGTGGAATCAGTATAATTGTCTCTTCGTGCACATATTAGTAAACTAAGCTTTTGTAACCCATAGTTAAACTTGGATGACTTGGTAAGACTTACAAAGGTAACTATTTATGTGCTCCAGCCTATAACATAGCAATTGTCTGGTTCAGACCCAAGATTTCCCAGCCAGATTCCTCCAAAAAGAAGATATTATTCTGCCATAGCCTGCCAGCTGGATGACTTTTTCCCTTTCCTAAAAAACATAGTATTGACTGACAAATTGTTCTTTCAGAATTCACCCAACGAGTTGCAAGAAATAACACATGTCAAAATTCTGTTTTCTAATTTTGTAATTCATACATACATACACACACAACATACATATATTAATCACATTTAGAACACATAGGGAAAAGAGTCTTGATAATTGACAAGGTTTTTTAATTACATTTATATGCAGCCCTTCTCCGAAGACTCAGGGCGGCTTACAATTTTTGGGATACAACCCAGTGTGCTCAGCAATAGCCTTCATTGCATTGTATATGCCTGCTTATTACTAAGCGGCATTTTTACAAGGTCAGCTAATTGCCCCCAACAATCTTGGGTCCTCAAGGTTGATACTATATGGTATAAAGCTATTACAGAATCTAGTTGTTCTGCTTCGCATAGCATGAAACCTCCCAGAAGGTAACAAAGAAAGGAAAGAAAGTCTTTGGAAAGGATGTATAGGACAAAGGAAGTGATACAAAGACATGTTGAAAGCCTCCTTCATGTCCCTGGATATTGACATGACCTCCTGGGAAACCCAGGCACAAGATTGATTGACATGGTGCACGATGATCCACCAAGGCTTCCAGATATTTGAAGATAGAAGGACAACCACAGCACAAGAGAAGTGAGCACTCCGCAAAGCCAGAGCTGCAAATGCTGCAACAATGGTGCCCACACATGTCTGCCCAACATATGGCAGAACATTTCGTGCCTATATAGGTCTTACCAGCCACCTGTGGACGTACTGTGGATAGCCCATAATCTGTTAGATGTTAAGGTCCTCTTTGAACACAATGGGTGGACATCATGGTGTCCATGACATTACTGTGGACCCTGGTCAAGCAGCACTCAAATGCCATGTCCTGAATAGAAAGAAGTGAGTTTCCAATAATCTTTTTTGTCGTCCTCACCACTCTCCGTACATCCTTCCTATCCAAAACAGTAATACCTCCAAACCACACAAGAATACAATAAGACAGGATGCTTTCAATCATCTCTCTATAGAAAGTGATAAGGATAGCGGAAGGAAGATGTGCTCTTCTCATACAAAGCAGAAAAGGCAGATGCTGCTGTGCCCACTTCACCAGCATCTCACTGGGAAATGAATGAAAGTAACAATTGATGAACAGAACTATAATTGAAGATCAATTTAGGGATGGGCAGGATTTTCCTTTATTTCAAACTCTCTCACCCTGATACTTTCCAGGTGTCTTGGAACTATAGCTTTCAGATTTATCAATAAGCATGATCAAAGAGTTTTCAGTGAGCTGTACTCCTAAGACATCCAAAGGGTTTATTTCAACTTTTCACTCTTGTCTCAATATAAGAAGTAGTTTCCTGAGGTAGGCCCAAAGTAGATAATAGGAAAGAAAAAAAATCATAGGTTATGCAGGGGGCAAAATCAAAGGATAGGACCAAAACAAAAATAGTTAATTTCATTTACATTTAAGTTCTCTTATTAAATTTGTATGCTGCTAAATTTTTAGATTCATGGTAGCATTGACTTTCCAGGAGTTTTAGTACTATAATTTTTTCTTTCTATCCAGTAAAATCACAATTTGGTTCCTTCGTAAAACCTCATCTAGACCCAGTGGCTCAAGTTCTGCATCTCTTTTTTAAAATATTTCAAACAGCAAAACATTGTATCTCAATTACAAAAGAAAATTCCCTGCACCTCCAATTAATCTCAACAGAATAAAGAATTTACTATCAATATAATGGATTTCACTCTTCCTGAGTTTAATCTGCTATTAAATATATCTGTAAGAATCCTTGTAGAAAACAGGACCATTTAAAACAACTGAGATACAATTTTGAGATTTACATACTACATATATACATCTGTTGTATAGTAGCAACATAGTGAATAGAGGCTTTAAAGTATATATATAGGAAGTATGGCACCTGATGAACAGGAGAGTTTTTTTCAGATTTATAAAAACATTGTTTAAAGTCAGTTTAATGAATTTACTAGGTCATTCCACAACCAAATTCTCAGGAAAATTTAGGATTCATTGCTTCCTTTATTTTGCTTTTACATCTTGGGGCATATGGTGACATAACAGTTGTACCACATCATGAAGTCCAGAGCAGTAGTAATATTGCAACAATTCTTCCCATAATAGTTTTGTCAAGAAAAAGTGTATTGCAGGATTCACTAGAAAAGAAATGGCTTGACATCAAAGAATTGTAAAAGAGTGTATAAGAATAACATAGCTAACTGAGAGCTGAAGGTATATGAAAGCTCCCTTGGATGTGACAAAAACATTTACAATCTTGGTAAGGTGTAGCATTTTGTTTCTCAGTGGAATCATGGTTGATTTTGAAACGCTGGAATTTATGATAGCTTGCAAAGGAAATCTGTAATTATGCACACAAGGTACAGTTTTCTACTACATCCACTCTGGAGTATTATAAATTCCATCATAAAACAATATTCAAAAGCAAGTAAGCAAAGAACCCAGTAATAAAAAAAATCTGATTAGGTTTCCTCAGCATGATAAGGACTATCAGATTTGGATTACAAAAATCTGCATAATATTAAATTGGAACAAATAATCTGCTTTCTGTATCCCTTTGTTGCCCTCTAGTGGTCATCTGGATTTCTGCAACACAAACCATCTAGCTCTGAATAAAGGCATCCTTATGAAAAAGTAAATGCATAATTACTTACAAGAAATTCCTTTGAATTTAGCAATTCCCTGCTCTCATCATTTGTAAAATATATTGTTTGTATTGAGGCATATTAAGCAATAGTTTATTGAGTCATGATTTCTTGATTAAATAAATGATTAAGTTTGTAGAACATGCAAGGGCAGAAATCATAATTTCCAAATCACAATGGCTAGGTTCACAAAACATTCTAAACCTAAATCAAGCAACACAGATTATGATGCAAGGTGAGAATGTCTAAGACCATTGTAGCTTGTTCAGAAACATGATTAAGCTAAGACATGGCTTAGTGCAGTGTATGAACCCAATCAGTGAGCTTTAATAAACGATCTTCAGTCAGATCAACAGAAGCGTTTAGCTGTTTAACAGAAGTGCAAATAACATGCAGCATACCAAATTGGCACCCGAACATTGGGTAAAAATGCATCATGGATTTGCTTATTTTTCTCATTCTCTAACTTTTGAAAACTTCATTGTTATTCATGGATTTTGCTGTAGAAGAAGATTCCCCCCTTTTTTTTCCTTCATAGCACCCAGAAAATTATTCAATGGCTTCTGGAGTGATCCTCCACTGCATTTTTCCCATGCCTTTTTGATTAACAGTAAAGGAGGTTTCATAATGACTTTTCACTCTTGCACCGTATTGTACAATTTTCCTCCCATTACCAAATCTTTTTACAGCACTGTGATACGAAGTACAATTGACTGAACAATGCTTGAAGTTCTCATCTTTACAAGTATTATTTATAATTAGACAAGAGACTTTGTATCCATCAATTAAGGACCAATCAGGTTCTCCAGGTTAATATCAGGATCAATGAAATGCAATATAGGGAGGTGTGTTAAGGAAAGGGTATAAGGGGGCACATATAAGAATAATGGTCTCATTTGGAGGGTTTTCTTCAATATTAGTATTTTCCTAATATTTTCATCCGAAGCATCCAACTAAGAACTATTTAATCACATGGCTAAAGGGTAGAAGTCTGCTTGAAAGCTACTGTTTGCCTGTCTACTTGGTTCTATCCTCCCTGTTATTTTCTGCTTGGCTTGTTAGCAAACGAAACTATTGTCTCTCTTGCAGCAATTTAACTTAGATTTGGTGATGGTTGCTTCAAGGACTTTCAAAGGCATTCTCAGAGTTGATCCATGACATATTGCAATTTGGTAAAGGAACTGATTTCCAGATAAGGGACTACCTGGCTTAGCTGAATAGTTCAGGTTGTACACAACTTCCTTTTATTAGCCCAGGATGGATATGAGGATTTTTTGCACAATATTTTGATCTACCATTGCTGTTGGGACTTTAACGATCTATCATATTGAGGCTGCTATTAAGAGATCAGAAGCAGATATTTCTTTTTATTAGGAAGAAATTAAGACCACACAATGCTAAGCTATGATGATATTTGTTTGATTTTTATTTGGTGAAACACATGAACTTAGCTACACATTTGCTTTATGGCTTAGTGTTATGTGGGACACCAGTTTACTGTTGATGGGTATATTATTCCAGCTATTTTGCAGCAGTGCACTTTCTCCAAGAGCTGTAACTACCTAACCAGTAATTTCTAAACAATGCAAAAAAATAAAGAGACAAGTTCCACCTCTCAGATGAGGAAGGTAGCAGCTAACTCTGGAATTACCGAGTTGGGAAGGACCATTTAGGTCATTCACTGAATTCCCTACTCAGTGCTGGAATCCAAATTAAAGCATCCCAGACAGATGACCGTCAAACTTCCACATGAACACATGCAATAACAGGAAGCCCACCATCTTTCTGGATAATTGGTTCCACTGTCAGACTTTAGTCAAACTCTGAAGAAATGTGCCCCTCACCTACAAATATTCTAGCAGTGTTTCATGGAGGCAAGAATAATTTCTAATGAGAAATGGGGCCAAAGAGAACTGTAGAGCTGCTGCAGAAACCTCCTGGAAACTGCAATTTAAAGGAAAAAGTTGCCCAGAAACAGGTTTGCTGACATTTTCAACCAGAGCAGAATCTGAAATAAATTCAGCTCCCCAATATTATGTAGAGATGGATTTGCAGCTAGTCGCAAAGTGGTGCAAATATCCCTCTAGAAATATCCATGGCATTCACATGAATTAGTTGCTATTTCTGGCAGCAGATTTGGATCAGTGAAAAGGGAGGAAAATGTTATAACTGTTGTTAACGTATTTGTACTTTCAGGGAAGAAGCAAAACTTATTGGATGCCTGAGCCAAAATAATTCAGGGGGCAGGATGCCATTTTCTGCTCTACCTTGTCCATCCCAGTTTTGAACAATGTGCTATTAGGGTTCAGGAGTAGTTTTTCTAGTAAATGCAAACTGCAGCAATATGCACAACACTTTTCTCTTTTTTCATGTACCAGAGGATTCGGAGCACATTTCTACCAAACGAATTGGTTTTTGCCATGCAGACATTAAATGAGATGGCAGAAATTTGTGATTAAAAAATCACTGTCATGGTAAAGCAAAGTGAAAGTACTTTGGAGTGGGTATGGACATCTGTAGTCCATATATGCTTGACCTGTGAACTTAGGAAAATACACACTTGAGTTAAGGAGAACCCAACAGTTTGCAACGAAGTAATTTGGAGTGAGTTTAGGAATGCTGTTAGTTTAACTCAGGCAATGAATTCAAACCCCCACCCTCTTGTACATGGCACCTTGGGTGTGGCTGTCCTCTTTACTTTTTTATATCCTTCTGGATGTGCCTGGAGGTTTGAAACTTAGTTTCTGTATTCATCTAGAATAGTTTGTCATCTTTGCCAACTTTAAGAAGTCTGGACCAACTCTCTGGCTGCCAGGGAAATTCTGGAAATTGAAGTCCAAACATCTTAAAGATGCCAGGGCTGAGAAACACTGATCTTGAGGATGTACAAACACCAGACTTGGGACAGCCTAATGGTCCTTCACAATATCAGCACCTGATCAGAATTCAGTTTGAAAAACGCAGATGAAGCTTTTGTTGCTCTGATAAGCTCTGTAGGGATTAAGTGGATGTGGGTGCATTTAGAAACTGGGTGAATGTTTCTCAGTCAAAGATTAACCTCCTTTGGAATGCTAAACATTGGGCGCTTGTTCACTGGAGTGACAGCAATGGGAACACTGGAGCATCTCTTTAAAATCCTTCCCAATCGATCGGCTGTGTCTGGATCTAAGAATATGTGGCAATGTTAACAGCAGTTCCTTTCTTTTCCTGCCTCCTCTTGCCTCCTTAATTGAAGTTTGTTTGAAGACATCCTGAGAACACAGACCAAATATTTAGTTGCTGCAAATTGGCACTTCAGATCAATTATTCGTTGATTTGACAAGTGTCACTTTATCCCCTGGCTATCGCATTCCTTTGGGCTCAGGTATCAGCATCTTAAAGCGTAAGAGTTCCCCCCTCATCCCCCAGCTCTGATCTGATGCTCTCTTTGCAAGCACGTTTTTCATCAGGCTCAGCAATCTATCACCTAAGCTGACGAGATTTTCAATGAAGAAAAGTCCTTCTTTGCTAATTCTTTGCGTGCAGGCCAGTGTCTGCCAGGAACTTTCCCTCTCTCTCCCCTGGCTCTCAAAGTTGGAGAAAAATAGGTCTTGTGTCCTTGTGCATTTATCACTTTGGTTAGTCCGTGACTGCAATGCAACAGGACCAGAGTGTAATTTATTCATTTTAAAATAAGGGGACATTTCTGCAGAAAGAGATTTTCTGTTCCTCTTGACATTCTGAAATTACAGTGTTTGTCCTTGTTTAAACAGCTCCTCAAAGATTTTATAGCCAGAATCTAGATCTCAGAACCGGTTTGCCTTTTTGTTCTATTTGCTTTGAGATTTAGGGTTCCCAATTTTGCCTCCACACTGTTTGATATCACATTCTTCAGCCAGTGTTCTACAGTTTGAGCTTCAGCTGTCATAATTCCTTGTTAACACATCTTTAAACAGCAACTTGGTCATAATATGGCTGACCTCTTAGTAGTCATCTGAGCTGCAAAACCCCAGACCACTAGTACATAGCAGCAAACATGGATGCAAAGATGCACAAAATGTATGCTGCATTTTATGTTTGTCTGGAAATACGGATTCAGAGACTTAGTATGCCTTCTCTACCTTTTTTGCTATGTTTGCTAGGAAAAGAGCTGATTAAAACTAGTATTTCCAGACCTCAGCTTTAATGAATTTCAGAAGAAACAGAAAAGTTAGATCAGCCCTATCTGATGAAATTATTAGGTTCACCTCCAAGTTGATTACTTTGATTGGAAATTATCTAAGCAAAGGCCATTTCCTTATCAATTATTTATAGTATCTTAGAACATCATTCAGCCATCTCTGTGGTGATATAAAATCCATTCATTGGTAATACATTGACATAGCAATAGTTAAATGACAATTCACATCACCGGTGAAAAAAATGGCCTAAACCTGAGTCATTAAATGGTTCACGTTTAAGATCTTGACAGGTATATCTATAATAGTTATAGGTTGGAAGTGGAGTTTCTTTTAAAATAATTTCCACCAAATACATTCATTATTTGAACATGAAAATGTCAATTTTATATCACGAGTTACTCATATACACACAAAAGATACTAGTTCTGATGCAAAGACATCACCTGCCCCACTTTAATCTAGACTGGCTTGAGTTTTAATATTTCCTATTTACAGGGATTATAGGTACACAGTCTCACAGAGAAGAATAAAATTGTGTATGGAGAAAAATAGCATAGCCAGTGTGATTTTTGTTTAGTGCATTTTAAGAAATTGGGTAGGGGAGACAAGGGAAGAAATGTCAATCAAATTGCAGCAGGTGCAATTATTTTGTGAATTGAAGTGCAATGTGGCAATTGAGGTGCATCTCCAAAGTAAATCAATTTTTTTTAAAAAAAATCTAGGATTGAGTATTTGGATACTGACCAGTACAACTTTGATCAGTAAAATGTCTATTTTCTGTCAATGTTTGTTGTCACACAGTTAAAGGCAAAATATACCATTTGTTTTCGCTCTGCTCTTGCGTAATATTGCTTGGCAGCAAAAGCCTAGACAAAGTTTCACACTGGGTCCAGATGGATGATCCCTTTCATGCCTGGAGGCCAGGCACCAGGAGCCCCTGGGCCTGGATGGTACTAATGCTTAATGCAGAGCTATTGAGCCAGCACCTTGTTTATTTGTTTAGAGTCTTGTTATGTGTTGTGTTGTATTGAAAGGGGAAGTTTTCACTCTGGTCCACTGATTAGGCAGGAAAATACTAAAAGCTGATTGGTTGGCCCATCTGACAGCTCCTATAAAAGGAGAACTGTCAGATGGGTTTTTTTTCAATGCATTGCTGTTACTCAAATAAAGAAGTTCTTATCATTATCTTGATTCAGTGTCTTCCTTTCACCCACAATACAACATTATATATAGTCTTGTTCTTTTTCTGCTGTGATGGTACTATTGCATAGTCTGTCCAGAGAATGTTTTTATTATTTTCCCATTTTAAGTAGTCAGTCTGGAATCAGGCAGTTTCTAAATCTGTTCAATCAATCTATCAATTAATAAATCAATCCTTTGTCTAAATGAGTGCTTATATGTAGATTTCCGTATAGTCAGAGTATCCAACCCCTTTTGTCCTAGTCATTTAGAATCCTGCACACCAACTAAACTGCTTGTCTGTGGACTCCCGAACTATAGATGAATTATAGATCAGCACAGCTAAAGGACTACAAGTCTGAGAAGACTCTAAGTGTATACTTATATTTACATTCTTTATTTAACGTAATAGGAATGGCTGCATTTTAAAATCCTGGCATGTAGGATTTAGGCAAGCTGCCCATGACCCTCCAGCAGAGTGGTTTGTTCTAATGTCCTTTTAAAATCAAAGATGGAATATATTATACAGTAGGTGTTCTGAACCAGCCGGGTTCCCAAAGAACAAACACAGACAAAGGCAGCAGCCCCCACCTTGTAAGGTTTAATAATAAATTCTGTTCCTTTACAGATAAAAGGCTGCTTTCCACTAATTAGCTCCAACAAGAAAGAGCCTTGCCAAGTTGTTCGTCAGTCCTGCCAAAAACCCAGAGATAAGAACTAATTTACAAGAGTCTCCAAACACGAACTAAGATGTCCACAAGTTGAGCTTCAGAGCTTCTTTGCTTTCTGCAAAGAACATTTTTTCAAACCTGGCTTTTATCCTCTTGAGGGAGGGGACATTACCTTGCAGCCTTACTCCCGAGTCGCCTGTGGTGCTGTAATTGTTCTTTCCTCTGAGTAATCCTTTGTCATGTGCACTTGGCACAGGCTCCTCGGGAACCTCCTCGTCACTGCTGCCAGGCCCCACAATCTCTGAAGTCAGCAGTCCACTCCCTGATGGTCCTGGCCCCTCATCAGAGTCATCACTCTCCTCAGCCATCTGCACCTGCTGCCGGCTAACCACAACACTAGGTCTATATGGTGCTTCAGAGCTCTCAGAAGTGTGAACACCCATTATGGAGTTCCAAGAAAAAACACAGTTGCTTTAAGATATTTCAAAAAGCTGCCAGGTTCTTACTCTCATGTACTTCAAAATAATTTTGGGAGACAATCCTGAATCCTGCAAGATTCTGTTATATACAGAAGAGTCCACTATAACTGCAAACTTCAGAGATGGTATAAACTAATGATTCTTAGGGCAGACATTTAGTTATTTTGCTACAAGATTTTTTTTATTATTTATTAAATTTTAACATATACTTGTATTACTTTCACATGCATATGGGCAGATATATTCCTTTCTTCCAAAACACAACATAAAAGTGATTTCAGAGCTACATGCCTATTTAATCTTTTTGCGATAAACAAAGACCACTGGAATTGACATTTCAATATCATTTTTGATTTGTACTGGGGCAGAAACAAGATACAGTTCAAGAAATGAAATGGATGCAGTGTCATAATATTACAAGTTAAGAAGCTAGAGTCTTGCCTGTTCTCTCAGCCTCCCTCCCCAATTCAAATCAATGCACACCACTTCAATATCTGTGCTTAAGGTACCACTGTGTGCTAAAGCTTATTGTTAACTTTGATCTCAAAAATATGTGTCAATGGAGAATGGAAATTGGACTGCTATCTTTGATTGGCACTTTGGTAAACATAATAAAAGCAGCAAGCAAGGGCAGAGGATACAGAAGGATGGGGGGGTTGTGGAAAAGAATAGTTACTCAGGTTGTATATTGCACATTGCTGTGCTGTAGTAACCACAGGCAAGAAAAGACAAAGTGTTGTGTTACAAGCATTTTTGCCAATTCAGATGGAATGCCATTTCATTTTTTTTCATTTACAGTAATATTATTCAATCTCTACATACTGGGAAGCAAATTATGGGAAACTGAAGCTGGTGTTTTGCATTCTCAAATTTAAGCTTGGGTTATCCCAGAGGAGGCCCCCACTCATTATTTTATTTATTTATTTTATTATATTTATATTCCATTGCCACTATAAAACGACTCCTGGCAGTTTACAAGTTATTAAAAAACAGAATCAAAGCATCCAAGGCACACCTGATTAAAAACCTCTAGAATCCATATAGCATGAAGTACCAAATACTATACTGAATACAACATATTAAGTAGATTACTAAATTAACAAAAAAAAATTCTATGGGGGGGAGCTAGTCTGTTTTCAGCTGGAAGACTGTTTCAAGATTGTTTCTGCTGAAAGCAGAATCTTTACCCCCTTTAGATCCTGAAAGGGACAAATTATTAGTTCTTTAGTTTTAGTTTGTCAAGCATGTATTAGAAAACAAGTATAAATATGAATATAACATATAAACAGGTATAAGTATATATATAATAAATGAGTACGAATAAATAAGTATAAATATGAATATAACATATAAACAGGTATAAGTATATATATAATAAATGAGTACGAATAAATGGGAACAGTAGGACAGGGATGGTAGGCACGCTGGTGCGCTTATGCTCTTACAGACCTCTTAGGAATGGAGTGAGGTCCATGGTAGACAGTTTAAGGTTAAAGTTTTGGGGGTTCTCCCAAAATGATCTTATTAATCCGACCAAATCCAGTTGGTTTAAGCAGTCCTAGAAATACCTGAGTACCAAGCCACTAAAAAAGTTTACAGGTGAAAACTAGCACTTAACATTGTACCGAAAACAATCAGGAACCAAGTGCAATGCATGTGAAAGCAGGCAGGCCTGTGATTTTGCAGCTGTGGCAGCATCTTGACCTTTTTGGCTCAGCTTCCATCCAGTGAAGATCCCATGTAATTGATCATGTTGTTCCTATATATGTACCCACTCATTCTTTTAGACACATTTGGGCTTCCCCAGATCATGCAACCCCGTAACCCATAATATTTCCATTATGCTGATGTTCAACGTATAATAGCCCAAAACCTGTTTTTAAGTGTAGAATCTCCTATTCCTTTTCTAGGCTTTATGTTAAATAAGGACATGTGGCATGAACAATTCATTTCAGTGTCACAACAACACGACACTTTTGGGATTCCTCTGGTGTTGTATTTTTGCTTGTTGATTTTAAAGCATTTTTACTGCTTCAGTGTTGGGCAGGGAGGGGCAAAGCTGCATGAAATCTCTCAGCTCCAAGGAAAATAATGAGGTTCAAACATAGTAGCTTCATTTTTTAATGCACACAATTTTTTATTTGTCTTTATGTAACCATCTACACATGTACAATGGCTGTTTTACATACTTGGGAGGCAGCAGATGATGGGACTCTTCAGGTCTGGAAAATAAGTCATTGAATTGAAGACAATTTTAAAGTAAAGGTGGCAGAAATTTTAGGTGTTATGGATCTGGTGCTCATCCAGCTTTTAAACTGCAGAATGTCCCTGAATTCAGTTTCTGGAAATTATATCAAACTCTCTGCAACTCTAGTACTTCATTTGAGACAGACTGGGCCAGCCTCTGCAGTGTCTGATCTGTCAAGGAAAATCATATGTTTAGAAGGTTTGATTCAAGGCAATCAACATGAATATATTAATTTGATTATACACAATGAGTTTTCTATCCCTAGAGCAACATGTGAAACATCTGCCACCTGGGCCTTGTAAGGATTTTCATGAAACCACTAGCCTCCCTTCTAAGATTGTCCCTTTCCTCCTGAGTCCCAACTTTCTTATGTTCTCCACCCAACTGCCTCATTCTCTTTTGTTCTTTGAGTGTCAGAGAAAGAGACTGGAAGAATGGAAACAAAAACAAAACACGATTAAGTGCAGAAAGAGTAAAAGAGTATTTTCTCTCCACATTGTTCTTGATCTTCTCCATTTTGGTTTTGTTCACAAACACTACCAATCCTGCTCAAAACCACTTTTCCCTACTGAAATTTGTTTTAAGAAAGATTTTTCTTTCCTACTGAAGAGATTCATCCTTTTTCTGCTGGAATTGTATGGTCTCTGATTGTAATTTGTATTTGATAAGCAAAGAAACAGCAGTGTAGCACAAAACAGTAAAATTGTCAACCATGATTAGACTAAATTTTGTGATTTCCTTCATGATCTAGTGGCACAGTGGTTAGAACGGAGTATTGCAGGCTAACTCTGCCCACAGCTAGGAGTTCAATCCTGATGGGCTTGAGGTTGACTCAGCCTTCCATCTTTCCAAGGGTGGTAAAACGAGGACCCAGGTTGTTAGGGGCAATATGCTAACTCTGTAAACCACAGAGAAAGTGTTACAAAGCACTATGAAGTGTCATATAATTCTAAGTGCTATTGCTATTCTTGTCTTGATTTCATTTTCTTTCTAATTTGACAATTTGAATTTGGGTCCACTAATGCTTTTTGTTAAAATAAAGCTGTGATTTTTAAGATGCTATAAGATTCTTCATATAATAAGATTTTCCTCTAAACATCTAGATAGTAGAAAACTATGGGGTATATGGACAAGGGGGGTATGTGAACAAATGAAAGATAGAAGATTACAAAAGGTATAGAAAGAATTAATGAATTATCTGCTCAAGTCGCGAGATTAATAAATAATAAGAGGTGAAAATGTCTTTAATTGGAAAAAAAAATCTCATTCCAAATTGGAAAAATCTATACCATACAATACACATTTTCAAAATTCAAAAATGAATTTCAAAAACTAACCAAGATAGTTTAAATTTCCATCCTAATAGCGTATTTTTACTTTTAGAATAATAATCTAGTTCTCGTCTCTAATAACTTTCCCAGGTCAAACTTTTAGCAAACATTAGCAAATTTTCCAAGTAACTCAGCAAGGTCTGCTTAAAAAGGTACCATTTTGAATCTGTCTTCTATTTTCCAGCTCCTGATGAAAGAAGTTCCAACTCAGGGTACCAATTCCTGTCACTCAGCACACACACTATTCTCCATACAGCCTGACAGCTCCATTAATCATCCCCAGACACTTTCTGCATCATTAGTAGCACAAGAGACTTACCCAAACTGGATCTTCATAACAATCTAAGATCAACATATTTTAGCTGCCTCCTCCCTTGCTTTCCATGGTGATTGCTGCAGCTCACCAAGGATGTCCTTTTAATGACTCCATTTGGGTTGGATACATTCAGCAAAGGTGTGGTAAGAAAGTTCCCAGAGTTTGCTGCTTTTAGTAAAACGCTGTCCTGCTGCGTACTCTGAAGTGTTTGGTGCTGAAACCTGGCTAAAAACACTGGGAGAGTAGGTTATCAGGATCAGATAATATTAATTTAACTCTGAAATTGATTTAGTTTGACCAGCTTTGTCCTTTGGAATATACGTTCATATGTTTACATATGCAGATGGAATGAGGAAAGAAATGCTGCATCCTGGAATTCTCCTGATTGGGATTCCTGCCAAATAATCATGCTCTTTTCCTCCCTATATCTCCCTATTTTCTGCCCCTCTCCCATCCCCAAAGAATATCCAGATGCACACAGAAACACTTCAAAAATCTCCTTTTTGATATCCTGATAGCTAGCAACATCTCTGTAGGATAATCCGTAGTGGGTGGGAGTCATAAATGTTTCCCAGATTTTTTTAACCCACATACGGCAAGCAAAAGATTACATTCTTTTTGTTAATGTACTGTATATCACCAACAACAAAAGCCATTCCTGTTGGAAATTGGCATGCTTTAAAAAGCAGCGGCTGTGGGCATATATAAAAAGTCCACTTAGGAAGCTCACATTGTCAAAGCTTCTGAATATCCACCTGCCTGTATGAAAGGGTTTCCTTCTCCATCTCGTTGCACCAGTGGCACTTCTTATTCTAACCGCCTGATTTATGTTCTGCAATTAATTGACTTCCTTGCTTCCCCATGACGGAAGGTGGATACTTGGAGTACCTCAATAAGGAGGAATGATGAATGGGGTCAGTTGCAGGAACACCACTTCTCTGACTTTGGAGCACATTTCCTGCTGCACTTTTCCTTAATAAACCAATGCATTCAATGAGAGGTCAGGAGTGTGGTATATAAATATTTTGATGCCAGATTATCTTGGATTTCTTCCTGCCACAGTTTATTTTGCAATGGCTCTCCAGCGGTGGTGTCAGACTGTGGAAAGATGGCTTGTCAATGCAGTTTCTCATCACTGTCAGCAGAGATGCCTGTTTTTCTGGCAGAGGAGAAAAGAAGATGAGTAACGACCATGAAGCCAGCAGGAAGTTTCCCTTCCCTAAAGAATTATGGGCTATGTGCTATGGTAGACCAACAGGATTCAGGATTCATATCTTCTTTTCTTTTTTACTTTTGAATTGCACCCACAGCTGCTGTTAAATGAAACATACCATAAGCATTCTAGCATAGACTAGCATGAGATATTCAAATGTTAAACGTGACAAATAAAAGTTAGAAAATTAAAGTAAGATGCTGGCCAAATGTTCTATTTTACAAATGTCAAACTTGGTTTCATTGAGGGCCACATCAGGGTTGTGTTTAACCTCAAGGGCCAGGGTGGGCATGGCCAGCTTGACATCATTCCGGTCGGGGGTGCCTGTGGTGGCCTGAGCATTCTGCCAGCGAAAACAGGCTCCCACTCTCTGTTTTTTGCTGTGACAGCCTCCTGCAGCCCTCTGCCAGTGAAAAACAGGGCTCGGCTGGGCTGGGCCCTGGGCCCCATTTTCAGTCCTCACCTCCCGAGCTCCATTTTCAAGCTCCATTTTCCCTGACAGAGGCACCACAGGCCATTCCTTCGCTATTTCCATGGGCCAGATCTAAACACCCCGCGAGACAGATCTGGCCCCTGAGCCTTGTGTTGGACATTCCTGTTCTATTTGGATGACAATTACCAATTTGATAAGCAATTTTATCAGAGCCTGACACCATTGCTGGAGAGCTATTACAAAATACCAGTTACTAATTGGTGGACTCACCTGCTTCTTCAATCCTTTCACCCATTCTAGGAAAGCAAGCACAAATAGGTTTCATTTCCATGAGTAGTTCTTTGAGTAAAGTGAACTATTGATGCACTTTTTGAAGAAGTCCACCTTTGGAGATTCACCAGTATTTGACCAGTTGGTACAACAAGTAGAACTCTTATTGGTTTCAACAGCTAGAAAGGCAGGAAGACAGGCCTACTCTTTCACTGGTGCATGGTCAATTTTTAAAAATATCTAGTATCACCAGTCGATGAGCAGGGTGGAATTCAATGCTGTACTGGGATGGTGTTTTTTTTTTTTTACTAACAATCACTTCCCCAAACCAGTGATATACTGATTGCACATGTGCATAGGAGCAAATAAACCAATGCTTCAGTACACTACTCATGAGGCAGATAGAAGGAAGCCATGTGATGTTTATTTCTTGGCACATAAAGCACAGCAGTGGTCAAGCTTTATGTGGGTGTGTTTGTTTCCTGGGATACAAACATAAAAAAATAGCTAAGAGGCAGAAACCAGTGGCCAAGGAGAGAGATGTGCCAGTTATTCCACTCAATGACCAATAGGAAGGGAGACATTAATGAAATAGAATGGAATGGAATGGAACAAAATAGAACTTTATTGCCACTAATCAGAATACATCAAAATGAAATTTTGTTACATACAGCTCTCAAAGGACCCTGCCCCCAATATATACTACATAACCATGACAGAATAAATAAATAAATAAATAGGCAAATACAAAATTATGCATATACTCATAGTTCAGATGTATACATGTACATGGCGAGAAAAACAAATCTCGCGAGTTTCCCAGATGGATGGCAGAGGGAACAAAATTGTTACAGAATCTGGTAGTCCTGCTAGAAATATTTTGAAACCTCTTCCCAGAAGGAAAAAACAGAAACAGACCAAAAATAGGTGTGTGGGGCCTCTCTAACAATGCTTTGAGATCAAAGCACATAGCACTTATAGGCAGTATCCTGAATAATAGGAAGCGAGCTTCCTATAATCTCAGCTGTCCTTACCACTTTCTGTATGGACTTTCTATCTGAGACACTGCTGCCACCAAATCTAAGAACATGCCGTTTGTTAAAATGCTCTCAATCGTACCTCTGTAAAAAGTAGCTAGGACAGAAAAAGAAAGATGTACTCTCCTCATCCGATACAGGAAATGCAAGCGCTGGTTTGCACACTTCACTAAGGATGAATTAAAGTGGTATTGAAAGAGAACCCCAAAGTTTCACTGCAGGCTACCTCTGTGTTAGGACAAAGACAAGGTGAGAGTAGTCATTTGTATGTCCAAGCCCTTTCAATACAATTGATATGAACACTGCCTGCCCATGGTTAGAGTCCAGAAGAGGAAAAAATATTTATACAGTTTATACTTGTTATGTTCATGGGCATTAGTTGTGTTAATACTTAAGGATGTAGATTGCTTTTATAGCAAGAATCAGTGCATTCATGATTATTAATGATTATTGTCAGAATGGGATATAGATTCAAAAGCATTCTACCCATGAATGCCAGAAATATCCCTGAGAAGTCTCTAGTGACCAATTTATGGGGTTTAAAGTCTGCCCTCGTGAAGTCATCTGAGACCACAGAGCTCTTTCTCCCTTAGATATGTTGAAGAAAGTCCACCCACCATTTGCTTCCATTCAAGCAGTAGACAGTGGAAGTTCCTCTCAAGTTGCAGGTTCCTAGGGAAATCACTCACTGCAAATGTCTGACTAACTTGGCCAAATTAAGACAATTGGCAGATGTGCAACAGTTGAATTCAAGTGTCATCCTAATTCCAACCCATAAAAATGTTATTATAATGATAGTTTAAAGTGTTTATATCATTAAAGTGATATGTGAATTCAGAGACATCTGGTGCTGGATAAGATTTGAACAAGATCCAGAGTGTGATTACATTTGCCATCCACAGCCCCAGGAAGTAATGCAGAGCAGCCTGCTCTGGTAATTATTTTCTTTGCTTGTTTGTTTGCAAACACATAATCTTTCCAGATTTCACATAACAATCAATCTGCCAACAATTCAAACATTTGTCTACACTTAACTGGGATTAAGGAACATTCAGACTAGTAGCAGGATTTCTAAGCAAAGTTGAACACAATCATATGTTGCAACATCTCTGGGCTTTCAAAGCACACTGCTATGTTTTCTGTGCTTCCAAATCATATCTTCTTTAAGCCAACAGTTACCAGACTGTTCCAAGTATGATTCTCCTACCCAGTCATCAAACCAGATAGGAACCGACCTTAACTGGCAGAAAAAGAGTGATTTTCCATCAATCATCAAGCTTCTTACTTAATTAAATATTGGTCTCCCCTTCCTTTGATTAAAGAAGATCTTGGAAAAAAATTCTCCGCATCTTCCTTGGTGCCAAGGAAGCTGTTAATTAGAATTTATTTTATTTTCAAAGATGTGGGCTGCTGGAGATCATTTTTAAGAAAAACAGCTGAAGGCTTACCATGTCAAGATTTAATTTCTCAAGGAACAATAGCATTGGAAGTGATGAGAGTTGGGAAGCCCCCTAATCCAAGGTAAGATTCTTTACTCCAAAGACTTCCACATAAGATTATTCAATGGGAAAGCATACTTTTTAACTGGTCTCTGGAATACCTCTTTTTATGTAAGTGATACCCCTGATTTTCTAAAAAAAATGAACCCTTCTTTTTTGTGCCATGCCATGATCTATAAACCATAGTTTCACAATCCTTCTGTACTATGCTTCTAGCAAAAATGGCGTGGCTGCTCACTTTACATAAAATTATTCACTGCCTGGGAGGTAGCATTCTCTCACTTTATTAGACATCAGTATGATGACTAAGTCTGGTCCTCATATTCTAACTAATGGTGCTGTTATGTCAGCTATAAATTTTGTTAGTTTTGCTCTTCTGTTAATAGTCATCATAAGAAAGACTGCAACAATACTATATTTAAGACTTTCCAATATAGAAAGCAACATACATTTCAAATGAGAAGTAAAATCATTTTTCAAAATCTCTAGAATTTTCTTCTGCAAAGTTCAATAATATCTCTGTTGAATGATGATACTCAATTCTTCCTCTCTGATATTTCATCAGTTTTAATGCATAAGATAAGGAGAACCCAGGCTGAAGACTTCCTAAGTCTAAGTGAATCAAAGGGGCACAAATGACATTTGGGACTAATTTTCATATCTTGAGCTTTTCCTGTGCACTCCACAAAGTCCGAAGGCTGGGGCAAATGGAGCTTTCCTCTTTTCCTGATCTTGAACCTGGTTCCCCTGAGGGATAGCTTATTTGAGCATTTGGGCAGCTTGCTTGCTCCCTGCTGATATTTCAGGGCTCTTTTACAATGGGAGGAAAGGTTTGAGTTGGATTCCTGCTGCCTTTCTGGCTAAATCTCCATAGCCTCATGCAGCTCACACCAACACCTGCAGATGGACAGAAAAGTGCATATTGATTTGTTAGGCTTTGCAAATGACTCTGATCAGAGAGAAAAATGTGTTGCTGTATGTGTACAGTTTGTCTTACCTTCCACAGTGCAAAGGGGGAAAGGGTGGGGGGGGGCGGGGAAATGTGATCCTGATGTTGTATTAGCTTCTTCCAGGCAGCTGGTAGCATCTCTCTTCAGTGCCATTTAAGCCAAGCTGCAATTTGCAAGTGTATTTTGGTTGAGGCTTTTGCAGAAACCCAGCCAATCTGGAACAAGAGAGGTCCTATGACAGGCTGGCACGAATAGTCAGCAGGATGTAATTCCAATAGTCAAAGCTCCTTCCTTTTTTACATGCTTTGACATCTCCCACATCCTTCCACATCCTGATGCTCCTGCGTGTAGGATTGATGGGGGGAATGGGAAAGTGTACTTTATTACACTCTTCACTGACCTGATATTCTCCCATGTTAAGGTATATGGTGTCAGGGAATGAAGTTTGAAACTGATTTCCATATCCTAAGCCTTTTCTTGTGCTAGGATAGGGTTTGGATTTCTCTGGAAAATGAGAAAAACACAAACACTGTTTATTTCCCCCAGAATTATCTGGTCGTGATCAGTACCTTGAAAAAGAAGTCCATTTGAAGCCATTATGGCTCTTAGAGCAGTGACATTTGGAAGTATATCTATAATTGATCACACTACAGCATTCTGGACTAGTTGCAGTTTCTGAATAATTTTCAGGGGGAGCCCCAAATAGTATGTGTTGCAGCAATCCATTCAGGAGATGACCAAGGCATAAGCAGTGCCTCCTGGTCCAGGAAAGGGTGCAAATGGTGGATAAGATAGATTTATCCAAAGGCCCTCCTACTCATAGCTGCCATCTGTTCTTCAAAGAAGAACCACAAGCCTAGGAGAACTCTCAAATTTTGCACCAGATCTGCACTCCCCCAGTCTGCATGGGGGTGTGTTGCCTCACTGAAAATTGAAGAGGGAAAATTGCTGGATCCATGTAATCCTAAAACCTGAACCCTCCAGATACTGAAGAACAACCCTGAAAGTGTTACTTGATTGGCTCATGATAGAAATATGTAATATGAAATACGTATGTAATTGTATCATCAGCATACCTGGAGGGCTGGAGAGAGTATGGGTAGATCCCACAAAAAAGGGGAATTCTGGGAAAAAAAGTGCTGTGAGGCAAATCTCTCCCCCCAATCAACACTGCCTGGAGACAGGTCTAAAGGAAGGAAGAGAACTACTGTTAACACCAAGGCCCTCATTCCCAGTTCCCTGAGGTGGTTCAGAAGCATATCATGATTAATGGTATTAAAAGATACTGAGTGATCACAGATAGTTAGAATGGATACAATCTCTCAGTTATCTCATTTCTGCCAGAGGTCATCCACAAGCATAATGCTGTCTAGGTCCCATATTGATAATAGTCCAGATAATTTGCTTTTTCCACAATTTTCCATTTAAAACTATCAACTTTATCTGAAAAGGAAAGGTTGGAAATAGAACATATATAGTTGGCTCCAGTGATAATTTCTTAAGAAGAGGGCAGACTATCTCCTCCTTAAGCATGAGCAGGAATATTACCTCTCTCAAGGATGTACTGATCACTGCCTGAACCCAAGCACTTGTTCTCTTCCTGGAAGCTTGAGTTAGTCAGGAGGGACCTCAGTCTAATACGCAGATGTCTGAGCTCACAGCCCGAAGGACACCGTCTGCCTTTTTTCCAAAGTAACAAGATCAAACTCTTCCTATAAAATAAAGCTAGGCCATGCCTCAGTCATCTCTACGGGACCTGCCAGATAGTGAGCTTTGGGAATTTACTTTATCTGACAGATGTATGAAGTATTCTCTGGCTGTGTTACATTTCTGGCTCCATCCGTCCAAGGGAACACCAGGGTGCCCTAAACAGGACCACTGGCTGGCTATTTATAAGAATAGAAAAATAAATATGTTTTGCTTCCTCTCTCCCCATAAGGTAGTCCTTAATAGGCCTTGGTGACTCAGGCTGTTAAATGCCTAGCACTTAAGTTCCAGCTGCCTGTAATTATTGCAGGCTCGAATCCCACCAGGCTCAAGGTTGACTCAGCCTTCCATCCTCCCGGGGTAGGTAAATTGAGGACCCAAGATTGTTGGGGGCAATAAGCTGACTTCGTAAAAATGCTGCTTAGTAATAAGCAGGCATATACAATGGAATGAAGGCTATTGCTGAGCACATTGGGTTGTATCCCAAAAATTGTAAGCCTCCCTGAGTCTTCGGAGAAGGGTGGCATATAAATGTAATTTTAAAAAATGGCTGCATGGGCACAATCAGAGTTAAATTTATAGCTATTCTTTCACTCCAAACAGCAACCAAGCCTCCAGGCAGACTAAGCACATGACCTTCACAAACAACCCCAAAGTCCCTCTGAAACCCAATTAAATCAAGCACCTGAAATGAATAGCTTTGTGGCTAGGTCAAGCATTCAGCCACTCCATGCCAACCAGAAAGTGATCTGTCCATGTCAAGGGAGCGATGGCAATAATTCCAAAACCAGATGATGCCACTACTGTCCTGAGACAAAAAACAGATCTGATGTATGTACTGGGCCCTTAATTAGGATTACCAAATATTTGAACAAGCAAAGGACAATAGGACAGATATGGGAGAAAGGAGAGCACCTTATTTAATGTTTGTATTCACATTCATTGGAGAGGAAGGGATTACAAGTGAGGCACACAATGGGGAATACACACTGAGAGGAATGTAATATGCTGACTGTTTGTGTAGTAGGCTCGTGTTGCAAGCTGCAACAGGGTTAGGAGAGTAAAATCTCCAGCAAGTAATTGTTTAAAGTCTTTTTCAGTTTCTGGGACAGTTTATTAATTTATGGTTAGCACTTACTAGGAAAGCACAGAAAAAAGCTACTGAGTTAAATACTCAAGAAGCGAGACAATATTTGATGTTAAGGTTATCCCTGCTGGACAGAGGACATGAGGACAAAAAGAAGGGCATGTCCTCCTTTTGCCAGATGTCAGGTAACCTTGCCCTCAATGACTTGGGTCAGGCCCATGATTGCATTTGATACCATGATCTCCCAAGCTTGTCCAAATCCACACCCAAGAAGGTCAGATTGATGTCCCTCAAGATCATAAGTCTGGGGAAATTATTTTGTTTTTATATAATTTTTAGTATTTTAATTTAAAATTTTGCTTTAACAGTTTTTAACCTATTTTAATTGTCTGTAAAAATGAATTGGATGTTGTCCAGAGTCACTTTGTGAAATGGGTGGCTACACGTATGTGCTTAAATAAATAAACTCCAATGCTAACCCAACCATAAAGTCAACAGTTCAGGCAGGGAAGTTTTTATACAACCAAGAGTCTGGTACCATCTCAACTAATTCCTAGAGCCCAACTTTGCAAATATGGCCTCATATCCTATGAGGCAGGAGCCCTGGAAGCTGGATGGCCATAACTACCCTGTATAACTCCTGCCTTTAAGCCTTAGCTGATGCCACTAAAAACTCAGTTGGGCACATTACCAAGAGGGAACCTCCCCCTTCTGCACCTATCTAGGACTCTACTCTCCTGTCTGTAATGAAGTCACGGATGATCAAGCCTTTATTAAAGGCTGACCTGGCATTCCACAGCAGCAGCTGAAAACAGCAGCCTCCCACTAGGGTCATGCACAAGTGCAATCAATGCTGTCTCAGTCCCATACTTGGGCCTGAAGCCTGAATGAGAAAGATTGATTTTTTTTCATGCAATCTTGTCTATTACAGTTTCTTTCTCCAGGCGCACTGCATTTTCATATCGTTTGACTAATGTGCATTTTGACATGCATATTCATGCAATTTTGTTCTACAGTATATCTTTATTTGAAAACTGCAATATGAAAAATGTACTGTTTGTTCAAAGAGTAAATACACATTAAAATGTGGGCAGATTTCTTCATCTGACCTACCTTTAGAGAAATCATTCTTGTCTTCAGCATCAAGCAAGGATTTTGATTTGTTTCATTGACTGACAAGTGCATTGATTTCGATCCATACATGGGAACAGGAGAATGCCCTGCGACAGGTTTGTACTGGATCTCAGCAATGATGTTTGAGCTGTGAGTGATTCTCTCAAAGGCTACGAGGACCTATGGAATAGACATTTCTTTATAATGTTTTTTTATCTGATTTGATAATAGATCATTTTACCCTAATTATTTACATCTGAAAATCAATCTCTGTCCACTTCACAAGCCAATCTGTCATTCCTGATAGGGACTGCATTAGTACAGTCATTGTGCTTCTCTAGTAACATCCATTTGTTCTCAAGCAGCAAATTTGTTCTTATTATTTGTATTAGAATGTTCAATTTGTGCAAATTTTTTGCTTCATCCTTCCACCCTCATTCTCCCCACCCTCCTCAAACTTCCTCCATCACAAATTTACAACAGGTTGAGAGGGATTATTCCATATGGCGACAGAGTTAAGAATTCACCTGGTCACTGAGAAATGGGGATACTGTAAAGTAAACTAACTGGGATTTCTTTCTACAGATAAAAAACCGGGTAGCTATAACTCTGTGCAACACGGTGCATAGTTCTGTGTATGACAAACCAGGAATAATCTGCTAAAACCTTCCCCATCACTGCACTGCTTGAGGCATCATCTCCTATGTTTCTGGCAGAGTGGCAGTCCAGAAACTTTGTCATATAAAACACACACACACACACACACACACACACACACACACAAGATTGAAGGTGTCTGTGAGTATGAACAGTGGGTAGCACATAGGCAGGAAAATCTATGGCAGTGACAGGGTTGTTAAACTTTAACTCCCTCCTTATCTTGGACCAGACTGACTGGGATAATTGGGGACTGAAGTTCAGTAACACCAGAAATACCATAGATTGCAAACCTCCAGATTACCATATTGAAGAAACAATTTCAAGGCTCCACTGAACCATGAAGTTCACTGCAGGACATAGTGCCCATCCCTAATTTTCAGACTAGCCAATCTCATAGCACAGATGTGACAAGAAAAATGAGTGAGTGAGAGATAAAATATGGATGATGTATTATATTAGTTGGAGGGAAGAAGGAGTTTGATATATGTGTCTGGGGTCACTTGTCTGTAAATACAAATGGAATCTTGATGCAAATTCCATTCAATCAAAGTAGACTGATTCAGAGAAGAATATGGCAGATGTTAGGGACCAATAAACCACACAATCTGTTTTCCCGGCCAGTATTGAAATTGTATTAAATAAATATACTAAGACATATAAACCAGAGATCGGTAATTCCATTGAGATTAGTAAATCTGATACAATAGAAGTAAGAGCCACTACTCAGAGGTCAAGGAGATAGAGGTAGAGAAATTGCAGAGACATGACTCAAAGAGATTGGATATTGAATATCTAAAGACCCAATATTTGCATTTCCTTTTTCTGGTCAAAGGCCAGAGGTGGTATTCAGCAGGTTCTGACCAGTTCTGGAGAACCGGTAGTGGAAATTTTGAGTAGTTCGGAGAATCAGCAAATGCCACCTCTGACTGGAGATTTTACAGTATCCTTTCCCTGCCATGTCCACCAAGCCACGCCCACAGAACTGGTAGTAAAAAAAAATTGAATCCCACCACTGTCAAAGGCTTGACATGCCCTTTTCTCTTTAATTTCCAGGTAAATCTTGACTGGGAATGCACAATGCCATGATTTGGGAGTGAATACTGCTGAATTTTGATGATATGAACTTAAAAAGGTCTTGGAATATTTAAAAAAGGAGTAATTTGTGTATTCATTTCTTTCTATATTTATATTTATATTTTCATTTATATTTACATATATTTACAAATTTCCCAGTCAGGGTAAAATAAGCTTGAGTCACTGCATCTCTCTTTATAGAAATTAAATAATATTCTACTTCTCTTAGTATGTAACATTACAGTATACATTCTCATTAACTGTTCACTATTACTAATTTCTGGACTTGCAAAACATCTGGGAATCTATCACTGTCCAAGAATCAAGATTCGGAGAAAATGATCAAGGCTGATAGAATGTTTACGCTTTGGGAGCTGAAAACTCAGTAGGTACAATATTCAGAAGAGAAATTCTATTTTTGTTCCATTTGCTAATTTGAAATATGGCAAAAATCATTCATTTTCAGCACTTGTGGTTTGTTTTGTGATGAATGTTAAATGTGACAACACTTGTTTTACTATTTGTAACACATAATAATCCTTTTAGGTATGTTTTTAATAATAATTCTGGGTAAATGTTACTGTATTTGACTTGCAACCTGCTTTATTTCAAGAGCAAGCAGTTTAGAAATGCCCCTTATTACTTTTCAGGCTACATAGTTTCTGATTAAGACAGATGGAAACAGTCTTTGCTTTCTGTATGAAAACTGATCACAACAGCTGATTAAACATCTAGGATAAAGTCAGGATCTGTATAAAATAATTTTGTTTTCAGTTTTCTGAAAGATTTCTATATCTCACACAATATGGTAATTGTTTCAGCTTTCCTAACTAAAAACTACGTTTCTAAAATGAAATTCCAAAGTTAAAAAAATTGTTACTTTCTTCCCAACAAGGTTTAGGAGATCCCCTACTGCAACCTATCACTATTTCTGTGCCTGATGAGATGTGATTTGCAGGTCTGGAAATTCTGTTTCATTCCATCTCAAAATGCAACTTATACAATCTTGGCACAAACATCTGTCACATTTTTCCTCTTTTCTTTTCCCCTGGATTTTAACCTTGTCTGATGAAGCACTCTCATGAAAACCTGCAATTAGCTTGGAAAGCTTCAGTGGGCCTAATAAAAGAATTTCATCTATGGAATTTGTATTAAACAATGGATTCTTTGTCTCTAGAAGACAATATTTTGAAACCAACATTTGGTGTATTAGGAGTCACTTTGAAAGTCTCCTAAGAGGTGTTATCAGTTTAGATAATAGGCATTTTAGAATCTTCAGATTTTTAACATCAGCTCAGAATGCCAGGGTGCCTTGTCACACAAGTAGCATGGCAATGCATTAGATCAATGTTAAAAACCACTGACTAACCAGTTTGTGAATCTGGGCCAGAGAGGTGAAAATCTGCTGTGATACAGGGATACAGAGAATCCAGCCATTCACCTAAAACACCAAGGCAGGCAATGTTAATTAAATTCAACTTAAAAGAAACATAGCCAGCAAAAGCAGCAATTTGAAAAAAGATCCAACTCTGTAATATTTGCATGTTCTAATATGTGAAACTCTGAATGGATGGTTTCCTCATAGTCCTCCTTGTTGCTACTAAAACTGAATTGAATTCCATAGGGTTCCTCTCCTAATAAATCCAACTGATCAGGAAAAGAGCGATTTCATCTTTTCCTTTGGAAAACTTTGCCAGAAAAAGCAACATGCAGAACTAGTTGTGCTTTCCATTGTTTCAAGTTGCTCACTGGCTCTGAGGAAAGCTTTATGCTGGGTTTTGGTGTCCTGGAAATAGTGCACGCCATCAATAGTTAAACCAACAATCTGGCTTAACTCCAGGTCCAGCTCAAGACATTTTATAACCAGGAGCAGTTTGGGCCAAGATTGTCAACTTGCTTTGTCACTAAGATGCCAGTTCCGATCTCCCTTAATGGTTCTCTCTCCACTTGCACAGTGTAGTTCTGTCTGAAGCAGGTTGCTTCAGATTTCTGTGTAACAGGAGGAGCTGTCTCACTTAATTTCCAACCCATTCAGGATTTAGATTTTTGTTAATGTTAAAAGCAGGTCCAACATTATCATATAAATGAATCAGCCTTGGATTATCCATTAAGCAAAATAAGTTCATGGTTAGGGCACCAAGGGAAGAGGAACCCCGGAATATTTTGCCCTTAACTCTTTCAGTGTCACACTTGACTTAGCTGACTTTTCTTAATCATCTGTGTTTGTCTTTAATTTACATTGCTTAAAAATGGCAAATAGCTAAGTTTTAAAGTTTTGTTTGAAGGCATCATCAGATACCATGTTTGTTTGTTTTCTCATGATGTTTGACTGTGCTTGGGGAACCAGTTGGCCTTAATCTGGCCCTGAGCTGGTGAACCACTGACAATACTGCTACCCTTCAAAGAGACCTCAACTATGTATCAGAATGGTCAAACAAATGGCAACTTCAAATCTCAACAAATAAATGCTCTGTCTTACATATTGGCAAAAAAAAATATCAGAAAATAAAATAAAGCTGAATAGTCAAGACCTTGTTGATGATCCAAACTCTGTCAAGGACCTTGGAGTACTCATCTCTAATGATCTAAGTGCTAGAGCCCACTGTAACTACATAGCCAAAAAGGCATTAAGAGTTGTTAACCTAATCCTGCATAACTTTTTCTCTGGTAATATCACACTACTAACTAGAGCATACAAAACATTTGCTAGACCAATACTTGAATACAGCTCATCAGTCTGGAACCTGCATTACGTATCTGATATTAATACAGTTGAGAAAGTCCAGAAATATTTCACAAGAAGAGTTCTCCACTCCTCTACTCGTTGCAGAATACCTTATGCCACCAGACTTGAAATTCTAGACCTAGACAACCTAGAACTATGCCGCCTTCAGTCCGATCTAAGTATAGTACATAAAATTATATATTGCAATGTCCTACCTATCAATGAATACTTCAGCTTCAACCATAACAATACAAGAGCACACAATAGATACAAACTCAAGGTTAACCACACCAAACTTGATTGCAGGAAATACGACTTCAGCAACAGAGTGGTCAATGTCTGGAATACTCTACCTGACTCTGTGGTTTCTTCCCCAAACCCCAAAAACTTTAACCTTAGACTGTCTACTATTGACCTCACCCCTTTCCTAAGAGGTCTGTAGGGGGTGTGCATAAGTGCACCAACGTGCCTACCATCCCTGTCCTATTGTTTCTTTTTATTTTTCTTATATGTATTCATAACTATGTTTATACTTATACCTGTTATCTTATAATCACTTGACAAAATAAAATAAATAAATAAAATAAAACCTATCTGTTTCAGAGTGGGCCATGAAAGTGTTTGAGGGTGCATGTGTGTCTTTTGAGAGGACGGAGAATCAAGAAAGACAAGAAGTTTTGATTCTAATGTAGAGGAGAAGTGTTTGGTCTCTGCTTCTAGCAACAACATATTTGGGTCAGCACTGATGAAGAACAATAAGAACCTGTAAAAAGACTGGACTTACTCACAGTTCCCTCCACCATGGGCTCTGAGTAATCAGTAAGATTTCTGTCTTATATCTACAACATTTGTGCATACAATTACTATCATATGATTGTATGTGCATATGTGGCCATGAGTTGTGGCTTCATGTCCCTTCCAACATTCTGACACAATGAAAGGCTTGACAGAACCAACCTCTGCTGCAAGAAGGAAAGATTAAATTATCGAACAACTAAAACTTGAGTCTTCTTCTTTGGCTCATTAATTTCCCAGGAACTATTAGCTGTCAGCAGCCAGTGGACCTTACATTCAAATTACTATGTCTGAATTGTTAATTTCTCATAATCCATCAGACAACTGACATTACTAGCTAATATTAGCAGTGTAGGTTCCCCCCATATAATAATAATAAAAGAAGAAGAAACAGCTTCTGAATCTGAACCTAAAACAGTGAGGAGGGGGAGATCACAGGACAGGGGGAGCACTCCAAACACGACTGAGTGAAGGATAGAGGCTTAACATGAGTACTGTGGGCTGTTTCAGGTGGATGTGCAATCATAGGAACAGTTTTCAACAATCATCATACAAATAAATTAGACACAAACTAATCTGGCTTTTCCTTCCAACAGCTGTGCTTAAATTAAAACAACTGTGGAGAACTCAGAAAGAAATGCAAAGTGTCATAGCTGCTGAACTAAACACCGCTCTCAAAAGAGCCACCAAGACCAAAATATCCTCCCTTGTCAAGACTACATGGTGAGTAACAGTTATACAACATATTGCCCTGCAAAGAAAAAAATATACTGGGAAATTGTTTTATTTTTAGAAAACAGTGCATTTCAACTTGCTATTATTATTTTTTTACAAATACAAAACCATGGACAAATATATATATATATACATATATTTATTTATTTATTTATTTATTTTTTATTTATTTATTTATTTATTTATTTATTTATTTATTTATTCGACTTGTATGCCAACCTACTCCCTAAGGACTCAGGGCGGTGAACATTAAAACAGAGCAAATTTACAATAAAAAACAATTAAATAAAACAAGCCGAATACATTAAAACATTAAGAAAAAATTAAAACCCTCACCCCCCTCCCCGGGTCATTCCAGGCCAGCCTGTTGAAACAACCACATCTTCAGGTCTCGGCGGAAGGAGCGGAGGTCAGGGGCCAAACGGAGATCCACGGGAGCTGATTCCAGAGGGCAGGCGCTCCCACGGAGAAGGCCCTAGCCCTGGGAACTGCCAGCCGACAATGCCTGACCGACGGTATCCCAAGGAGGCCCCTCCTATGAGAGCGAACAGGGCGATCGGAAAGTGATGCTGGCAGGAGGCGTTCCCGCAAGTACCCTGGACCCAAGCCATTTAGGGCTTTATAAGTTGTTACTAACACCTTGAAGGCGACCGAGACAACGGCAACCAATGCAAGCGCGCAGGAGGGGTGTAACATGGGAGTATCGGGATACTCCCATCACAGCCCGCGCGGCTGCATTCTGCACCAGCTGTAACCTCCGGGTCAACCGCAAGGGCAGCCCCATGTAAAGATCGTTGCAGTAGTTGATTCTGGAGGTGACGAGCGCATGAGTGACTGTTCGAAGGACATCTCAGTCCAAATAAGGGCGGAGCTGGCAAACCAGCCAAACCTGGGCAAAAGCCCCCCTGGCCACAGCTCCCACATGCTCCTCCAAACTGAGCTGTGAATCCAGGAGGACGCCCAGATTCCTCACCCTATCCACGGGGGGGCAACACCTCTCCCCCCATGACCAAAGATGGTACATCCAATGAAGACCGAGATGCCGGTAAGAACAGCCACTCAGTCTTGGTGGGGTTGAGCTGAAGCCTATTACTCCCCATCCAGACCCGTACCACTCCAGGCACTGGGACATCACAGAGAGAGCATCACTGATCTGGTCTGGGGTGGAGATATAGAGCTGGGTATCAACAGCATATTGATGATACCTCACCCCAAAACCTCGGATGATCTCGCCCAGCGGTTTCATGTAGATATTAAACAGGAGAGGCGAGAGAACGGACCCCTGAGGCACCCCACAAGTGAGGGGCCTCGGGGCCGACCTCTGCCCCCCGCCAACACCAACTGCGAATGGCCCGAGAGGAAGGAGAACCACCGCAAAATGGTGCCCCTCACCCCCAATCCTCGGAGCCGCTGCAGAAGGATTCCATGATCGATGGTATCGAAAGCCGCTGAGAGATCTAACAGGACTAGGACAGAGGAAAAACCCCTGTCCCGAGACCTCCAGAGATCATCCATCAGTGCAACCAATGCTGTCTCCGTGCTGTGTCCGGCCCTGAAGCCCAATTGATATGGGTCTAAATAATCAGCTTCCTCCAGGAACAAGGGAAGCTGCTGAACCACCACGCTCTCAACAACCTTCACTAAAAAGCGAAGGTTGGAGACTGGACGATAGTTATTCAAAACGGCCGGGTCCAAGGCAGGCTTCTTGAGGAGGGGCCTCAGCACCGCCTCTTTCAAGGCAGCAGGAAAGACTCCCTCACTCAAGGAGGCATTGACAATTGCCTGGAGCCAGCCGCATGTAACCTCTCTGGAGGCATACACCAACCAGGAAGGACACAGGTCCAATAAACACATGGTGGAAGACAGCCTCCGCATGGTCCTGTCCACCTCATCAAGGGAGACCAGATCAAACTCAACCCAGATAGAGTCAACCAGACCCGTCGCCACCCCATCATCAGACCCCTACCAATCAGAGTCCAAGCCAGCACGAATTCGAGTGACCTTATCCGCCAGATGTGAACTAAATTCCTCTGCTCTGCCCTGCAAAGGGTCATCCCCCTTCCTCAATTGAAGGAGGATGCAATCAGAGCAGAGAAGTAAGCATGCCTCGCCACCCTAATCGCTTCCAGATAGGTCCTAATATAGGCTCGCAACTGGACACGGTCGAATTCGGAGCGGCTAGTCCTCCACCTACTCTCCAGGCATCTTCTCTGCCGTTTCATCCCCCAGAGCTCCTCAGAGAACCAGGGAGCCCACCGGGGTCTACGGCGGGGAAGAGGCTGCAAGGGGACAACCCAGTCGAGTGCCTCCGAGGCTGCCTGTTGCCAGGCGGCCATCAGCATCTCGGCCGGGCTGTGGTCGAGGGAGGCAGACAAGAACCCCAGTGCCGTCTGAAACCTCTCTGGGTCCATCAGGCGCCTGGGGCGGAACCATCATATTGGCTCCTCATCCCAGCAGCGAGGGACAGCCAGTTGAAAGACCAGCCACAGGAGATAGTGATCCGTCCATGATAGGGGTGGGGTAGATGGAAAACCCTCCCCCAGATCACTACACCACTGCCCCGAGACAAAAACAAGGTTGAGCGTGTTCCCCCCCTCGTGAGTGGGCCCATGAATCATTTGGGTCAGGTTCATGGTTGCCATGGATGCCATGAACTCCTGAGCCAAACCTGATGCCCCCCGCAGAGATGGCAAGTTAAAGTCCCCAAGAACTATAAGCCTGGGGAACTCCACCGCCACCTCCGAGAGGACATCAAGAAGCTCAGGCAGGGCCGCCACCATGCAGCTGGGGGACAGGTACGTTAGCAGCAAACCCAACTGACCTCCAGGGCCCAATCTCATGAGGAGGGCCTCACACCCATATCTGGGACAGTGACCTCCCTTGGAAACAAGGTCTCTCTAACAATTATGGCTACCCCTCCGCCCCTTCCCTGGGCTCGAGACCGGTACAGCACACGGAAACCTGGAGGGCATAAATCACACAGAGGGACACCCCCCTCTGGGCCCAACCAGGTTTCCGTAATGCATGCCAGGTCCGCAGCCTCCTCCTCCATAAGCTCATGGAGGAGGGATGACTTATTGGCTATGGACCTGACGTTCACATACACTAGCCTGAGCCCAGAGATCACGTCTCCCAGGGGAGACCCCAGGGGAGTGGGAAGCGACCTGGGGGTCAGAGCGCGCCACTACTCGTAAACACCAGGAGCGTGCTCCTGTAACATAATTTGGCCCCCTGTCCCATTAGATTGTCTAATGAAATTGATACCATCCATTTTTGAGGAAAATACATGTTTGATTATTTTCTGTTGCTCTTGTTTGCACTGAACTTCTAGAATAAAATTAAAATAAATACATTTCTGTATAAAGCTTCTTACAAAGACATAGAGGACTTTTTTAATTGAAAGATTCCCCTATACATTTTATCACAAGTATTTACACAGAATTCAGTGTAAATATTCTTAGGCATTAGAACACAAGACTATTATTTAACTTATGGCTAAACTTGTAAATTTAATATTTATTTAGGAAGAAGTATATTTTTAAAAATCATATTTAAACTTCTGGTGATTTTTAAATAAAATACTGCAAGCTGACTAAAAATTAGAAGAAACCTCTAGTTTAATTCTCACAAAATGCCAAATTCATCACTGTGACCTTTTCAACTTTCTGTCCCACAATATTTGACTTGAATTCCCATAATTCTTGATCAGACTAGAAATGGGTGTTGGGGTTCAAACTTGTTGGGAAGAGTGAAAAGATTATTTAAGCAAGAGAGAGAGACAGGGAGGGAGGGAGAGAGAGAGAGAGCACATCTGTACTATGGAGGTAAGGTATTGGCAATTAGAAGAATTGATAAAAGAATGAAGAATGAGATAAACATTGAAATTGTCTGTTTATCTGTAATTAATTACATTTACATATATACATCCATCCCAAAATTCACTCGACTACTGTTTCACTGTGTCAGAAATTTCATACATCGCTTGCAAATTCCTTGTGTGTCGGATTCCAATCACACCTGGCCAATAAAGAATTCTATGCTATGCTATGCTATGCTATGCTATGCTATGCTATGCTATGCTATTCTATTCTATTCTATTCTATTCTATCCCATCCCAATGAATACATGCTTTATACTGTATACTTGGGGAGAATTTTAGGTTCCAAAATGCATCCCAAAAATTAGGTATGGCTTATCTACAAGTATGTATGGTAATAGTTTTAAAAAGTATACTACTTCTTATGTTGTTGTTTTAAAGATTCAGTCATGTCCAACTCTTGTGATTTGTAGGCAAATGTTCTCTATGCTACCCAGTCAAGCACAACCTCTTTCAGTTGTTGGATGTTCATCTTTATATTATCTTTGATATTATCAGGCCAGCATCTTCTTTGCTTGCCCCTTCTTCTTGTTCCCCTAACTATTCTTAGCATCACACTCAGGGGTGGGTTTCAAATTTCTTGACAACCGGTTCTGTGGGCATGGCCTAATTTGTGGGTGTGGCTTGGTGGTCATGTGACTGGGTGGGTGTAGCTTGCTGACTGGGGGTGACTTGGTGGTCACGTGACTGGCTGGGCATGGCTTGTATGTAAATATTGTAAATATTTATGTAAATATTGAATTTTTTATAAAAAAAGAGCAACTTTTACCCAAAATCAGGCAAAGCAGATTGAGTTGCTTGCAGAATCACAGATTCATTCACAGATCTAACTTTCTGCAATCTGCTGCCTGAGTCTGCACTGAAAAATAGAAGCTTCAGTCCTAAGGAAGGTTCAGCTCTGCTCTCAGGTCACTTATTTATTTATTTATTTATTCGACTTGTATGCCGCCCTACTCCCTAAGGACTTACAATAAAAAATACAATAAAAAATTACAATAAAAGAGAATTAAACAAATAAACAAGCCAAATACAATTAAAAAGAATTAAAACCCAACCCCCCCGGGTCATTCCAGGCCGGCCCGTTGAAACAACCAAGTCTTCAGGTCCCGGAGGAAGGAGCGGAGCCAAACGGAGATCCACGGGGAGCTGATTCCAAAGGGCAGGCGCTCCCACAGAGAAGGCCCTAGCCCTGGGGACCACCAGCCGACAATGCCTGACCGATGGCACCCCAAGGAGGCCCCTCCTATGAGAGCGAACAGGGCGATCAGAAAATGATGCTGGCAGGAGGCGTTCCCGCAAGTACCCTGGACCCAAGCCATTAAGGGCTTTATAGGTTGTTACTAATACCTTGAAGGTGACCCGGGAGGCGACCGGCAACCAATGCAAGCCACGCAGGAGGGGTGTAACATGGGAGTATCGGGATACCCCCATCACAGCCCGCACGGCTGCATTCTGCACCAGCTGTAGCCTCCGGATCGTCCGCAAGGGGAGCCCCATGTAAAGAGCATTGCATTAGTCGATTCTAGAGGTGACGAGCACATGAGTAACCATTCGAAGGGCATCTCCCCCACCCCCCAATCCCCTGAATTCCATCCCTGACTCGGCCTCAGGGAAGCCTCCTGGGTGAAGGCAAAGCAGTACAACAAAGATTTAGATTAGCTAGAAAGCAAGAAATCCGACAGGAGGGGATGGGAGGGGCCAGCCAGTGGAGGGATTTGCCGGTTCTCTGAACTGCACAGAATCGTAACAACCGGTTCTATAGAACTGGTCTGAACTGGTCTGAACACCCCTGATCACACTTCTCCAGTGAATTTGGCATGGCCAAATTAAATCAGATGTAGTCTTGTGATTTTGACTTGTAATGATGTTTCTGGTTTTATATGATTCAGCACCTCTCTGTTACTTACCCTGGCTTTCCAGAGCACACTACTCATATATACTCATGGATAAGCCCATCCACCGATAAGCTATCATTTAAACTTTTAATCAAAATACTATAAAAATGCACCATTCATGGATAAGCAATTAAATGAAAATTAAAGCATGAAAATTTTAAGGGCCAGTTTATCATCATGATATTTTATTTAAAATGTTGAGGGTCAACTTATCCACAGATGAGCTTATCCTCAGACACATACTGTACCTCAATTTAGGAGAAAAAGATATATACCTTCCCCAAGTAAAATGAAGCTGCTGGAAATATGCAGAAAAATAGGCAGCTAGACTTTGGGATAATCTCAGAGGTTGGGAGAAAACCAACAGACCTTTTTCTATTTGCATTTAAGCATGGCACCAATAAGAGCCTTGGTGGTGCAGGCTGTTAAATGCCTGGCACTTAATTCCAGCTGCCTGCAATTACTGCAGGCTCGAATCCCACCAGGCTCAAGGTTGACTCAGCCTTCCATCCTCTCGGGGTAGGTAAATTGAGGACCCATGATTGTTGGGGGCAATAAGCTGACTTTGTAAAAATGCCGCTTAGTAATAAGCAGGCATATACAATGGAATGAAAGCTATTGCTGAGCGCATTGGGTTGTGCTCCAAAAATTGTAAGCTGCCTTGAGTCTCCAGAGAAGGGCGGGATATAAATATGAATTAAAAAAAATTCTGGTTGTATTTTCTCACGAGATTGTTATCTCCTCCACAGTACATAAATGAGATAAGTGTGAGTTATTCTTGGTTCTACTGATGTTAAGTTGGTCATTTATGTTTTCTTTTATAATCCCAGGTTGTGTCATTCACTCCATGTCAAAGCCTAACACAACTTTGTGTTCCTTCCATTACCTTGGAGAGAAGACAGGTGACTGAACTGACTGATAATGGAGACAACAGAGGCAAGATAAGGCTCAGTCATAGGACAATCAATTTCCTGCTGGCCTAGTTTTGTGCCAGCTCCCCTTTTAATAATGGGAAAAAGCCCAGAGTCACAACTTTTAAACCAAGGTCACCATGTTATTGTAAAATCTGCCTGGACCATCTTTAAAGTTTTGGCCGTAAGAAAAATACATTCAGCTGATTTTGTAAGATTCTGTTCCTTAAAGTTAACTTCAATTTTTTTAAAGTGGTCTCTGCTTCTAGGCTTTCAAATGAGGCCAATAGCCAGCCAAAATCTTGGGGGAAGGCAACCTCAAAATTAGGGAACAGTTTGAACTTACTGCCAGACCTACTCCCAGTTCTCATAAACTCCTTAAATATTTGCTTTAGTACTTTGCAAAGAATATAATTTCATCATGTTGTAATAATGTGAAAAGTCCATATGCCTGGTAAAGTATACCGTATCTAAAATATGTATGACAAAATAATAAAAAAAGTCTACAGACTTTGCATTCTATAAAACTGTCTTTCCTAAATTCAATTGGTTTATATATATAAAAATTCAATTATACATATTCATTCAAAAATGGCTAAGGCACTTCAAGAAATTAAATAGATAAATTCCAGGAAATGTGCTATATTCCGTGAGCAAATTCACAAATTGGACCAGCTGATGGTCTTCATTTAGGAACAGATTTTTCCAAATGGAACTTCAATTTATATTCCTACCTTGTTACTAAGTAATTACATTTTATATAACCTTTTGTATTTCACATAAAGGGTTACAAATTTATTTGTTCCATTCTGGAGCAAATCTTTGCAATTTGCTCCCATAAATATTAGGTGTCAACTAATTAGGGTCTAATCATTGTGACTGTAATAGCTAATACTTGCCGCCTTGAGTTGTCTTTAATAATAACCTGTTGCTTGTTCAGAGATATCCTAGTATTCTCTTTGATTCTATTCATTCACTTATCTGTTGTCATCTTCAGTTTTCTGAACCTTGTCAGACATAATCATGTTCTGTGTTCCATCATATGCTTGCATCACATGCTCAAGTATATGAGTTTCTCCTTATTGATCATTGCTTCAAGAGAGCAACCAACCTTTATTTGATCCAAGATTGAATTACTGGGGATTTTTTGTTTTTGCAACCCATGGTAACTGTCTCCTAAAATTCAAAGATCCACTGGTCTCAGTGTTCACCTTCACAATCTATTTGCTGACTGAAAAGACCATGGTTTAGTTATTTGCTCTTGATTGTCCATGAATAACGTTTTCCTTTATGATTTTTTTCTGCCATTCTTTTCCCCTTTAGGGTTAATCAGTATGGCCTCAGCACATTATCCATTTTCTCCCTATTCTTAAGAGCAAGAAAATAAAAGCATCTGCCGCCTCATTTTTTTTCATTGATTGTAAATTCATTAGGTATGCATGTTGCCACTCACATTCCCTTTGCCTCTTAACCCATTTTTTCAGTTTCCTTTTTTCACTTTCATAAGGAGCTGTTTTAAATCATGTTTATTTTCACCTAACAAAGTGGGTTCATTTGTATGTGTCAAATTGTTAGCAGTTCAACCTTCAGTTTTGATTCCAGCTGTCAGTCTTCTAATATAGACTCTGTCAAGTTAAACAGATGTAGGAACAATATGTAACCTTGTTTTGCTCCCTTCCTATTCTGAATCAGTATGTTTTTCCTAATGTATTTCTTACAGTACTTTCTCATTTATTGTAAAGATTTTCCAGAAATAGCTAGGACATCCTTAATATGTTCCACATACTTGCATAATCTACTACACACTCAAAAGCTTTGTTGTAGTCAGTGAAACAAAAGTAAACACTTTGCTTATATTTCCTCTATTCTCCATTATCTGCCTTACATTATCTACCTGATATTGTGTCTATATATCTGGCATCTCTCTCTAAAGAGATTTCTAAGGAGATTTCTTTACAAGGTTACGTTGTAAACAACACATTTCTTGTACATAGCATTAAGTGAAATGATTTGGTAATTTTTATATCTTCTTGTATTTTCCTTCCACACTATATGTATAAACACCAAACATTTTCAGTTTCTAAGCCACACAATCTTTTTCCATGTTTGTTGGCATTAAGAACTTTAACTGTATCTTCTCCAACAGGATTAAACTATTCAGTGGGATATCATCTGCACCTAGTGTTTTCCTATATGATAGCTGGCTTATTGCTAATCATGCATCACTTTCATACTCAGATTAGGAAAGCCACTTAGATCTTTACTTCATTGAAATTTTTGGAATATTTTTGAATGTTGGTTTTCACATTTCTTACAAAATGTCTTCCTGTAGCTCCCCAGGTTTTTTGCCTGTGCAATCTGCTAAATCTTTCTGACCACCGATCTTGTATTCTTACTGTATATTCTCAAAGTTATAACTTACAGGCACAGTTATTTTCTAAAATTGTTTCAGTTTAACCAGCATGTTTGAACCAAAAATTCATGATCTGTTCCACAGTCAGCATCTGGTACTCTCCTGACTAACTGGTGTCAGAGGTCCGACATTATACTTATACCTGTTATCTTGTAAGCAATTGACAAATCAAATAAATTTTTAAAAAATAAAATAAAATAAACCATGAGCCTCCAGCCAAGCTTCAAAAGAAATCCTGTTATTTATTAGGAGCTTCATGTCGGCACGGACCAGGTGGAGCCAACTCTGACCTCAGTTAATTCGCACTTTGCCTCTGACTCTGGTTCCCCCTCCACGCAATATGTGTCATCAGTCACATAGCCCAACGAAGCAATTTCATGGCTTGTAAAAGTCACTCCCTCCAGCCACTGTGGATTTCCATGGAGGCAATCTCAATGTATCGGTTGGAATGTGCTTTGTTTGACTGAGATGCCAACTCCTTGATGCAGCTGCGAAGTTCACTTTCCCATACCCCTTGCCTATGACAACTCAAGAGCAGGTCAGGGATGCTTTGCGAGTTGAAACTGGATTGTACCTCTCCAGTTGTATTTTGTTATGGATTAGTCTATTTGATTTTGATGTATGGTAATGCTGATATATAGAGTCTGTATTGATATTGCTTGTTCCAAATGTGGTGGTAAAGAAATAATTCTTTTTGCAAAGTTCAGTCAAATCCATTTCCTCCATTATTCAAATCTTTTTATAATTCTGGGTTGCTCCAGTTTTGCATTCCAATCACTCTTTATTAGTACTATACCACCTTGCAATCTACCATAGAATTCTTCAATTATTTATTTATTTCAATCTATTTTGAGCTCAGTGGTCAATAGCCCTGCTATAAAACATGATAAATGTTGTAATAACGTGAGAAGTCCAATAGGCCTGGTAAGGTATACCATATCTAAAATATGTATGTCAAAATAATAAAAAAAGTCTACAGACTTTGCATTCTCTCCTTTATTCAAAATGAACATTATCACCACCAATAATACTGTCAGAAAAAAATATGGTACTTGATGGTTAGCAGATGAACATGATTTTAAAATTGTTTCAAAGGTGTTGCAGTGAATAATCTCCTCTCACAATTCTTGTAGATACCTCCTAGCAGAGTCAGTACATTTTAATGATTCCTCTATATGCATGTTTTTTTTTCTGTTCCAGCGGTGATGTTAGAGGTTTAAGCAATGAAATGAAAAACTTTATTGCAGTCATTAACCAGCACAGATTTAAGAAAGATGTCTAGTTCTTTCACCATAATTTCACTACGAAAAAAAGAATGAAAGAAATTCAATAGCTTCAGTTTTCAGATGAACACATTTTTCAGGAGTGGGGAGGATTGCACTGATTAATTTGATGATGGAAAAATACCACCACGCTACCTTTGTAAGTTGCTGTGTTTCATTTATTTCCAGAAAGGAAACCTAGGATAGATGTGCATATTATAATGACCATGGCGTTAGCAAAATAGGGCTCTATTTTTATCAACTAAAATAGACGTTGAATTTCAAAATGTAAAAGCTGCAATCATGAGATGGCTCAGTTTTAACATTTAAGTAAATTATTTTAGGATAATTTCACTCCCGCTAGGGAAACCTCATCAAAATACATTGTGGAGGTATCAACGGAGGCATACCAGCAACCAAGCAGCTTGGAAGGCCCATTGTAGGTACTCACAGCTATCCCAAGTCATCCCAAGAACTTTAAAAGGAGCTCCCAGCCAATCAGCCTTCAAGGTTGCGGGTAGATAGCCAAGAAACTATGGAACCAGTTTGTACACTGCAGCCAGCATCTATGAAAGGATGATAGGTGCTTGGTATTAAGTATCTAGCATTTAAATAAAAAATTCTGTGGCTCATTTCTATTTTTTAGGAGAACCAATCAATGTGGCATAGCAGCTTATTTCCCCTGAGCTAAAAAACAACTCACATAATAAGTTCACAAAACCAAAGCTGTTTGGGGTCCCCAATCATTTTTAAGAAGCCCTAAGACCAAAATGTATGAGAATCATTGATCTCTGTCATCTATATCTAATCTACGACCAAATAACTTTTATTCTAGCTCCCCAAATTTCAAAATTAACATGGAAAATTCCTTTCTAGTCTTGACTGATTTGCACTAAACATAATACAAAATTGCTCAGGCAACAATCTTTTTTTCCCTGTCAGTATTGTCTCTGTGGCTCATGAATGAAGCAGATGACTTCAGTCACTGGGAATATAGGCTGCCATTCTACTGTTGTCATTCTGTTGTTGTATCTGTATGTGGGAAGATAGGAGCAGAGGTGGGATTCTATCAATTCAGGCTGGTTCGGGCAAACCGGATGTTAATTGTACATCCGGTTCGGTGAACCGATAGTTCCGAAGACCAGCTGGCCCCGTCCACCCCACCCCGTGCCTCCCAGGGACCCATGCGCCTGGTTCTGGCTCCCAGGTAAGTGTAGAGAGGCTTGCAAGGCCAAAAATGTGCCGTCCCCCCCCCGCACTCCCACACCCTGTTTTGGGTCTCCTGAGGCTCCAGGGAGGATTGCTAGGCCAAACATGGGGCACAGGGGGCATATGCCATGCCCCCCGCACCCCTGTGTCCTGTTTTGGGTCTCCTGAGCTCCAGGGAGGCTTGCTAGGCCAAAAATGAGGCACAGGGGGATATGCTGTGCCCCGTTTTCCCTCCCAGCAGGCTCCAGGGAGGCTTGCTAGACTAAAAACAGTCTATTTTTGCTTTCAGGGGGGTGCAGGAGGAGTGCTGCCAGTCACACCCCTTGATTAGTTTCCCTCTCTCTCCCAAGGACTGCCTGCTCTCCCTCCCCAGCATGTAAGGGCTTCTTCATTCAGTGTGTTCCTGCCCTCAAACAGTAAGGCCGGCAGGTGCAAAGTGCAAAGTTTCTCCGGCAGCTGGGCTTGCAATTGGCTTGCAACACCTGAGTTCTTTCTTCCTCCTGCTCTTTCTGCTATGCCTGCTTCTGCCTCCTTCTCCTCTTCCTGATCCTGCTTCCTGTTTCTCCTGCTACCTCTTCTTCCTTCTTCTGCTTCTTCCCCACTTTCCTCCTCTCCTTCTCCCAGCACTGCAACTGGGCTTGCGTTCCCTTCCCGCACCTCTCCAAGTTTGCAAGACAAACACGCAGCTGCCCAACTTGCAACCAAGTGCTTTCCCAAAGCCTTGTTGGAGGGGGACCCCTTCAAGGTATGTGTGTGTGTGTGAATGTCACCTTAAGTGCTGGGTCTCCAAGAGAATCCCTCTCCCATTTGCACCAAGACTGCTGGCCGAGTTAGTTTGGTCTCTCTCTCTCTCTCTTTGTCTGCCTCTGCCTCTCCCCCTCCTTCTCTCTTTTGAATTGTTTTGTCAGCACTTCCTCAACGTGCTGGATCTTCAGTTTCTTTTGCTGGAAGGGTGAGTTAGAATTGTCTCTTCTCCCTCACCTTCTTCCCACTTTCTTAGAAGCAGAAAGTCACAGGTCTAATCTGGAAGAGAATCACTATGCTGAACCATTGAAAAGTGCAGGTGGTCATTCACTCTCTTTCTGCTTCCCCGGGTCTTTGATTGGGGGTTTCTGTTATGTATGTAGGTTTGAATGTTATTGCTTTGGTTTGAATTGTTCTTGTAAAATGTGAACTAGGATTGGTTTAAATAGTGCGGGAAAACCCTGCACTCTGATTCGCTGGCAACTACGGCTGCTGGCTATAAGAAGCAGCCGTAGCCCAGCCAAGTCAGGTCCATTCGAGCTGTAGTCACTTAATAAACTCTTCACTGAAGCTCTTCGAGTCTGACTCTTCATGCAAACTTACCACTGGCGACGAAGGTGGGATTCCCCTGAAGAAGAGACGATGCGGAAGACGAGCAGAAGAGCGAGATGGCTGCGCTGAACACCCCCAGCCCGTTCGATCCGGCAGAAGACTGGGAATCGATGCGGATCGCTTCCAAATGTATTTGGAAGGAAACGACCTCGCCAATATCCCCGAGAAGCGGAAGAGGGCGGTATTTGTCATGCACTGCGGTCCGGCAGTCTTCAAGATGGCGAAGGCATTGGTGGGAGCTGCAGACTTGAAGGTAATGGAATGGCCTGATTTAGAAAAGCTTTTAAGAGCCCATTACGCCCCACAAGTATCGTGCCTCATTAAGAGACACGAGTTTTATCGTCGGGATCAAGGGGAAAGCGAAAATGTTAATGACTTCATGGCAAGTTTAAGGGACATTGGGGGTTCTTGTGAGTTTACCAACTTAGAAGAGGCCATGCGTGATCTGTTTGTTCTAGGCCTTAAAGATAAGATCTTACAGAGCAAATTACTAATGAAACCTAAGATCACATTTAAGGAGGCCATAGAGGAAGCTGTTTCAGCGGAAGCAACCAAGTCCTCAGCAGCAGCCATGAAGAAAATTAACAAGGCCTCAAGCCATTCTGATGTGGAAAAGTCCACAACAACCCATTGCGAGCAAATAGACTCTGATTCAGACTGTAGTGAGGTGGAGGAAGGAATTTATAGACTCAGAATGGAGAAGAAAAGGAAAGACCTTGGAAAAAAGAGGCAAGAATTTTATTGCAGAAGCTGTGGGGGCCATCCCGCACTGAATGCAAGTTTTAGACACCATCTGCCTACGTTGTGAGAAAAGAGGTCACCTAGCAAGAGTCTGCAAATCATCCAGAACTCCACCTAGTAGGAAGAAATTTCCTAAGAAAGAATTCAAGCCCAACAATTTCAGTGAGAAAATGGGGGCAACTCAGAAGCAAATGGAAAGAATGAAACTCATCAAACAATCACCATTAGTCATTCTTCACCCTTGAGAAGCAGAAAAGTACATGTGAAGGTATTCATTGAAGGAAGGCCTTGCCAAATGGAAGTGGACTCAGGCTCCTATTTATCTATGGTGTCATGGGACACTATTCACAGGCTACTTCCCAACATTCAGAAGAAACATTTCCAGAAGCAAGCACTGACTCTTAAAGACTACCAAGGGAACAAGATTCCAGTAGTTGGAACAAGAGAATTCAACGTGAAGTTTAAAGGCCACACCAAACGCTTGCCCCTGACCATCGTGGACAAGGATCGCCCAAGCTTTGCTGGGACTTGAGTGGTTCAATCCACTAGGCATCGAGGTGACTGGCATCAATCACGTGAGCAACTCTGAATGGGAGGAGGCCTTGAAGTCTGAGTTTCCAGAGGTCTTCAGCGAAGGATTGGGCAAGTATATGGGGACCCCTATCACTTTCAACCTAGATCCAAAGGTGCCCCCAATTCGTTTAAAGCCCAGAAGGGTTCCATTTGCTTTAAAGGAAAACATTGATGCACAATTAGACAAATTAATAGCTCAAGGGGTTTTAGAGCCCACTGACCACTCCAGATGGGAGACACCCATAGTCACACCAGTCAAGACTGATGGGTCGGTAAGAATCTGTGGGGACTATAAGGGGACACTGAACCATGCACTGCAGCAGAGCGCATATCCAGTGCCAGTTGTGCATCATCTGTTACATTCACTTGGCAGGGGTACAGGCTTTGCCAAATTGGATTTGGCCCAGGCATATCAACAACTAACAGTTGATGATGCCACTGCAGAGGCCCAAACCATTGTGACTCATAGAGGTGCTTTCAAATGTAAAAGGTTACCATTTGGAGTAAGCGTGGCACCAGGCATCTTTCAAAGCCTTATGGAAAGAATGCTCCAAGGACTGCCAGGGTAGTGCCTTACTTTGATGATGTGTTAATCTCTGCTGAAAATGACACTCAGTTACAAGAAAGACTCAGAGAAGTCCTTACCAGATTCAGGAAAGCCGGGTTAAAAGTCAAGGAAGAAAAATGCACTCTTAAAACTGACAGGGTTGAGTTCCTGGGCTACATGATTGACAAGCATGGCATCCACCCTACAGATGCCAAGGTTAAAGCAATCAAAGAAGCCCTAGACCTAAATGGAAAACAGATTTGCAAGCTTTCCTGGACTTATTAACTTTATCACATGTTCTACCTCAAAAGGCAATCATTGCTGACCATTGCACAGACTTGATAAAAAGTCTGTTTGGGTCTGGGGCAGAAGGAACAATCAGCATTTAACAGTATTAAAAGACTAATCACGCCTGATGCTGTACGATACAGTTCTCTGAAATTTGCCTGTTGTACTGACTTGTGATGCATCCCCTTGGAGTGGGGTTTTTTGAGCCACAGGCTTCCCAGTGGGAGAGAAGCCCCTATTGCATTTTACTCACACTTTGACCAAAGCAGAGAGGAATTACAGCCAATTGGACAAGGAGGCACAATTGTTGCAGCTGTTAAGAAATTTCATGAATATTTGTATGGGAGAACATTTACCATTGTTACAGATCACAAACCTTTGTTAGGCATTGTGGCAGGAGACAAGCCTACACCTATTATCCTGTCACCAAGAATGCTGAGGTGGACTGAATTTCTTGCTGCTTATTCATACAAACTTATCCACAAGCCTGGCAAGGACATTGGACATGCTGATGCACTGAGTCGTTGCCCACTTCCTTACCACAAGGAGGACTTTGAACCTGAAACACACACCTTTTCCTAGAAACTGTTGCCAAGCTTCCAGTGCATGCTGCTGAAATTGCCAGAGACTGCCAAAGACACTGTGTTGGCTTCTGTTATAGGCTGGATTAAGAAAGGTTGGCCTTTCAAGATCTACCTCACCTTGCCCAACCTTTTAAGTCCAGGCAAACTGAATTATCTGTATTAAGAGGATGTATTTTGTGGGGTAACAGGGTGGTTATTCCTGCAAAACTGCAAAGAGAGGTTTTGGAAATGTTACATGAGGGTCATCCTGGTATTGTAAGGATGAAGGGATTGGCCAGGAGTTATGTATGGTGGCCAGGTATTGACAAAATGGTTGAAAACTGGGTTGCATCTTGTCCCAACTGTCAGGTAGTCAGGCCTGCCCCACCTCTGCCCCCCCACACAGGAATGGGAATGTCCTAGGGGCCCATGGTCCAGGATTCACATTGATTTTGCTGGCCCTACCAGAGGGCACACCTTTCTTATTATAGTAGATGCATATTCCAAATGGCTAGAGGTAATCCCATGGCATCCACCACAACTGATGCTGTCATCAAGCAGCAGAAACTTTTTGTAACCCACGGGTTACCTGATGTTCTTGTCTCTGACAATGGCCCTCAATTTACATCCAACCTCTTTTGAATCCTATTTAGCACAACAGGGTATCAGACATGCCCTTACTGCCCCTGGGCACCCTTCAAGCACGGCCGGGCTGAACGCATGGTACGCTTTTACCAAGGAGAAGCTTCAGCAACTGGGTCCTGGGGACATCACTGAGAAAGTTGAAAAACTTCTTAGTGTTCAGCACATCACTCCTAATCCATCTAATAACTTATCCCCAGCAGAGTTGTTGATGGGTAGGAAACTTAGGTCTTCCTTGACCCTTCATCCCACTTACGCACCCAACGCACCACTAGATTCCACTTCAAAGTTCGCACATTCAGTGTGGGTGATTCTGTTTATGCTAAGAACCTTATGGGTGAACCCTTGTGGATTCCTGCTGAGATAACTCAGATCACAGGCCCTCGTTCTACAGGGTGCAAACAGAGGATGGACTCCTCTGGAGCAGGCACATTGATCAACTTAGATCCAGGTTCTCTCAGGAACATCGCACTTGTTCCTCTCTAGTTCCCTCACCTGATGTCAATTCTAGGGGAAGGGGAGGAACAGGAGGAATCAGCAAGCAAGAATCAACCCATGTGTAACGAGCCATTACGACAGGAACCATTCCAAAACCTGTCACAATGCCAAAATCCATCCTTGGAAGTGGAAGATTGTACATCACTACCTGACTTGGGTGTTGACATTGGGCTGGAGATGGGTTGGGAGGAGAGACCAGATTCTAACAGTCAAACAGGGCCTTCTTTCACAGGAAGTCCCAGTGGGGAAATGTCAGCAGACACATTTCCTCTCTCACTGGGTGAGAATGTTAAAATTTCTGAACCACAAAGGTCTCAACGTAACTGCAAGAGCCCCACCTATTTAAAATAATACATTAGATAGGTTGGGGTTTGGTATGGACTGAACCTAGTGGGGAGGGGTGTTATGTATGTAGGTTTGAATGTTATTGGTTTAGTTTGAATTGTTCTTGTAAAATGTCAAATAGGATTGGTTTAAATAGTGCGGGAAATCCCTGCACTCTGATTGGCTGGCAACCACAGCTGCTGGCTATAAGAAGCAGCCGTAGCCCAGCCAAGTCGGGGCCATTCGAGCTGTAGTCACTTAATAAACTCTTCACTGAAGCTCTTCGTATCTGACTCTTCATGCAAACTTAACAGTTTCCTCTGGAGCAAAAGCAGAGAGCCTCTTCCAGTGAAGATTTCTCTGTGTCTTCTAATTTTCTTCCAGAGCAGAACAAAAAAGCCACTTCCTGTGAAGGCTTTTCCAGTTCTTTATTCTGATTTTCTCTTGGAGCAAAAGAAAGCCCTTTCTATAATGTAGTCTTCCCTGTGGGTTTATTCTGGTTTTCCCCTGGACTGGAGCAAAATTACCTGGTGGCAGGCTTTAAGTAACAATCCCACACTTATTTTACTCCATGCGTGGCCCACCCACTATTTAATTTACCACTTCTGTCTGTGCCTCTTTTCCCACACTCTATACTGTTTTTCTCCCCCCTACCCTCTCTCTCATATACACACACAGGTCCATGGTAAAATTGTCTTCCATGAAACCAGTCCCTGGTGCCAGAAAGGTTGGGAACCTCTGAATTAGACCATGCAGGGTCCCTACAGGAGAGCCCTTTTAAGTATTATGTATTAATAGAAAATCAACTAACTTAGCTCTGATCCTAAACGCTAAAGCTGCTGCACATAAAAAACAGAGGAGCTCTGATCAACTATCACAGCCACATTTTGGGTCTGAGTGGAGGGCCTGGGAAAGGTGTCAGAATAACACTTAGAAGGGACTTTGGGGGGGACCCTATACCATTTCAGAGAAATGGTTGTCCGGTCGTTTCTTAAAAACCTTCAGTGTTGGAGCATCCAGAATTTCTGGAGACAAGTAGTTCCACTGGTTAATTGTTCTCACTGTCAGGAAATTTCTCCTTAGTTTTAGGTTGCTTCTCTCATTGTTCAGTTTCCATCCATTGCTTCTTGTTTTTCCTTCTGCTTCTTTGGAAAATACATTGGCCCCACTTCTTTCAGTCCCTTAAAAGCCTGTTGCCTATCACATTCTTAGACAAAGCATGTGAGCCATTTCCTCCTTTAGTGGTCCATGCAAGTACATCTATAGTATGTAGATAATAAAGTCAAAAAAAGGTGAACAACATTTTTACAGAACAATAGATATGTTGAGGCTGGGTGTGACAAGGAATGGCTGGGAGGGGAGGGGCCACCTTTGATGTGAGTGACATTGAGGTGGTCACGCCCTCCCAGACATATGACCACCAAGCCACGCCCAGCCAGTCATGTGACCAAGCCATGCCAGCCAGCAAGCCATGCCCAGCCAGTCACATGGCCACCAAGCCACACACCCACAGAACCAGTTGTTAAGAAATTTGAATCCCACCCCTGGACAGGAAGAAGAGCTGCAGACTAGGCAAGGATCAGATAACAGGCCACTGAGTCTGAAGGAAGGAATGAGGTGTGTGGAGCAAATGTTTCAGAAGGGACTCTCCCTAATTTCTTCAAATGTAAATGGAGATAGGAGAGGAGTACTTATTGTGGCTAGTGATCACATTGTGACAGACTATGAATTTTTTAAACCTTCATAAAGCTATCAGCTAGACTGATTGTATATAGATTTTATAGCAGTCAGTAACATAAATATATTTTGTCCACATTCTTCCTAAGTCTTTCCCTACTTCCAGATATTTGGACTACAATTCCGAGTTAGGTCTGCTGGCTGAGTATTCTGGGAGTTGTAGTCTAACACATTGGAAGAATATCTCTGATTTTTTTTTGGTCATCAACTGTACTATGGACAGTGTTGAATGAGTGAGATTTCCTACTCTCATATAGATAGAATGAACACCTCACTACCCTTTGGATGCTTCTGGATTGAAAGGATTAGCCAGCTATAAACTATTGCCCAGGGAACACTGGAATGTGTTAACAACCAGATTCTTTGGATTCGTTAGACCCAGGGTCAGACAAAAGCTGGGAAGCATGGAAATTATTGAGTAGACTGCATATGGGTACAAGATCCATAGATACTATCAATAAATGGAGCTATCTGGTGGCGTTTGCTCTTTCTGATTGTGGTGACATGCAGAGAACAACACATATGTATATCTGTCTTTTGTGTCTTGAGCAGTGGACACTTGAGGACCTCATGGCAGGGCAACAGAATGCAATTTACATTGCTAGTTTCTGGGCAAGATCTATTTAACTTGTATATATTTTAATCTTGTATTTTACACTTCAAATTTTATGCTATATGGTATGTCTCATTTTAATTGTGATGCTTCTGACCCAAACAAACAAATAAACAAACGAACATATAGATAGAAATATGGCTCACCCAATAAAATTGGTAATAGATTTAGGTAACACAAAAGACACTAGAAGCTGGAAGACCTAATCCTAACTTGGGCACAAAGCTCCCTGGTTTAGGCCAATCATTTTCTCTCAGTCCTGGGCAGGAGACAGTCCATGGCATATAGTAGAACGAAATACTTTTGGAAGCAAAATCAGGTGCATAAAAAATGCCATGTTATTTTTCTTTTTTATACCTTCCCCTCACACTTTACACTGTTAAATCTACCTATGCCCTTCAGATGAAAAGACATCGATTTGCCCACAGATATAACCTCTGGCTCCCCATCCTGCCCAGCCCAGTTTCCTGTGTAATTATGCAAAGTAAATAACTGCCACACTGCTTCACATTGATTTTGCAGGCAATGCTGTTTGCTTAACCTTTTGAGAGAATCTGCTGTCATGGTGCATCTTAGAGGCTTTCTTATTCCCACCAACAGCACTTTTTCTGCAGCTAGTATGCGTATGTGCGTGCATGCGTACACGTGCGCACACACACACAGAGACATTTACCTTGGAGATTCAGTGCCCTTTCTTAGTTTGGAGAGGGTTGTTGAGGATGAATTGCTGCTATATGTCTTTGATCTGGTTAGATTGCCCCATTCAGATTGCTTTGCAGAGCAATCTCAGACACTTTTAGTTGGAATTAAATTCTGTTGTGCTCATTAGGATTCTGGATAAGTGGGGGATGAGGCTGCAGCCTTAGGGAGATTATGCATTGTGGTCTGGAAATGTTTAGTTTAGTTTAGTTTAGTTTAATTTAGTTTAGTTCATTGTCATTGCACCTCGGACAACAAAATCAAACACCATCTTCAGTGCACATCATGACATGAAAATAAACACAAACACCCTTCACACTCCACACATTGAACCGAAAACCCCCAACACCGCACCAACACTGCACTATACAGTAGAATTCAACAGAGCTACCACCCTGGGATAGAAGCTGTTTTTCAGCCTATTTATGCTTGTTTTTATTATTCTGTACCGTCTGCCAGATGGTAATAGTTCAAAAAAAGGGTTCCCAGGATGAGATGGATCTTTGAGAATGTTTTGAACTTTCTTAAGGCAGTGGGAGCTATAAAGCTCTTCCAAAGAGGGGAGAGGGCAACCAATGAACCTCTGGGCAATGACATTAGCCCTCTGGAATGCTGTACTACCTGCCACTGTGCAATTGGCAAACCATACAGAGGTGCAGTAAGTTAGGATACTCTCTGTGGTGCAGTGGTAGAAGGTCACCTGCAGTTTTTCATTCAGTTGTTGTTTTCTGAGAAGTCTTAGGTAGTATAATCTCTGCTGGGCCCTTTTGACCAGTGCTGCAATATGAGCATCCCAGGTCAGATCCTCTTTTATGGTAACACCCAGAAACTTAAAACTGGCCACTTGCTCCACTCGGTCTCCATTGATAAGCAAGGGCTGGATGTCTGATCTGTTCCTTCTATAGTCCACTATAAGCTCCTTGGTCTTATTGGTGTTAAGGAACAAGTTATTGTCTCCATACCACAAAAGCAACCGGTCCACCTCATCTCGGTAGGCAGACTCATCCCCCCAAGAGATGAGTCCCACCACCAAATGTAACCTAGTTGAGAAGCTCCTTTCTGGATTTCACTCATTCTTCTATTTTAACCAGAATAACAACCTGTCTGGGCCCCATTTACATTGCCCCAGTTTTCTGGTTTCCTTTTTACCATTCCTCAATTTGTAAAAAGAAATAAGAAAAAAAAGTCCAATTACATTTGTCATTTTTACTAGCACTTGGGCTAGAAGGAGAAAACATCAAACTATTGTTAGTTTTACCTGGTTAAAAATAAAGCAATAAAACAAAGCAAAAATAGATCCATCTTGTCACTGTTCTACTGTGCCCTAAACGAACTTCTATCAGACAGAATTATAGTTTCATCCATGAAGTTATAAATAAACAAAGACTGGTCCACTATTTTCAATAGTTCATGTATGGAATAAATAAGTAAATATTCAATTTGTTTCATTGTCCCATTACTGAAATTGTTTATTTAATTTAATTAAACTTATATGCCACCCAACTCCCAAAGGACTCTGGGAGGCTCACAGCAAAAAAAAAAAAACACAACGAATTACATTATAAAAATTTAAAAACAATTTAAAAAACAGCAAACAACAGAGGGGCCGGATCTCGCGAGATCTCAGTCGCGAGATCAACAGCCCCATGCCTGCCGGAAAAGTCAGGTTTTGACTGCTTTGCGGAAGGCCAGTAGGGTGGAGGCAGTCCAGACCTCAGGAGGTAGCTGGTTCCAGAGAGCCAGAGCAGCCACAGATAAGGCCCTCTCCTGCAGGCCTGCCAGCTGGCATTGTTTAGCTGACAGAACCCGGAGGAGACCGACTCTGTGGGATCTCACCGGTCGCAGGGAGATGCAGGGTAGGAGACGATTCTGGAGATAACCTGGTCCTGAGCCACATAGGGCTTTATAGGTAATGACCAACACCTTGAATTGCACCTGGAGACTAATAGGAAGCCAGTGCAGCTCGCGGAGAATTGGTGAAATGTGGGTGTATCTCGGGACACCCACAACAGCTCATGCGGCTGCGTTCTGGACCAACTGCAGTCTCCGAATGCTCTTCAAGGGTAGCCCCATGTAGAATGTGTTGCAATAATCCAGTCGTGAGGTGACTAGGGCATGAGTGACTGTGAGAAGAGCCTCCGGTCCAGGTAGGGGTCGCATTGGTGCACAAGGTGGACCTGTGCAAAGTTCCCTAGCCATTGATAGGTGTTGCTCCAATTTCAGCTGTGGATCTAGGAGGACACCCAGATTGCGAACCCATTCTGAGGAGGTCAATTTCTCCCCACCCAGAACCAAAGATGGAAAATCAACACACAACCACTCAGTCTTGTCTGGGTTAAGTCTGAGCCTATTGACTCCCATCCAGACCCTCACAGCTTCCAGGCACCAGCACATCACATCCACTGCTTCACTGAACGGACATGGGGTGGAGATATACAGCTGGGTGTCATCTGCATATTGCTGATATCCCACCCCATGTTGTCGGATGATCTCACCCAGCAATTTTATGTAGATATTAAATAGGAGGGAGAGGGACCCTGAGGCACCCCATGATGAGGGGCTGGGGGTCGACCTCTGTCCTCCTACCAACACCCCACTGTGACCAGCCAGAGATAGGAGGTGAACCACCATAACACGGTGTCTCCCACTTCCAACTCTTTTCATCTGCAAGGAAGGATACCATGGTCGAGTAGAAAGCTGCCGAGACGTCAAGTAGCACCAGGATAGAGGAATGACCCCTCCATCCCAGGCTCACCAGAGATCATCAAACAGTGCGACCAAAGCAGTCTTGGTGCTGTAGCCAGGCCTGAAACCCAATTGAAAAGGGTCTAGATAATCCGTCTCATCCAAGGACCGCAGCAGCTGGAGTGCTACCACTTTTTCAACAACCTTCCCCACAAAGGGGAGGTTGGAGACTGACGAAAGTTCTTTAATTCAGCCGGTCCAGGGAAAGCTTCTTGAGGAGGGCCTTTCTTTTAATAGTTGTGGGAAGGACCCCTCTCTCAAAGAAGCATTGACCAACATCTGGAGCCAGCTCCGTGTCACCTCTCTACTGGCTGAGACCAGCCAGGAAGGGCACAGGTCCAGTGAACAAGTGGAAGAACTCATCACTCCCATGGTCTCGTCCACTTCCTCAGGAGCCACAGGATCAAACTCACTCCATATAATAGGACTAAGACCCACCCCTGTCATCTCGGTCAGAATTGCCCAATTGGAGTCCAGGTCCATCTGGATCTGAGCGACTTTATCTGACAGAAACTGTACAAATTCCTCAGGTCTCCCTCGTAGGGCTCCTCCGCCTCTGATTGAGAAGAGACCGAGTCACCCCAAACAGGGTGGCTGGGCAAGAGTTCATGGATGCCAAGTGGAAAAATCCATGCATCTTGCCGCCCATATTGCCACTAAATAAGTCCTAATAAAGGCTCTTAAAAGTGTTCGGTCAGATTCGGATCTACTGGCCCTCCAATGTCGCTCTAGACGTCTCTTCTGGCACTTCATCTCCCGGAGCTCCTCGGTAAACCAGGGAGCCATCCTAGATTGGCCGCCATTGAGACCTGGTCTAATGCCTCCGTCGCCACCCTATTCCAGGCAGCAACCAGGGCATCAGCTGGACTGTGGATCAGGGAATCCGGTATCTCCCCAGACTCCCTCTGGAACCCTTCTGGGTCCATTAGGTGCCTGGGGCGGAACCATTTAATTGGTTCCACCTCCCTGCAATGGGGGAGCAGCATCCCAAAGTCTAGCCTCAGCAGGGAATGATCTGACCATGACAAGGGAAAGCTGTCTACACCCCTTAATTTCAGATCATGTTTCCACTGCTCTGAGAGAAATACCAAGTCGAGTGTCTGTCCCCCCCATGGGTCAGACCCTGAATTACTTGAGTCAGGTCCATGGTTGCCATGGAAGCCATGAACTCCTGAGCCACGTCTAAGGATTCACCGAGTGACAGCAAATTGAAGTCTCCCAGCACATAAGCCTGGGGAACTCCACCGCCAACCCGTCTACTACCTCCAGCATCACAGGCAGGGTCATTGCAACACAGCTGGGAGGCAGGTACGTTAGCAACAAGCCCAGCTGAACTCCTGAGTCCAGCCTCAAGAGGAGAGACTCACACCCCACAATCTCTGGAGCAGGGAGCCTGCGAGAACAGAAGCTCTTCCGGACAATAGTTGATATTCCTCCACCCCTTCCCTGAAGTCGCAGCTGGTGCAGTATCTGAAACCCATCTGGGCACATCTCTGAAAGAGGGACACCACCCTCTTGGCCCAGCCAGGTCTCAGTGATACATGCCAGGTCAGCCCTCTCCTCAAGGATTAAATCCTGAATGAGGGGGGGGGCTTGTTAATAACAGACCTGGCATTCAACAGCAACAGCCTGAGTTCAGGGCCTCGATTCCCCGAATCACCAGGAATAAGGGAGGGGCCAGGGGGGCTGGAACAAGTAATTGCTTTGATGTAGCGAGTCCTTGTTCCCTGTGAGCGGCCTACCCCCCGGGCTCCTACCATATCTACCTCTCCCCGTCATGACCACAATACTCCAGTTCTCTGTCACCTCCAACGTCTCTACCCCAACCCCAACTGACCCTCCCACCTCCGGCAGGCCAGACATTTCATTCAAACCACGCCAGGGTTTATGGCCAGATGCCCCCCTTGCTTCTTTTTCCACACTCAGCAGGGGGGGCCCAGCCATTTGCCCTGTACCTCCACATTCACTCACTATTCCTATTCCTACATCTAAAACCAGATTAAAACTTAAAGCAAGAGTATAAAAACATAAAAAACATAGAAACATTAAAAACACGAAACATAAGGAAAAAAAGACATAACTAGACTCCGCCCTTCACACATACACACATACACGTGCGCGCACCGCTCCATTCCTCACCCCAACGCTCCGCCTGCCCAAACCCCACACAGCGTTGTTTCCAATGGTGTCCAGCTGTTTGGAGGAGGGGAGGGGAGGCGGGGAGGGTCAATGGGGAAAAGGCTAGCAATGTCCAGAGGAGGCCAAAAGTGGCTTGGGCAGCTGTTTGAACAAGTTCCTGAGGGTGCTGAGTTCTTGGGAGAGCTGCTCGACTTTCTTTTGGAGCCGCTCATTCTCGGTTGTCAGTTCCAACACTTTGTGCTGTGTTTCCAGGTTGCGCATCTTGGCTTTGTCACGGCTCTTCATGACGGGCGATGTTGTTCTCTCTCATGGATCTTGTACTCCTCGCTGTGCTTGTTTAGAACTTCTGTACTTCAAATATTTTTAAAAATACAGAGGCAACTCCTCTTTTTGGCCTAGGGAAGCTGTCATGCAAGTGAAAAATGACTTTTTTCATAAAGTGCTGAATGTTACTATGCTCAGGTCCTCTAACAAATACCATCCAGTCGTGAATAAAACCTTCCACGGTGGGTTTTTTCCTCACCTGGGCTCAATGGCCAAGCTCCAGTTTCACCTGAACAGCGCACATCTCGGCGATTACTTTTTTTGAAAAGTCCAACATTTAACCTTTTCATTGAGGAACATGCTGTGATGACCCAGAGTGTATCAAAAATATAACAAAAACCAAAACATAAATAAAGATCCTTTAATGCCTTCAACTTGGCTTCACTATTTAATTGTTCACAGTTGAAGATTAAACTATTTTCAAAATAACATTCCAAACGAAAGAAACACAGTTCAAATTCAAAGAGCGGATAGCGAAGCAAAAACCAAAAACAAACCGCACTGAATAAAGTTCCACAACAGACCAGGATAAATGATTACAAACTTCAGGAAGATAACCAGGTACAGTCCGTTGGAAGAACACCAACCAAGATAAACCTCATCTAGGAATAAAACACTAATTTGTCTCCAATGTTTGTTAGCATGCAGGTCCAAACTCTCAAGCAGATCTCACACCTGCAACCCATGAAGAGGATCATGGCTGTCTCCTCCCTAGTAGACCATGTTTTTCCCTTATCCTCTCCTCCCTGTGTGCCCTAGGATGGATAGGGGATGGGCCTGGGTCCTCCTCTGACTGCTCAGACGGCCTCTGCCCTTCCCCAGCCTCCTCCACCACCTCTGGAGCCACACTTCCACTCCCTGTTGGCTGTTCCTCCTCTTCCTCAGAGTCAGTCTCCACCAGGGGTATGACACATGCCTTTTTTTTTAAGGGATAGCAGCCAGTGACAGGCGCAGAGAGGACAATTCTGTTATAAAACACAGTACCCAATTGGAATGGAGATGTTTGCCCAAAATGAAATGAAACATATCAGATGAACTGGACTGGATAGCACAAGTTTAAAAACAAAATTGGATAGCAGCAAAAGACAGGTAGACATTGCATTTCCAGTAGTGGCACGGAGGGCAGAATACAGAATAACAGAGTTGGAAAGGGCCTTGGAGCTGATCTAGTCCAACCTCCTGCTTAGGCAGGAAACCCTACACCACTTCAGACAAATGCTTGTCCAATCTCTTATAAACTTCCAGCATTGGAGCATTCACAACTTCTGGAGGCAAGTTGTTCCACTGATTAATTATTCTGCCAGGAAATTTCTCCTTAGTTCTAAGTTGCTTCTTTCCTTGATTAGTTTCCACCCATTGCTTTTTGCCTTGCCTTGCCTTGCCTTTTGGGCTTTGGAGAATAGGTTGACCCTTTCTTCTTTGTGGCAGCCCTTTAGATACTGGAACAGCAGGTAGAGGACAATCTTTGTGTTCCTGCCCTCCAGAAATGATCAAGGGCCAGTATGTGTGTTGGGATAAGCTGGTTGTGAAGATCAGACCCTAAAGAGAACAAGCATTTCTGCTTTCTTTTATGGATATGGATTAAAACTGCATTATGGAGGGGCGGGATTTCATTTCCTTTAGTGTACATGTTAAATACCCTGTTATTGTGTCTATCTTCTTCTGATTAATCAGAAGATGTGGGATGGAGGTATAGAACGTAAGTATCAAACTCTTTTTCAAGCTGGTTTGACTTGGGGGTGAGGAATGTATTGCGTCTGTCTTCACCCCCAAGGTTTTTTTTAATGGCACTTTTGCAAAATACAAGAGTTGCTGGTGTTTCCACAAGAGGTGACTCTTCCATTTTCAGGATTTATTTATTTTATTTTTTTATTTTTAATTAGATTTATATGCCGCCCTTCTCCGAAGACTCAGGGCAGCTTACAATTTTTGGGATACAACCCAATGCGCTCAGAAATAGCCTTCATTCCATTGTATATGCCTGCTCATTACTAAGCGGCATTTATACAAAGTCAGCTTATTGCCCCCAACAATCTTGGGTCCTCAATTTACCTACCCTGAGAGGATGGAAGGCTGAGTCAACCTTGAGCCTGGTGGGATTCGAGCCTACAATAATTGCAGGCAGCTGGAACTTAAGTGCTAGGCATTTAGCAGCCTGCACCACCAAGGTCCTTGTCTAAGGATATTTTATGAGATGCACAGCCAAGACATGTGGCTTCTAGGCAGTGATGGGATTCAAAAAATTTTACTACCGGTACAGTGGGCATGGCTTGGTGGGCATGGCATGGCTTGGTAGGTACTGTAAAATCTCCATTCCCTCCCCACTCATGGGGGAGGGTTACCGCTGGTTCTCCGAATTACTCAAAATTTCTGCCACTGCTTCTCCAGAACTGGTCAGAACCTGCTGAATACCACCTCTGCTTCTAGGGCATTCATCATACATTGCTCTATTATTTCTGGCTTTCCCCTTATAATAGTTTTTCTTTGGTAAACAAAAACATGGGGAAATTGTCAGGGAAATATAGTGAATGAAGTGAAAAATGACAACAATGGCTGGGAATCCCTCCCCTTAACATTTGAAGAGTAAAAGTAATTGTAAAGTTCTTGTTTGGAAATACCCATGGTCTCTAGTATTTTCAGATAGAACCAGAAAATATTGCTCCTTGAAACCTTGCAAAGTCCTTGCCTTTCTTCATGGTTTAAGGTAGAAGGACCACTGTTAACCCAGCATTAGGTAGCTTTGTGGATATCCAATATCAAGTATGGTTTCTTCTTATTTCAACAAATTCTGGGGGATTAGAACAGATTATCGGAAGTATGTTATGATAACAAAAAGACAACATAATAATCAAATCCAAAATAAACTGAATTCTGCCTGGCGCACTGGTGACCTACAATAGTCCATTTGTAGTTTTTCTTCCTGGGCACTTGAGGAATGAACATCATAACAAAGCACTGATGCTCCAGTTATGCTAGAAATCAACAGCTCACAAAGCCTAAACTTGTCATTGCCTTACCTTGATGATGACTTTCAGATGCTCCCCAGCCACCACGCTGATGCTTCTCTCTCCCTTTCCTCTTTGATGCTCCACAGTACCATGCTAGCAGCTTTCTTTTTCCTGATTCAACTGATGTGACAGGACAGGTTGGGAAGAGAAGGTATCACACCCCCTTGCCAGTCCAGATACATAGCTACCTGCAAGACTGCTTTTGGTAATCATACCAAAATGCCAAAAATAAGATTTGTAGGTCAGCTATACAAAGTTGTATGAGCTAGTGAAGGGGGAGGGGGAGTAAATATTTTTGAAGATAAGCTTGGTGCCTATTGGCTTCATGGATACCTCCATGTTGTTGTTGCTTTGGAAGCAATCCAGAATCCAATAATTTCCCCATCTCCTTTTCCAAGACTTTTTTTTTTAAAAAAAATTGGTCCAGTCTCCAGCTTTAATATATGTACTTGATGGTAGTTCCCCATCCAAATACTAACAAGCCCAAATTTGCTTAGCCTTTTGAACTCAGGAAAAGTTACTAACTGCCGCCACCCATCTTGATGGCACAAAGCTACCAAGGGAAAAAATGGGTAAGGGGATGGGGGTTATATGTTTCACTTGCCTTAAATTATCCTTTCCAAAACTCAGCTCAAGCACAAACAATATTCATGCCTAGTTTGGGTCTAATTTGAACTAAATGTCTCATGAAATGAGATATAAATGCATTCCCAATTCACAGAAAATGAGTATCTCTTTGTATCTGCTAAGTTACCTTATAGTCTAATTTGGATATGTCTATTTCTATCAGCTCATACTTTTATTGAGTGAGCTGATTAAGGAATGCCCAGAAATAATCTAAAAGAGTCATGAAATGTTAAAACGAGAATCAATGTTTTGGTGGTGGGAATGTGGATAGTTACGGTATGTTTTTGTTTTGTATGAGAGAAATGTCCATAGAGACTGAAAAAAATCATGAGGAATGAGTTGTCAAATAAATTGTATGAAGATTTTCCACTTAACAGAGTCTATGGAAATAGATTGAGGATGGCAGCATCATGTTCTTTGGCTTAAGAATGTTATTTAATTATATAAAAATGAGGCCTCTTGGTTGGATGCTGCAGGATGAAACACTGATAAATTTCTGCAGTTATCTTTTTTTCATATAAAAGTAAAGAAATTCTAAATATATTCATTTTGTTCATTATATAAAGACATATGCAGAGTGGCCTTATATTGTTTTTCCATTAACAACCATTGCAGGGGTGGAGCAAAGTTGTCTTCGGGATATCTTTATTCAAATACCACAGTTTGCCAGTTGTCATATCTTTCCTATATTCAACAGTCTAAAATCTAGGTTCCTTACTACTTAAAAACTTGGCACTTTTCTCCTTCGTTATCTAACATTGGAACATTTTAAAACCTAGGATTAAGGTTAAAGACCTTAACACTTCAGATAATGGCTTTCAGCAAGATTTTAGCCACGGGGCATAATGTCTTATTTGGGAAATTAGACCTTAAAAGATCATAATTTTTATGGGAGAGTCGAATAGTGCTAGATATTGCTAGATGGAGTAGTGCTTGAAACCAGTTTAATATAAAGCTGAAAACATTAGACTAGAGATACCTTAATCACAAAGCCAGCTATGCGACTTTGGACCCATCACTCTTTCTCAGCCCAAGACGGAGACAATGGCAAACCACTTTTGAAATCATGAAACTGCAAGAAAACTGCAGGGACAGTTTTCAAAGGCAAAAACAGAACAAAGGTGGTGCTATTCCTGGTACCAGGAGATTATATAGCCCACTGCAGTGAAGAAGTTAAGAACTGGACTAAAGAAGACTTTCACACTGTCACTATCTCTTAACTAATCTCTAAGCTTGTTGTGATCCTGCTATGTAAACATTAATTTAAGTCTAAATGTAAAAAATGGAATAAGATTGTAAATTCCCAATCCTGCCCCTTGTAACCCAGTTAGTCCAGAATTAATGGCAGCACCCTTGGCTGGGAAGTCTGATATATCATAGGAATATAGGATACTTCTCCTAAAGGGAAGGAGATAGATTACAAACTGAGAACAACTGCAACCACAATAACCAGAACTCAATATATATGTTATGGTTACAGTGGCTTATTCCACAGCCCTGGAACCTAAATTTTCAGCTCTACCTGGAGATGATTTACTGGAGGAATTAATCTGGATGTTTCTGTATTAAAAGCATGTACTCTAGCAACAGGTAATGGCTTTATAAGTATTGCTAACCTAATTGTTATGCTGCAGGCATAAGAGTTGGGAGAAATTCAGTGGTGCAAGGCTTTCTGGACAACTGAGTTTAGGAGTAAGACATGACATCATTCATTATTTTAGACAATTGCTGGCAACTTATATTTTCCCTATGTATCAAATGCCTTTTTTTTTTGCACCAAGGACCAGTGTCCTTCTAATTTCATTCCCTCCCATCCAGCTTATATTACTGATTAAAATATGGTGAAGATCGTCAAGTTAATAGACACAATGGAAAAATGAATTTTGAAGCAGCGGTGGAGTCACAGTTCCCAATGTGTTTTTTTGCATTTTGGAAAACACTGGCTGTCTGGGAAATCATCTTGAGGAAGCTAAGGGTTTATGTTGAGCCTGAAATCTTAGAATTACATCTGAAGTCCCTAAAAGGAAGGCAGATGGCATTCTATAATATATTAACATTAAAATAGAAATTAGCATCCTTTATGGAGAACCTGGACTTTTTTCCCTGTGTCTTTAAAACAGTCAATATGTTAGGTTTTGGAAACCAGATTTTAAATGAACAAGTTCCTGATTTTGCCTGGAAAAATACAACAACATTAATAATCATCATCATCGTAGGAGGGAATCCTTTTTAAAACGTTGTGCCTACCAACACATTTCCTTTCCACCTTCAGTGCCATCTTGGGTAGGCTGCAAATGCCTCATTCAGATGTCAGAATCCCGCCATGTCGTTTTCGATGTGTCAGGATTTGCCAGCAATTGGTCAGAAGGAGAGAGAAGATGACTCATTTAGCCCACAGCCTCAGTGAAGAATATTTTTAGGAGCTCATTAAAAGAGAAAGGAGACTGAAGAATAATGATCTTAAAAAGAGATGCTAGTGAGAAAAAGGAAGGGAGTCAAAACTTAGCTATTATTTTTTATTCCACTGACAGCTCTTAGCACTGCCACTGGGCCTGTCAGATGGAGCAACAGCATGTTTGAGACTAATATGGTCAAGACCTTTTCTGCGTGCACGTGGGTGAGAAGGAACTGGTGTGCGTGCCTTATAACAGGGTAGATAGGCAGGGCTGCTCATCAAACAGTCATTTCAGAGCTGGGAGTAAACTATGAGGAACTAAGTTTGGGCACAAAACATCACTTGTCTTCTTATATCTGTGGATTAAAAAAATGTCCTCCCTACCACACACCCACACACCCTCAGTAGTTATTTAAAGTGGACAATTAATAAATACAATAGAATTTATTATGAAATAAAAATGTAGGAATTTGTTTTCAATGTTTCCATACATTTTGACCTCTTCCAAAGCAGGGGAATCCAGGAAGAGTTAAGAAAGTCAAGATGTCTGCTGCAACTGTGCAGTTGAAGTCCTGCCTTCTTTTTTACATGCTTTGCATATGCATGATGAACTAAGAAGGAGGGCATGGCTTTGATTGGGTAGTGAAGGATAGCATCTGGACTTTTTTGACCCTGATTTAAGAAGCATGTTTTCAATTCTCTTTATATGAGGGCAATCATTTTGAGAGTGGAGAAATGTACATGTATAGAAGAGCTCTTGATGTTTATAGCATTTCAGGAGGTGTTATGGAACTGAACTAGTTTTCTTTAGATTTAATGTATAATGAAAGAATAGGAGGAAAACCACTTTCTTATTCCTTTGTTTCATCTGCATGAATTTCAGATTGTAAATCCTCTGTGTAAAATCTACGCCCAAGTACTTTACATGATCAATGTGATAAAGTCTAAAGAATCCACCTTATTAAGATAGAACACAATCTTTACAATTTTAAAACAATTTTGTTTTAACAGCTGTATAACAACAACTATATTATCTTCGCCAATAATTGGTGGGGAGCACCTAGGCCACTTCTAATAGACTTGATCTAGTAGTTAAGACACCAGACTTAAAATCAGGAAACCAAGAAAGCTTTTAACCATTCATCTCTCTCAACCCAACCTACCTCACAGGATTGTTGTTGTGGGAAATGATGATGAGGAAGGAATATTGATACGTTTGCCATTTTGATTTATTTATAGTAAACCCAAGATAAAAACTAAAATAAAGGAATAAATATAATGGAAAAGATAAAAGCAATTGTTATTTTACATTCTTCTCACTAGAATGAAATCCTGAGCTTGCTCCTGCCATGGATAAATTTCCAACCCATTTTATAGTAGCTTTAGTTCTGCGCAGAAGGAGGTTGACAATCTAATCTTAATTAGGCTAAAGTTAGCTCTCTAGCACTTTTTCATCAGATCCAAGGGACTATGATGTAATGCTGAAATGGAAAATTACTATGTGTGTGTGTGGGGGCATGTAAGTTAGCCATATTGTTGGATCTGGGGATGGATAGATGAGAACAGCTGACCCAAATATGCCCTCTGCTTTGGAGTATGCTTTATTTCTCTTTACAAATTGGGATGACTGCAAGGGTATTTAATAGGCAGTAGTGACAAGGAATAGATTTTAGTAATGGGTATGTTGTTCCTTTTCCTGGAAAAGACAGATCTGTTCACACAAATTTATGCTCCCATAACTTGCAAGTTGAGTGGAATATACTCATATCAATGTTCAGAAATGCCAGTCCCCAAAATGTTGTGACCAGACATATAGCAAGTTTTGATAAGGAATCTAGCTATGGATTCGTTTCTGCATATAGTGCAAATTGTAGGCCTAAATATTCTGGCCAAGATTTGTGGTCCCACATTGCAAATGTTTAACCTGTTTCAAAAAGTGAAACTGTTAATCAGTAAAACAGAACTTTTTCAAAGGTGGAACCATGATTATAGACTAATGTCCCAAAAGGATTATCCTTTGCTCAGAGCAAAAATTAGCTGAGAAACTCTTTCATATTTTATTGGAATATAATTTTAACACTTAGTATCTTCTGATCACCATGCATAGTACTGAAATACATCTAAATTGTTTAAATATGTTGCAGTCTGCGAGTCCTTTTAGGTGACATGACGTGTCTAATGTCACTATCAATCTATCCATCTTCCAAATAGAAGCAGAACATTGAGCCATTTTAAATGAACATAGGTAATATTAGGGTAGACATTCAATAAATTGGGGAATAACATAGAAAAGGGTAATAACTGGGTAACCTGTCACTTTGAACCTATAAATTGGTTCAGAAAATTAGGAGTGCAAAATCTGAATTTTAAATTTGATATTTCTCAGGTGACTTTCAATTTGTTGAGTAGAGTTTTGGCTTTTAATGAGCAACCTTAAGTTCTCCTCAGTGCACATCTCTCTCCCCCCCCCCACCTCTCCCTCTCCCTCCCTCCCTCCCTCTCTCTCCTTCTGTGCGTGCTTGGGAGAGAGCATGACAGTTCTTTCTCAGCAGCCCAATTAATTCTGATTAGCTCCACCACACCCCCTTCACTATGGGAGGGGGGAAGGTTACATAGAAAACTTATCAAAGTCTCAAAGAAACCCACAAGGCCTTTTGCCAAAGTGAAATTTCCATTCCTAAACACAATGTTTTATAACAGTGAGAGAAATGGAGCAGATGGGTTTTTTAAAAAAAAATCCTTAATAAAAAAAAGGAAAAATCTGTAGTTAAGATAAATTAAATAAGAATAATTCCCTGTCTATTCTGAAACTTTTTCTCCTTTTTTTGGCCCAGGGTAGTATCTTTATCTGTTGCTACAGTAAGTAAAACTGCAGGTCATAAATGACTAATTGATTTCTTACACGAATTAAATTTGAAGTACTTTACATGAGCAATGTGAGAAAACTAAGGAGGTCATGAAGGCTACGCTGCGTCGGGAAACAGACAAAGAAATTGATTTGAAAATCAATGCTTTGAGAAATGATTAAATGTTCTCCTTGCCAAAATGGACCTAAATGAGTCTCTGAGGTTCTCACCAAGATGAATTAATTAGAAGATTCTACAGATGCCGGTGGGATATTATGTTTGAGCTCCAATTTGTTCTTCTAACCCGCTGAATTGAGAAGAAATGAGGAAGCATATCAAAGACCTTGTGGAGATGATGAAGAAAAGAGGATTCAATACATTGCTGCAAGGATTTTGAGTAAGTGGAATGTTTTTGCCCCTTCTGAGGGCACCTGGCCTCCTTCTTTGCCCCTTGTAAAACATCTGGAGCTGGACAAGGCTAATTCTCCTAGGAGGCAGAATAGAAAAATGGCTCCTGGATTCTCACAGTCTATTTAGTCCTTGGAGTCAATGCCCTCTTTGATGCCATTGTAATGCTACCCAAAATACATCAGTAGCTTGATAACATTTTAAGCCTAGGGAATGGGGAAGGTTTTCTGCAGGAAAGGTTTTGAATTTGGAATTTCTACTTCAATGTCAGTTTTAAACTCCTATACATCCTATGATCTAATGAAGCAGACAGTGTAAATCCATATAATGTTCTTAAGTATTTTTTTTTAATTCAGAGATATAGTAATCTTGAACATTCTCTCAATTTTTCTTTTTCCTTTTTAAAGTAGCAGCATATATGGTCCACCATTTTGAATAAATTAGAACAAACCAACAAAATAATTGTTTATTTTATTTATTTATTTATTGTTTGGACTTATATGCCGTCCTGTCTCCCGAAGGACTCAGGGCGGCTCACATCCTAAAAACACACAATACAAAATTTAAAAAATTATTATTAAACCATAAGCCAAACAATTATCTAAAATCCATAAGAAAACTAGACATAAGCACGTATATAAAAAACCCACCCCGCTCAGTCCAGGCCAGCCTGTTGGAAAAGCCACGTCTTCAGGTTGCGACGGAAGGAACAGAGGTCAGGGGCCAACCATAGCCCCAAGGGCAACTGGTTCCACAAGGTGGGCACTCCCACAGAGAAGGCCCTACCCCTGGGGGTCACCAGCCAACACTGTCTAGCAGACGGCACCCCAAGGAGGCCCTGCCTGTGGGAGCGCACAGGGCGATGGGCAGTCGATGCTGGCAAGAGACGTTCCCGCAAGTACACCAGCCCCAAGCCATGTAGGGTTTTATAGGTAATTATCAGCACCTTGAATCTCACCTAGAGGGCAACTGGCAATCAATGCAGTTCGCGCAGGAGGGGTGTAATATGGGAGTATCAGGATACTCCCATCACAACCCATGCGGCCCCATTCTGCACCAGTTGAAGGCTCTGCGTGGTCCACAAGGGCAGCCCCATATAGAGAGCATTGCAGTAGTCGACTCGGGAGGTAACGAGTGCATGAGTAACTGTACGCAAGGCATCTTGGTCCAGATAGGAGCGCAACTGGTGCACCAGGCGAACCTGGGCAAATGTCCCCCTGGTTATGGCTCTCACCTGGTCCTCCAAACTGAGCCGTGCATCCAGGAAGAGACCCAAGTTGTGCACCCTATCCATGGGGGGCAACACCCCTCCCCCCCATGCCTAATGATGGAACATCCTGGATCATCTGAGATGCCGGTAGGCACAGCCACTCGGTCTTGGCCGGGTTGAGCTAGAGCCTGTTCCTTCCCATCCAGATCCGCACCGCCTCCAGGCAACGGGACATCACGGCGAGGGCATCACTGAGTTGGTTTGGGGTGGAGATAAAAAGCTGGGTATCATCAGCATATTGATGATACCTCACCCCAAAACCACAGATGATCTCACCCAGTGGCTTCATATAGATGTTGAACAGAAGGGGAGAGAGGTCCGACCCCTGGGGCACCCCGCAAGCAAGGGGCCTCAGGGTCGATCTCTGCCCTCCTGCCATCACTGATTGCGAATGACCCGAGAGGTAGGAGGTGCCTCCCTCTCCCAAACCCCCAAGGTGTCGCAATAAGATACCATGGTCAATGGTATCAAAAGCCACCGAGAGATCTAATAGGACTAGGACCGAGGAATGCCCCCTGTCCCGAGCCCTCCAGAGATCATCCACCAGCATGACCAATGCCGTCTCTGTGCTGTACCTGGGCCTGAAACCCAATTGATATGGATCTAGGTAATCAGCTTCCTCCAGGAATCCCGGAAGCTGTCGGGCCACCACGCTCTCAACAACCTTCGCAACAAAGCGAAGGTTGGAGACTGGACAAAAGTTATTCAAAATGGCTGGATCCAAGGTAGGCTTCTTAAGGAGGGGCCTTACCACCGCCTCCTTCAAGGCGGTGGGGAAGGATCCCTCACTCAACGAAGCGTTGACCACTGCCTGGAGCCAGCCTCGTGTAACCTCCCAGGCGGCATAAACCAGCCAGGAGGGACGTGGATCCAATAAACACGTGGTGGAACTCAGCCTCCGCATGATCCTGTCCACTTCATCTGGAGTCACAGGTTCAAACTCATCCCAGGTAGTATCCACAAGACCTGTTGTTACTCCCTCATCAGACTCTAGCCAGTCGGAATCCAGGCCAGCCCAAATCTGAGCGATCTTATCCAGCAGATGCTGACTAAACTCCTCGGCCCACCCCTGCAAAGGGTCCTCCCTCACCCCCTGATTAAGGAGGGAACAGGTGACCCTAAACAGGGCAGCCAGGCGATTATCTGCAGATGCAATGAGAGTGGAGAAGTAAGCATACTTCGCCACTCCCATCGCCTCCAGATAAGTCATTGTAAAGGATCTTAACTGAGATTGGTCAGATTTGGACCAACTGGACCTCCAGCTGCTGTCTAGGCCCCTCCTCCGGTGCTTCATCTCCCGGAGCTCCATGGAAAACCAAGGAGCTAACCAAGATCTGCATTGGGTCAGGGGCTGCAAAGGGACAACACGGTCGAGAGCCTCTGAGGCAGCCCATTGCCAGGTGTTCACCAGGGCCTTGACCGAGCTGTGGGTAAGGAAGCGCCATCTGAAACCCCTCTGGATCCATCAGGTGCCCGGGGCGGAGCCACCTGGTTGGTTCCGCATCCCAGCGATGTGGGGTGACATGCTGGAAGACCAGCTGAAGGAGGTAATGATCGGTCCATGACAGGGGTTGGATAGTTGGTGATCCCCCACCAAGGTCATTATACCACTGTCCGGAGATAAAAACCAGGTCAAGTGTGTGCCCGCAACCCCCACCCTTTCCCCCGGGGCCCCAGAGCCCCCACCCCCACCCTCCCCCCACCGCAACCCACTCCCAACCTGGACAGAGATTGAATTTGATTCGGTGGAACCCCCCCAAGTTCCCGCCCGAACCTACACCCCACCCCACTCCCTAACCCCTTTAAAAATTTAATTTAAAAATTCCATAATTGCCCTTTACCAACCCTTTTCCAATTAAAACCCTTGCTTGTGCCGTGCCAATTGCTAGTATTGTTGATAAAATAATTGCTAGCAAAATAATTGCTAGTATTGCTAGTATTGAGAGGAACCAAAGCAGCATAATGATATAAGCTTCTCCCTGTAAGGGAGAAATAATAGTTTGATGATGCAAAAATCTCTGGGGACATCATTGAAAATGCTACCATCATTATTATACTACCAGGTTTGCTTCTTGAGCCACATGACCAAAACTAGGGAGTTTTAAGATCCCATCGGTGGAAGATTTAGATCTTCAGGTGGTTCTCATTTAATGACCTCTTGTTCAGCCACTGTTCAAACAAGTTATAACCATGAATGAATGATATGTTCACCCGCTCCTTAAAGATGCAGCTGTTACAGTGTCCTTGTGGTCATGTGATTGCTATCCAGTTACTCAGCAACGAAGGTTCTTTTTTAGCCAACATTCCTTTAAAAAGTCCTTCATACTTCCATCCCCTGATGAAACTGGAAGCTTATAACATGTCTTCCTGAGGAAAATACTTTATATGAAAATGTACTCCCAAATAATTAAACTAATCAATAAACGATTTTGATATGAACAACTTTGACTAGCAGTTATAAATGATGTTAGTACAAAACATCTGAAAAAGCGTAGCTTAGGAAATCAGTCAATATTTCCATTACAACTATGGCCTAGTTCATTGTGCACATAATTAGGGCAGGTATATGTGGTTGTAATGTGCTATGGAATACAAAAAATGGGTTAATTAATTCAGTTTAGATTTAGCCTAAAAAGACCCAGTCATGCATGAGTTAAAGAACTTTGCCTGATAATGACAGTAGCTAAATTAATCAACTGATTACTCTTAGTACCATTATCCAGTTATCTATTGGACTTCCATTGTTCAATTGCCTCTATTCTCAGAATGGTATGTACAGTCTATCTACCCTCTCTCAGAGCAGAGAGATACAGATATTATAGTATGTCATATTCCCTTGTGCAGGGTTTTATCTAACTTCCACCTCCCCTCTTTGTAGGGGGTGGGGGATTTCTATATTTTTACCCAGTGTAATCCTGTATGATAATTTTAGTTACATTGAACTCTTGTACTTTAGACAACTATAAAGATTGTGTTAGCTTTAGGAACTATCTAGGTCCTGGCACTCAGTGGAGTTGTTGAAAGTGATATCTAGAAGCTCTCAAAATGGTATAAGTCATGCATATATTATTTTGAGAGCTTCTATATAACCCCCTACTGCAGCTCCAGGACCAGAGTAGCTCTAAATCCAAAGACCAGCATAAAAACAATGTAATATAAAATCTATTTTTAAAAGGAATAAATCACATGATGTAGTGGAGGAAACGTAGGCAGGAAGGTCAAAAGTGCAGAACGGTGCCCTCATAGTCATCGTAACTGAGTCCATCCATCTTGTTGCTGATCCTTCTCCTTCCAGAGAATACCATTGCCTGAGCTATTCTGATCTTTATAGGTACAGACACATCACAGCATCTGAATATTTCTTTCCGAGGCCTTCATGGTTGATTTAATAAGAGCTAGCAGTCTTTTTGCTGTCATCTAGAGCTGGGATTCCCAACCTTTTTGATTCTGCAGACTGGTGGCGGCAGCTGTGGCAGTTTCAGCAGCCAGTATGGTGGTGGTGGTGGAATGATTTCACACATGCAACCTAAATCTTGTGCATGCACAAATGAAACTTTCCAGGCTTGCCTGCCACTGTGGCCCAGTAGCAGTCCACAGCCCATGGGTTGGGGACCCCTTATCTAGAGGTTGCCTGTTTTTTAGCCCAAATATGGTAGCCCTAACTTTAAAATACGTAGAATAGGAGTTCAGTATCATTAATCCATTTGTACTTAAGACCACAGTGAAGTTACCAGGTCACATTGCTGTGATCTGCAACTATTACTTCTGGCAGCTGAATCTGCCCTTCCTTTGACTCCTAATGTTTTCCTTAATCTTCAGCATGTTTACCTAGCAGTAACTCCACCTGAATCCAGTGGAGCATTGCAGCATGCCAAGGATTAAAATATTAATCTCTGATTTCTCTTATAAAAATGCCTAGGAATGCTTTTGAAATCTCTAGGTCTGCTCTCAGATAAATAATGTATGCATGAAGGTTGGGGTTGAAATATATTCATATTAAAAAAATCCAAATGCAAACAAAATATTTTTCCTAATAATTTGCGTTTAAAAATAGGCCATGTGTCAATATGCTCATGGAATCTCAGCATACCATCTTGAGGGGATTTCAGCAGGTACTGGCTGCTAAAATAATCCATGGATTAGAGACTAAAATTTGCATAAAGTAATATGAGAATATTGGAGTAAAAGTGGGCTTTCAAAATAGAGATGCCACTGCAAAAAAGGCTCTCCTTGTGAGCCCCATCAGCTGACCCTCTTTGGCCAAAGATACCAGAGCATGTGCCTCTGCCTGACTGGAAGGAGACAGTCCTATAAGTAACACAGTCCCAAATCATGAAGGGCTTTAAAGGTGAAAAGCACCACCTAGAATTGCACACAGAAGCATACCGGAAGCCAATGCAGCTCACAGAGCAGTGGTGTTACATGAACCAAGTAATCAATACCATCAACTGTCCATATTGCTACACCTTGCAACAGTTGAAGTTTCCAAATACTCTTCAAGGGCAGCCCATTTAGAACATTTTGCATAGTGCAATCTAGAGGTCACAAGGAGATGAGTGACAGTGAGCAGGGCCCCTGTTCCAGGAATAGGTGCAAGTGATGCAGAACCAAATTGCACAAAGTTCCTTCTAGCCATGCCTGCTACCTGCTCCTTGAGCAGGATCTACAAATCCACTGGGTCTATCTAGGTGCAAGTGATGCTTAACCAAATTGCACAAAGTTCCTTCTAGCCATGCCTGCTACAAGCAGGATCTACAAATCCACTGGGTCTATCTGGGGCACTGGATCTACCTGGGGAAGTGCTTCTTCATAGAGAGACAAAAATGGAAGGTCCCTGGAATCAGGAAGTCCAAAAAACCAGAGCCATTTTTTAAATTCATATTTATATGCCAACCTTCTCCAGAGACTCAGGGCGGCTTACAATTTTTGGAGCACAACCCAGTAGCCTTCATTCCATTGAAGGCTATTACTAGGGCTTTTTTGGCCCACCCAAGCAGCATTTTTACAAAGTCAGCTTATTGCCCCCAACAATCTTGGGTCCTCAATTTACCTACCCTGAGAGGATGGAAGGCTGAGTCAACCTTGAGCCTGGTGGGATTCGAGCCTGCACTAATTGCAGGCAGCTGGAACTAAGTGCTAGGCATTTAACAGCCTACACCACCAAGGCTCTGGCTTGGTGATCTGGCTTGGTAGGTTTCAGCTGAAGCTCGTATACGGGAATAATAAGAATGGACCTGAAACAAATGCTAAAAGGGTTAATATCCCAAAAAATATTGAAGAACAGGAAGTAATAAGTGCTTTGGAAATTTTGGAAAATTATAAGGCTGCAGGTATAGATTGTGGAACTGGAGAAATGTTAAAATATGGTGGTGCTTTCCTTTGGAGTGGTGCCACTTGCTTGGTGCATGTAAAAACGCATCTTTGCCTGATTACTGAAGGATAGATAAACAGATAAACAGATAATCAGAGTTGGAAGGGACCCTGTAGGTCATCTAGTCCAACCCCCTGCCCAAGTGGGAGACCCTACACCATTTCTGACAAATGGCAGTCCAATCTCTTCTTGAAGGTCTCAAGTGATGGCACTCCCACAACTTCCGAGGGCAAGCTGTTCCATTGGTTGATTGTTCTCACTGTCAGAAAGTTTCTCCTTATTTCCAGGTTAAATCTCTCCTTGTTCTGTTTCCATCCATTATTCCATTAGCCCAATCCATTAGCCCAATTCTGATCAGACTTGGAAGAGTGGTTTGGTTATATCAGACAGAGCATATACAAAACTGAGAAAAATATGAATATTTATGACACATTCGTTGTTTTAAGAGAAAACATGATACAATGTATAATTTTGAGTTATGGGATTTTTTCACAACTCTGAGGGGGAAGGTTGATTAACAAATGTGATAAGAACAGTACAGTATATGATAAAGGATGCATGAGAATAAGTGGAGTGTTTAACAAGTGGCTCAGCAATGAGCAAGGAATAAGACAAAGATGTACAATTGGTTGTTTAATTAATACATTTATAAATAATGTATTAATAAGTATTAACAATTATTGCCATGCTGTTAGAACTTTATTGATTAAAGATCTGAAAATATATGTATTTTTATGTATTTACATATAGAGGTGATGCTATGCTATTAGATGAGCACTCAAATGGTTTTCAGTGAATATAAAATGTTATGTATGATGCAATAAAGAACATGGCTCTGAAAATTAATTAACACAAGGAAAATATAACTAAAAGTAATAAATGTGTGCATACTTTGGTTGGAGCTGGGAAAGCTTGTGATTTGTAAAAAATCTTAGCTAAATTGCATGATGCTGCATTCGTAAGAACTTGACAGTTAATCTACAAGACTAAAGTAGTTGTAATTGATAATAGAAACAATGTGGCCAACTGCCAACATATACAAACATGGAGAAAAACCAGAACAAATAGATAACATTGTGTAGCTTGCTGGAATATTTTGAAAATGGATGGAGACATTTAAAAAGATTAAATTTTGTTGGAAAGATGATGAGTAACGTTTAGTCTGTGGGTAGGAATGAATGACAAAATAGCTGTGTATATAAGAGCACCTGCCCACTTCGGTTTCTAGAAGTTAGAACTGAATATGTGAGAAGAAACACAAAAGTAGAATGCAGCAAGAATGGTTACTTAAGAAAGTTGTGTGATAAGAGATCAATTCAAGAATGAATGGGTGCTGAATGAATGTGGATTGAATACAAATGTGAGTGACTAATACGGAAAAGATACACTGTGATTTGGTTACAGGGATAAAAAGGAATTAGGTTTTAGTTGCGCAACAACGAAAAAAGTGAATAGACTGAGAAGAATGGGAAGATCCTGATTGAAGGAAGCTGATAAAATCCTCAAAAAGAGAAAAGTAAGAAATTAAAGAAAGACAGCGTATCAAGCTATGGATGTATGTGGTAGCAGCCAAGATGGCTTCCCAGAATTAGAAGATATAGAAAGATAGTTTGTTGTTAGAAATTAGGTTTAGCTTCATTTTTTTCCTTATTACATAGCCTTACTCTTTACTCTTTACTGCACTCTTCATGTCACTTATCCCAAAAGAGAATCACATGGTACTTACATATGTAAGGATCACTGGATACAATGAACAAAAAGAAAGAGAAGGGAAACAAAGGAGTCTACTGTCACTACCTTCTTTACCAGAAGCAGTGCTTTTATGGTAAAAGCATTTGTCAAAATTTGTCACAAGTCTTCATAATGCAGAGAGATTAGCTCTACCAGAACACATGCCATACATGATGGGTATGTATGTTTAGTTTGTAAAAACTGAGCAAGTTTTTAAAATGCATATTGAAACTATTTAACAAGCTTTCTTTGATCACTGCATTTTCTTGCAGGCATATTTAACATTGCATCTCTTGAAAGGTATCAGCTGCTAGAGGAATGGTCCACTTATTTTATACAGCAACAATAATAATATAATGACATCCTCCTCCTCTTCTTTCCACCCTTCCCTAATGCCTGGAACAGTGGAGGAGGAAAGAGAAGAGGAGGGTGGCTAGAAGAAGGTGGATGATTTCAGTTACAGTAGTAATGAATGCACCATTAGAAGACTTGAAAAAACAGGTTATGGGCAGCTCCTAATGGTGAATATCTATGTAGCCATTAGGAGTCAAAAATCATTTAATGGCACCACATCAATCAATCTTCTTTTTCTCTTTGTTTTCAGGTGCCAAGGACTGTTACTCGTTTTTCAGAAGGCAACATTTTCAGAAATACTTTGCCAGTGTCTTTTTCCTAGTGTTACGAGAAAATGACTAACCCAGTGCCTAAGGCAGATCTAATAGTAAGATCTCTATTAGTCCAGGACCTTAACTTTGGTTAGACCAAACTGGCTGTCATAATGGCAGCTTAGCAAATAGAAAGGAAAGTTGCTATTTCTACCGTGTTTCCCCGAAAATAAGACACTGTCTTATATTTTTTTTGGCTCCCAAAAACACACTAGGTCTTATTTTCGGGTAGGTCTTATATATTTATGGTGCCAAATAGTGGGTGTGAGTGTGTAGGGGGTGTTTCGGTGCATGGTTGCTCCCTGAAAAGTCTTCCTGGAACTGGAGATTTGCACTAGGTCTTATTTTCGGAGTAGGTCTTATATTAGGGCAGGTTTAGAAAATAGTGCTAGGTCTTACTTTCGGGGTAGGTCTTATTTTCGGGGAAACACGGTATGAAACAAACCATTCTGTATTTTCCCAGAATTAAAAGAACTTCATATGTGTGAATGTTTTCAGGTCAGTGTTAACTTCAGGCATTTGGAATAGTCCCTGCAATTTCCATTTGGAGTAGTCCCTGCAATTTCTTGGCAAAATTTCAGAAGTAGTTTGCCATTGTCTCCTTCCTAGGACTGAGGGAAAGTGACTGGCTCAACGTCATCCAGTTGGTTTTGTTCCTACAGTCTAGAACTTGTAGCCTTCCAGTTTCTAACCTGGTGCCTTAATCATTACACAGTCTGGCTCTCTTCTTCATAATAGGACTTTATAAAAAAAGAACCAAGATAGTGCCATATCAGTGATGCCCTCTCCGTGATGTCCCGTTGTCTGGATGCGGTGCGGATCTGGATGGGGAGGAACAGGCTTCGATTCAACCTGGCCAAGACTGAGTAGCTGTACATACCGGCATCTCAGATTATTCAGGATATATCACCGTTGGTCATGGGGGGAGAGTTGTTGCCCCCCGTGGACAGGGCATGCAACCTGGGCGTCCTCCTGGATACACAGCTCACTTTGGAGGAGCAGGTGGGAGCTGTGTCCAGGGGGGCATTTGCCCAGGTGCATCTGGTTCACCAGCTGTGCCCTTACCTGAGCCGAGATGCCCTATGGACAGTCACTCATGCACTCGTCACTTCCCGAATTGATTACTGCAACGCTCTCTACATGGGACTGTCCTTGCGGACCACCCAGAGGTTGCAGCTGGTGCAGAATGCAGCTGCACGGGCTGTGATGGGAGTGTCCCAATACTCCCATGTTACACCCCTCCTGCGCGACCTGCACTGGTTGCCAGTTTCCTTCCGGGTGAGATTCAAGTGACAACATATAAAGTCCTACATGGCTTGGGTCCAGGGTACTTGCAGGAATGCCTCTTGCCGGCATCACATTCCGATCACCCTGTACGCTCCCACAGGTAGGGCCTTCTCTGTGAGAGCACCCACCCTGTGGAACCAGCTCCCCTTGGGCCTTTGTTTGGCCCCTGATCTCCACTCCTTCCGCTGGGACCTGAAGACCTGGCTGTTTCAGCAGTCCGGCCTGGACTGAACCAAGGGGGGTGGGGTTCTTTTTTAAAGTAATTTTTAATTAGTTTTAGTGTATTATTGGGCTTGTACTGTTTAATTATTTTTTAAGTAAATTATTGTATTGTGTTTTATATTGTGAGCCGCCCTGAGTCCTTAGGGAGAGAGGGCGGCATACAAGTCTAATAAATTATTATTATTATTATTATTATTATTATTATTATTATTACTTTTTCTCTTTTCTGCTGAAATATAATTGCAGCAAAACAACTGGTTTTAAAATGGATGGAATTTCTGGAAATATTTCTTGCAAATTTAGTATAGACTCACATTGTGCCACCTCTCCAAGTTAAACCCCTTCTGCTCTTTCTGCACTTATTAAATCCCCATTCTGATTTGGAAAAGGGAAAAAAGCAAGATGTACAGAGCTGGTGAGTACAAAATACTGCTAAAAAATGCATTAATGTTCCTCTTAACAAAGGCACGATTCCTCAGAGGTCTTGACAGGTTGCGTTTTTCTTCATTTCTTTCTAGTGCTTCATTTCCCTTTGGGTACCTGTCATTTCTTATCAATGGCAGTTGATATGGCAGACAATGGAATGCCCAGCCTTCACTGCTGTAGGCAACTGCTGGCTGCAGGTCAGACCAAGCTCTCTTTTCCCAAAAGGGTCCAGTCTTGCTTTAATCATTTTGTGGCTTTTTGCCACCACTAAGTCACACTACTCCCTCCACACGTGTTAACTCCATATGTCATATTGTTATAGCAAGACATATAAGGAAATAACAGAATTAACTCCTGAGTTATAAGCATCTTACCCTTAATTATAGCTTGATGTAGAGCAAGTCGAAGTCCTAGAATCCAGAATTATGCTGGAAGCAAAAACTAACCAAAACCATAACACTCAAGGTTTAGCTGTTTTGGTGCACAGGGCAAAACTATTGTTAACATATTTTAAAACATTATGACGTAGGGAATATATCCCAATCAAATCCCAATGGGGGAGCTCAGACTGTGTAACATTAACATCCCAAAAATGCAGGAAGGGACAGATAGCCAACAGCAACGTGTGTCTCTCTGTAAATTCTGACAGAATCAGATCTGATAGAATCCCATTGCCTTTAGTGACTTAATGCTCTTGGTTTCTTTCATAACTGTTCAGGGCATTGATATCACATAAGAGAGAGATCAAGTCCCTACTAAGATTTTTGCACCTTAGCAGAGCTCACTACAGATCTGAATTTCTACCGGTATTATTGGTGCTTCCGCTTCAGTAGTCCTTCTTCTCCCACACAGCCCCTGGCTTTCTTCATGGCATCCTGCATCTTTTTGAGATTTTGTAGGAAATGGGCACCAAAATTCAGTCTCCAATAGCTACTTTTCCAGACTTTAGTATGCTTTTGAATGTATGGTATGTCAGGACAACTAAGGATTGTGAGGACTTTCTCACACACAGCCTGATGCTGAGAAAGAGAAATTCTGCACAAAGACCCAGTCATGTTCTAATGGCCAGCACTTTTAAGTGGTTTATTATTGATAAGATTTGGACTTTCCCACCCCCTCCCTTTGCTGCTGTACCTCCAGCTGTTTCCCCCCTCCCTGTTTTTTCTCCTTCCTCCTGGGCTCCCCAGTGATATGAGGATAAATAGGCAATGACAAGATTCAGAGTTTGGGATAGAAAAAGGGAGGAGGAACTGCCATGTGACTCAAAGGACATCACAAATGTTTGCTGTAGGGTATATTTCTGAAAACGGTTGCATTAATGATGATATCAAAGAGATTTTTTTCTGTGAATTTTTAAAGAATGGTTTTAAAATAATAAGTGCTTGTTAGTCATGTACAACAAAATGTCTTATTCCAGGCAATCCTCTCTTTTATTACTTGAATATGGTCATTTGAAACACATATACGTAATATATGAGAGGACAAACTGTTAATGACTGATTGATACTGGAATCTGCACCATTCAGTCTCACGAGAGGTATGAATACAACAAAGAAAAAAAACCCAGAACAGACTAACAAATGAAAATATTTTCCCAACATTCTGAGTCATACATTTTGGAGTTTGTTTTATATAAATTTGACTTGTTTTCTAATTGGTTGCACAATAGACATTTGCTAAAGATTTTTAGGAACATGATAATTAAGCTTAGATCCTAGAAATTTAGATCTCAATTAATCTGATGCAATCCACTCTGACTTGCACATTTATCCAGTTCACAGGCACAGATCTTTCTTATTATTAAGAACCATAATATGAAGATATCTTCATCCTGTTGTACTGATAAATAGATGAAAGACAGACAGACAGAAAGACAGACAGGTGTGAGAGAGGGAGGAGAGAGAGAGAGAGTAGATGAATCAAAACATTGTAAGAGAATAAAGTGATTTGGTAATGACCTCTAACTCTATGATTTCCAAGCCATTTTTTTCTTTCCATCAAAATTCAAGAGAAAGTTTTCTCCATAAAAGTGAATATAAGGGTCTTTGAATTGCCCACCAACATTTATCAATATAAGCACATAGTTTTGACTTCTCCATTCCCATTGTACCCAGATATATTGTATTTCTCCTTGTGCAATAGGAAATCACAGAATCAAAGTGGAGGGTTATTTAAGTCATTTATTCTAAGACAAACAAGGAATCCTCAATAGATAGTTGCTTAGCCTCTGCTAAAATACATGCTTAAAAATGCTTGGTAATTGTCAACTATTTTTTACTGAGTGGGAGCTTTTTTCCTAAGATTTCAGTCAAAACCTATCCTTCCATAATTTAAATCTTAATCTTGTGTCCTGCAATTTAAGATAATTTTTAAATTTGAATCAATCTATCGCACTGATGACGTTATCTGGTTGGATAGCAAAACATCTACTAGCAAACAATCATGTTCACAGATTGCCAATGCCTGCCTGTTTGTCTGATTATATATTTATTTATCTGGCTATCTATCTACCTACTTGTCTATTTACCAGTAGTTTATGCAGATTTATGAAAGTCTGGATAATTTTTCATCCTCTTTTTCAATGAAGTCAAAATAACCACTTTTGTCTTGAGGGAACTGGTGAGCTGTGCCAATTATGCCTGTTTCCCAACTTTAAAGACAAAAGGTCTACAAAGGAAGAGAACGCAGCCCAGGAAGCAATCTAAAATGGTTTGATGTTGCTCCAATTGCCCCATTTGGAAATCTATCAGGTTTGATATGTACCTGATTTGAAGGACACTGAAGACTTTGGATCTTTCTTTACTGCTGAGCTGAGGTGCTCTCCATTCACCCATGAGAATTATGCAGAAACCTATTCTGGCATAAAATTTGCTATTTCTATTGCAACCACTATCTTGCCCAGCTACCTTTTTCCAGTAGTATTAGCCATATGACTTCTCTCCAAGGTAATGAATGATAAAACCAGATAGATTATATATACTTAAAGCCTACTCTTCAATGATATTGGAATAAGGGGGAAATTAATTTAAATCTCCAAGATCACATTAATTGTACCCTATATTTCCAAAAGAACTCTCTGATGTCAGACTAAACCTTTATGCATTATGTTTTTTTAAAAAATCCTAAGGAACATGTGAAATGACTAAGAACTTGAGGAAAACAAATATTGTTCCTATCTTCAAAAAAGAGAGAGAGAAAACAAGATTCAGCAAACTGTAGTCCAGTCTAATAATATTTTCTAAATATATGATTTTTATTACAGCTGAAGATAAACATGAAGATAAAAACTAATACACAGAATTAAAAAAAGATAAGGAGAAAGAAATCAAAGAAAAAGCAAAAAGTGTAAGGAAACAAAAAATGAAAGATATGAAATGTCTATTCTTCACAGTTTTAAGTACAAATATATTTCTCTAAATAAATATTTCTCTAATATATTTCTCTATATTTCTCTCTAAAGTTACATCAGGTTATTCTTTCTGTAACTATCCTATCTAATAATCAGAACTATAAAACATCAGTTTATGAAATGTTTTCATTTTTATGCAAAAAGTCTATAAGAAGTTTTCAGTCACTGGTAAATGTGGGTAATGTATTTTCTCTAATCAAAAAAGTCAATTTTTCAATTTCAGCAACATCTGTCATCTTTACCAATATTTCTCCATAGTGGGTAGTACTGAATCTTTCCATCTCCATGCATATAATCATCTCTTTGTAGTTATCATATGTTAAAATAATCTTCCATAACTTTTTTCTGTTTATCTATGGTCTGACATTCATATTTGAAAAAAAATTGCAGCAGCTAATAAAGAGGTTGATTTGTAAGGACTTTAAAAGTAATGTGATTATTATTAATATAGATTTATCAAAAACAAATATTACCTAATCTTATATTATTTTTATCAAATAACCTCTGTAATAGATCATGGGAATGCTATAAATATAATATACCTTGATTTCAGCAACGAATTTGGAAAAAATACCCTATAATGTAATGATTGGCATGCTAGTAAAATGCAGGTTGGGAGACGTGGAATAATGGCATCAAGAAGTGGTAGATTCTCCTTTATTGGATGTGCTCAAACTAAAATGCCATTGCTTTGGGGTACTTAAATTTCCATTACTGTCCTGAACAGATGATTCCCTAAATACCCTTGAATGATTGTCTGAGATTAAACAATATAATTTTTTTATATGGTTAGTGCCATGGACATTTGGGTTCAATATTCCATACTGTAGATTGTTATACTGTTCCTCTCCATCTTCCATCAAGGAGCCAGAAACTGAGAGTTCATCTTGTTCATCTAATCTATAATAAGTTTTAAATATACATATAAAGCTAGTCTTCTCCTTGAACTGTCCTCATAAGACAGTAATTTGAAGAAAGAGGTTTTTAAATGAGCTACTGCTGACATTGCACATTTCCTTTGTTCAGAGGGATGTCAGCTTCTTGGAAGGCCTTCTTGTTGATGTTCTGAGCAATCAGTAGATGGCAAATTTCTTGCAAGACCTTAACTCCTCTGCAAGTGAATGAAGAAGCATGTATGCTAGACCAACATATTTTTCCTAGCTTCGGTTTTCTTTGCAATCAAGCAGATTTTCACTACTATCCAGGCCTTCTCTATCACCTGCCCTTTAAAGATACAATATATGTGATACCTTGCTCAACTGTGAGCAAGTAACTGTGAGAGGAATCTTGGAGTCCTAGTGAACAACCATTTAAAGCTTAGAGCCAGCAGTGTGCAGCAGCTGCCAAAAAAACCAACACAGTTCTAGGCTGCATAAACAGAGGGACAGAATCAAGATCATGTGAAGTGTTAATACCACTTTATAATGCCTTGGTAAGGCCACACTTGGAATACTGCATTCCGTTTTGGTCACCCTGATGTAAAAAAAATGTTGAGACTCTAGAAAGAGTCCAGAGAAGAGCAACAAAGATGATTAAGGGACTGGAGGCTAAAACATATGAAGAACGGCTGCAGGAACTTGTTATGTCTAGTCTAATGAAAAGAAGGATTTGGGGAGACATGATAGCAGTGTTCCAATATCTCAGGGGCTGCCACAAAGAAGGAGTCAAGCTATTCTCCAAAGCACCTGAGGGCAGCACACGAAGCAATGGGTGGAAATTAATCAAGGAGATAAGCAACTTAGAACTAAGGAGAAGTTTCAACACTGGAAGTTTTTAAAAAGATGTTGGATAACCATTTGTCTGAAGTGATGTAGGATTTCCTGCCCAAGCAGGGGGCTGGACTAGAAGACCTCCAAGGTCCCTTCCAACTCTTATTATTCTAAATGTGTTGGAATTGCAAATTGGAATAGTAATAATCTCAGTACATCATCAGTTTGGGGGACATTATGTTTAAAAAAATGACTAGCCTGTGCTTGGCCTAAATTTTCTACTCTTCTGTATAAGAGGCTATTCTTAATTTTTTTCTTAATGTGTCTTTCCAGGCCAGGCAATCCTACAATTTGACTGTTAACAATTTGCACAGATCTAAAGTAGTCTGTCACTGTTTCCCTCTCCAACAACAACCATTGCCTGATTAAATCTGGCTAATTATCAGTCAGTATCTGTCATGACCCTGTCAGAGTCTGAATCCGAGGAAGAAGACAAACACCTGACAGGGAGTGGGAGTGTGGCTCCGTTGGCTATGGAAGAAACTGGGGAAGGGCAAAGTCCAGCTGGGCAGAGCAGTGGGGAGGTAGAACAAGGGAGAGGGAATTCGGAGGAAGGCCCAACCCCCCCTTCATCCTAGGGCACGCAGGGAGGAACAGAAAAGAGAGCAACGTGTGTTGCGTGGCTTACGGGGGAGGAAAGGGCCCTGGTTCCCTTCATTAGCCACACCTGGGAATGAGAATTTAAAAGAGATGCAAGCTGAGTGCGGCGTCTTCTGGGAACAAACATGAGTTTATCTTGTGTTGACTTTGGTTATCTGCATTCCTGGCATCCTCCCAACCATGTTGAATTACTGCTGTTCCTTCACATCTGGAATTCCTTCTCTTGCCCTGCTGGACTAATTACCTCATCTTGCCTTGACTGGACTTATAGTTACAGTTTTTGTTGATCACGTTTTAGACTTCATTCTCTGCAGCCAAAAGCTCTTCCTGTTAGATGGCCACAGGAACAAAAGAGACTCGACACCAGTGACTTAGAAACAGCTCTTTATTAAGAGGGAATAGACTGGGGAAACACGCGACGGGTGCCGGCTTTTATAGCCGGTGCTGTCCGCCGCTTCAGCCACTGACGGGACTTTGTTTTTCCCGCCAGTGGCTGAGCCAATGAGCGGAGTCTCCAGCTGACTCCTCTTGTTGGCCATATATGGGCATATAGAACACCCCTCCCTTCTCAGTCCAGTCGACCAATCCGGTGCCGCCTACCTTACATAGTCGCGCAGGTAGGCGGGGCTCTTAGAGTCTCGACTGGACCTGTGCAGCTCAGATGACTCCTGGGCAGTGGCCCGAGCAGACGGGTCCACCACTGCTTCAGTCTCCACCGGTGGAAGCATCTGGAATCCTTGCACCGGTGCAGCAGGGACCGTCGAGCTTGAGGCCTCAGAAGGACTCCGCTGGACGCCTGCAAGCCACGGTAAGTGTCCTAGGTTGATTTTTTTGTAGTTCTGCAGGGTTTGTTGGTCTGGGGCCCAGTCATTTTGTTTGTTTCCCGCGGCCAGGACTAGGCCTCGGAGCTGGTCTATGTGCTGCTCCCATGTTTTTCCGTCATCTGTTTCTATGCGGTAGTACCTTGGGCTGGTGCCTTTGACAATTCTTGCAGGCACCCAGGTTGGTCCCCCTGTGTAACTGTGGGCATAGACAGGGTCACCCGGTAGGAAGACTCGGCACCTCCTGGTGGAGTTGGGGGGGTGTCTCTGAGCTATAATTTGGGTGGACCCTGTCTAATATTGTTCGAAGCTTCCTGACCATCAAGAGTTCTGCGGGGCTCCTGTTAGTTGTCGTATGTGGTGTGATGTGTTGTGTTAGTAGCCACCTGTCAATCTTCTCCTGCCAGTCCCCTTTGCCCATTCATTGTAGCGTGTTCTTGGTTGCTTTGACCATAATTTCAGCTTGTCCATTTGTCGATGGGTGAGCAGGGGCTGACAGGGCATGCCATATTCCTAGGCCCACTAGGAATATTTCAAAGGTTTTCGCGGTGAACTGTGGCCCGTTGTCGGAGACCAACGTGTCCGGCAGGCTGTGGGTTGTGAAGAGGCACCTCAATGCTTTTATGGTGGCCTCTGTTGTAGTGGATGGCCTTAGTACTACTTCCAGCCATTTGGAGTAGGCGTCCACTACTATTAGAAAATTCTGTCCTTGGAAGGGTCCTGCATAGTCGATGTGTATGTGGGACCAGGGGGCTGTCAGTGTCTCCCACTTCCTTGGTTTGGCTGCCACTGGTGCTGCCTGGACCCCTGGCATGGGCTGCAGGTGGCGACCCAGGCCTCTACTTCTGCATCAATGCCAGGCCACCACACGTAGCTCCGTGCCAATGCTTTCATGTGCACCACTCCTGGGTGGCCTTCGTGGAGGGTGCTCAGCATGTCTTTCCGCAGGGGTGGGGGAATTATGACCCGGTCTCCCCACAATAGGCATCCCTTTAGCACTGACAGTTCTGTCTGTCTGGTTGGTATGGTTTGAAATCTCCCTCTTGCGCTGCCTGTGGCCACCCCTTCCATACCCAGTTTAAAACTTGTACCATTGTTTTATTGCGGTTCATCAGTCTGGCAATCTCCGACAACGTCATCAGTCCTGGCCGAATGCTTTCTGTTGCCAGGACTGTTGTTGATGGTGCTGGATCCATGACGGTCTCTGGGAGAGGGCATCGACTGAAGGCATCGGCATGGGTGATCTCTTTTCCAGGTCGGTACGTGAGGTTGTAGTTGTAGGCTGCCAAGAATACCGTCCATCTTAACATCCTCGGAGACAGTATGTTTGGAGTTGCCTTGTCTCCCGCAAGGATGCCTAATAGTGGCTTGTGGTCCGTTATTAGGTTGAAACATCTTCCGTATAAGTATTCATGGAATCGTTTGACCCCTGCTACTGCTGCAAGGGCTTCTTTATCAATCTGACTATAGTTTCATTGAGTTTTGGACAATGTCTTTGAGAAATAGGCTATAGGTGCTTCTGTTCCATTTGGCAGTCTGTGGCTCAGGACTGCACCTATACCATATGGGGACATGTCTCAGGTCAGCGATAGGGGTAGTGTTTGCTGTATTGGATCAATACACAGTCTGATGTTAGCAGCTCTTTTATTCACTGAAATGCCTCTGCCTCGCATTTCTCCCATGTCCACATTGCCTCTTTATCCAGTAGCCTATGTAGTGGCTCAGCGATTGTTGCTTTCTGCAGTAAAAAGACATTGTAGAAGTTTAGTAGCCCCAAAAACGCTTGTAGTTTGGTTTTGTTTAGGGGGGTGGGTGCTTTCTGGATAGCTCATAGTTTTCCTTTGGTGGGTCTTATGCCGGTACCGTCAATTAGGAATCCCAAGAACTCCACTTGCGGGACGGCTATCTGGCATTTTTCTTTTTTTAGTTTCAGGCCCGCTTCCTGGAATCTTCCCAGGACTGCCCTTAGTCTGTCCATCAGCTGATTTTTGTTTGTGGCCTATACGATTACATCGTCAAAGTATGGGATTACACCTGGAATGCCATACAGTAGGCATTCCATCACATTTTGGAACAGTCCAGGAGCTATGCTGACTCCGAACTGGAGTCTTTTGCACTTGAATGCCCCTCTGTGGATGACTATTGTTTGAGCTTCTGCTGTTGCTTCATTGACCAGTAATTGTTGGTATGCCTGCACTAGGTCCAGTTTGGCAAATATTGACCCCCGGCCCAAAGAATGCAGTAGGTGCTGCATGACCGGTACCGGGTAGGTGCTCTGTTGTAAGGCCCGGTTCAGGATCATTTTGTAGTCAGCACAAATTCTGACTGACCCGTCTGGCTTGACTGGGGTCACTATTGGGGTCTCCCACTTGGCGTGGTCAACTGGTTCCAACACCCCTTGCTTTATTAATTTGTCGAGTTGTTCCTCAACTTTTGGTCGCAGCGCAAATGGAACTCAGCGCGGCTTGAGGCATATTGGTGCAATGTTTGGGTCAAGGCTAAAGGCTATGGGGGTCCCCTGGTACTTGCCTAGGTTTCTGTCAAAAACGGCCCCAAACTCTCGTTCCAGTTCTGTGGCGTCTGCGTTCCGGTCGGGGTGCATAGTTCTGGTTGTGTGCACCCCCGCGATTCCTATTTGGAGCAGTGCGAATCATTCACACCCCAGCAGGCTCGGCAGGCTCCGGTCTACCACGGTCAGGGGAAGCTTCCCACTGAAATCTGCATAGGTGATGTGGACGGTCTTTTTTCCAGCGACTGGGATTCGTCCGCCTTGGTAGTCTCGTAAGGTGATATCTTGCCACTCCAGCTGATCTCACCATAAGTGAGGGAGGATTCCTTTCAGTGTCTCCCAGGAGACCATCGAGGTGTAGGACCCCAAGTCGACCTCCATCTTACATGGTGTTTGTTCTATCTGTATTGTGGCCATTACCTTGCTGGCCGCATACACGTCCGTCTGTTTAATTTTTGTTGGAGCATAGCTGACGGACATATAGTATGTTTCTTCATGCCTCACCTCTTCCTGTTTCTTGAAACTCCCGCCAGAGGGTTTTGGCCCCCTCTTTGGCGGCCATAAGATTTGGCGGGAGATGTGGCTCGTCTAAGGTATGACGCTCGCCTTTGTGTCTTTCCGGTGGGTTAGAGGGCTCGACATACCTCTGCTATGTGGCCTCTCCTGTCACAACGTCTACAAACAGTGTCTTTGAATCGGCAGGCTGCCCAGTGATGGTTTCCACTGCAGCCACTGCATTCTTTCGCCCCTGGCTTTCCATTCAGATGGCTTTGCCTTGTTTGGTAGACTTCACCCTATTCTCCACCATCGCTGTCTTCCAAGTCCATCTCTGCAGGTCAAGCTGCAGGGTCCAGTTTCCCTGGATTCTCGCGGCCGAGTTATCGGAGGATTCTGCGGCTCAGGCCTCGTCGACGGCTTCCTGAAATGTGACCTCTTCTCTGGCGAGGAGCTTCTTTTGGAGCGCAGGGTCACGGGTGCCCAGGATGATGCGATCTCGAATCATTCCCTCTGTGTTGGGAAACTTGCAGCTCTTGGCTATTCTCCACAGATCGGCGACAAAAGAGTTTGTTGTTTCCCCATCCCCCAGGCTCCGCGTATAAAAGTCGTAATGGCTGGCCAGGTAGGACAGAGAAGGGCTGTAGTGTGCTCTCAAGGCTCACTGTAGGTTGTCCCATGAGACTGCTTGCAGATCCTACGCCACTAAAGCATCGGCCATTTCATAAATTTCCACATCACAATAGGTTAGAAATAGTGCCTTTTTCTTGGCATCAGGGGCATCCTGTAGTTGGTTTACCTCGAGATGGAGGTTGAATCGCCCCATATATGATGACCATTTCTCTTTCGCGGGGTCGTAGGGCACCACCATGGGTCAAGGAGTCATTCCTGTGGATCGCTGAGCCATTTCGTTCGGTGTAGGCGATTTCATCTGCCGGCCGAAGGTAGGTTACAGGGTCTCAGTCGAGGGTCCTTCTTAGGTGCGGAATCCCATCCTTGTTGCCAGTGTTAGATGGCCGCAGGAACAAAAGAGACTCGACACCAGTGACTTAGAAACAGCTCTTTATTAAGAGGGAATAGACTGGGGAAACACGCGACGGGCGCCGGCTTTTACAGCTGGCGCTGTCCGCCACTTCAGCCACTGACAGGACTTTGTTTTTCCTGCCAGTGGCTGAGCCAACAAGCAGTCTCCAGCCGACTCCTCTTGTTGGCTATATATGGGCATATAGAACAGTTCCTGGGAGAGTTTTTCTCCAGTCTAGAAGGAAACCAGGACATTGGAGGCAAAGTTGGAGCTAATAAAGGGATTCCTACTGATTATCTGACTGTGTTGCCTTTGTGCCACACCCCGGGTCACCACAGTATCAAACCACCTTTAGTCTTCTGGCTGCTATGCCAGTTAAACTTGTATCACTTCTAGATGGTCGATATAGCAGGAATACCATGCAAAGCAGTTCTGTTCTTATGGAAATACTTTCAGCAGAGTTTTTTTTAAAAAAAAAACATGTAGCAGGATGGTAACCAGTTAAAATACTTCCTCTTCCAATATTCTTTCTAACTTTCAGAGCATTTCTTTGCATCCTGTTTTGCTTATTTTCTATTCTTTTGTTGTAAACAATCGACTTATGTCTCTCTCATACTCTCTTCTTAACTCCCTTATCCTCTCCAATGCTCTTGTCTATGATTCATTTTTCTCCAACTGTACTAGCTTTTGCTCTCATATGTTTTTTTTTATAGCAAAAATAGCTTTGTTATCTCTTGCTGTCTTCTGGGGGGTGAGGATGGCTTCTCCTCACCCCCTGAAAAATGCATAGCATGTGATCATCACTTTATCACCATGTTATCAAACAAAAGACACAGCTCATCCTAATTTAGGCTCTTGTTTGTTTCTTAGAAAATATTATTAAACTGCATATCTTTTTTCTTGCTTTATTGGTTCGTGGAAATCGAAAACTACGGAAGTGCTAACTCCCAATTGTATCTGGAGGCCCTTGGCTGGAAAAATATGTGTGCATTTTTGTAATTTCATCTGCTATTACAAACTTGAATTTTCCAGATAGTCTTGACTAAAATTCTGTTTTACCTGGAGATGGTCTAGCAATTGCTTGCCCTCTTCTCTGTTTTTATCTTTAGTGCCATTATTTACAGCAGTGTTTCTCAACCTTGACAGTTTCAAGATTTGTGATCTTCAGCTGGCTTATAGTGTACAGTAAACTGTTGAACTCCATGCAGATTATGAATCACTGGAACATTTCCTTGGGATGACTTGGGAAATAAGATTTGCTCATACTTGGACATTGATGTTTATATAGAGAACTTTAAAGAGAACTTTTTGTGGACAGCTGAAACATATTTCTCAGTTTACTCATCTTAAAGTTGCTAAGGTTGAGAAACACTGATTTAGAAGAAGAAAGCAATATTCTGTCCTGGTCCAATAGCCTAGGTTCCTACCCTCATTTGTAGTACAGCAACAGTCCAACTCAAGACTTACATACATGGTTTCATTTTTAAAAATGGCTGTCCCTGCCTATGCTATAAATAATGCTACTTCCCCCAAAAGCCAAAGTTGTTTCAAGTAATTTCCCTGCCTAGAAGTGAAAGGATAGCATCTTCTACCATACCTGAGGTAACAGGCCATCTAAAGAGTTCTGTCCAGGGGGAAGATACAGATTCTCCTCCAGTTCTCTGCTATTATACTTTGCCTCATGATATCTGCCTTCTGAGACCTTTGCTGATTTTTGCCTAATGATAAAGCTAGTCCATTTGCAGTATGTTATTGGGCATGCATGCATAACATTTCTGCATCGGCTTTTGGCAAAATGAGGTCTCTCCTATATTTGGGGATCAGCGGTGCATTCCTATGTTCCCATCTGGCTTACATACTGCTTGGGAAGCTGAGTTGATTAGTCACCAATTCAATTCTTGCCTCAGAGAAAAGGCTGTGAAGATAATTTTGCTGTAGTTTCACTGGAGATATGGGGCAGGGAGTTTCTCATTGATGGATATTTCCACTTTATCTCAGGCTCTTGGAATATCCATCCTATAGCTACATTGCCTCCTCCTTTTCTTCCCAGTTCTTCTGAATAATTTTGCAGAGCTGCAGTTTAGCTTTTGAATAAACCCTAACCCTTGCTTCAAAAAGCAAAGGCAGACAGGAAAAACAAGGAGGAAGGCAGAATAGATGCTAGTTTTTCCTTGGACTTTCCTACTGGGTAGCTGGAAAGAATACTGGCTTGCAATATGGGAGGACAAAAAGATAATGATGGGGACACTTCTAGAGTGGTATAAATCTGCCAAAGAGGGAGTGTTCTAAGACCTAACCATCCAAGAGGGTTTAGGAGATTAGTGTATGGCATTACAAAGGTGGGATAAATGTCCTCACCATTTACATTTTTATTTCTGATTACTAGTTTTTGAGTTTAGAAACACTGCGCTGCAAGGCAAAATTAGTGAGTGGTGTCAAAGCATGAAGGCTCTAGGAATAGAGTCTGAGGAACCACTAACTTGCGAGTTGTACTATAGCAAACTTAATAGAATTGGTATGTTGGTTCTTACTGCTTGACAGAACAGTTTTATCAGCTGGGTCAGTAACTGTTGGCAACCTTATCTATGGATTCAGTGAAAAGATACCAGCATATTATCAGGCATGGGTAATCTTTCTCAACCCAAGCCCAAATAAACTTCCAAAGCAAAAATTGTTCAGTTAGTTTTCCCTGATTCATGTACCTCTTGAGTTTAGGTTCATTCATTATAGAATCTTCATGTTTCAAAAAAGCTAATTCCTTCTTCTTTGAACATAAAGAATCCAAAAGAAGATGGCCTTAGCCTGACCCATTGTAAAGAGGAAAGAGGGATGTGTTGATCAGTCCGATGATATGCTCTGTTAAAGCTTTCATGAGACCCAAATCCTGTTATGAATACCCATTTCCTGAAGAAAAAGATCTCCAATCTCTTTGTCTCCACCCCTTCTTCAGAGCACAGCCTCCTGCTACTTTGATTTTTTTTACTTCAGCCTATTTATTATAATTTCTAACTAGAATGATCCCCAACTGCAATTTTCTGAACTATGCTGCATAATGCATCCATCTCTTCTCTTTACCATAATTCACATCTCTTTTGAAGTCCTTAAAATCATTTCACTAATCCTGTTACTCTTGATTCCAAATTAAAACTAAAGAGCAAAGGTTAAATATCCATGGCAGGTCTGCTGGCTTCAAATAAAAAAAAAGTTCATGTTTTCAGGCTTTACAAAGTGAAATATATCAATATAGCACTTAAAATGTCCTTCATTCCATTTAAAATACATCCAGGTGGCACAGGGCAAATGCAATGATGACATAAAATAGGATTATATTGCTGCTGTTATCACAATAAATTCTAAAGTTGACTTTCTCCCTTTTTTAATTCATAAAGTTTTTTTTACATTTAGCTAGTTTCTTAACCATTTCATTGCCTTAGACAAAAGTAACTAGTAAATGAATGCACTAAGAAAAATCTATTAACTGCCTGGGTCATTACCTGTTTCCAGAGGTTAACCAGACATCTGTCATAAAAATCAATGCCTCTTTTTCTGAAATCAAACACTTTCTAATAGAAAGTCTCAAAATCAACATAATTCTAAACCTATCCACTTTTCCATGAATGCACTGTAACAAAGACTGGCTCTCTTTTTCAACTCCTCCTGATAGTTTAAAAGAGATCAGGCCATAACTTCAATTTTATGAACACAGAGAAATATAAATTTGCCCTAAAATCTTCTATTATGTTGGAGGTTGTTAATATTTCATGTTATGGACATTTAAAGAAGGTAAGCAGAAAACTTTTGAGTCATTAGTATTGCTTCTTTAAATGGATCTTTCATAGAATGTCAGATAGATATACTTGTCTGTTATCTTAGAACAAGAGTTCCTAAAATTTTTGCCATCACACCTCCCTTTAGTGTTGTCTCAATGTGCACACTTTCCCTAAAAAACCAAGCACCAAAATGAACACAAATGAACAATGAAAACAATGCAATGAAGCTTTGGGAAATTTATTGTTTGATTATTACAGTTTTTCACATCTCTCCTAGACTCTGTATCTCCCAAAGGAAGGTTCATCTCATTGTTTTGGAACCTTGCTTTGGAGCAGAGGTGGTATTCAGCAGATTCTGACCAGTTCTGGAGAACCGGTAGCGGAAATTTTGAGTAGTTCAGAGAACCAGCTAATACCACCTCTGACTGGCCCCTCCCCCATCTATTATCTGCCTCTTGAGTCCCAGCTGATCGGCTGAGTCTTCTTTTGTTGCCCTGCACAGGAGAACAGAGCTGGAAAGCAGGTTAGTGGGGTGGGAGGGAATGGGATTTTGCAATAACCTTGCACCAGGAATGGGGAGGGAATGGGGATTTTATAGCATCCTTCCCCTGCCACGCCCACCAAACCACACCCATAGAACCAGTAGTAAAAATTTTTGAATCCTACCACTGCTCTGGAGGGAGAACCAATGTATGCAATAATCTGATTTAATAGTTATTATTATTATTATTATTATTATTATTATTATTATTATTTTAGACTTGTATGCCACCCTTCTCCCGAAGGACTCAGGGCGGCGAACATACAAGAAAGAATATATACAATAAAAAGATATTGAATAAAAACAAGTCTAAATTACAAAGAACAACTAAAACGATTAAAATTACGATGATAAACAAAACTATTAAAACTACCGGCCCCCATGGTCAATCCAGGCCGGCCTGCTGAAACAGCCAAGTCTTCAGGTCTCAAGAAGGAGCGGAGATCAGGGGCCAAACGAAGATCCACAGGAAGCTGATTCCATAGGTGAGCTCCCACAGAAAAGGCCCTAGCCCTGGGAGCCGCCAGCCGACAGTGCCTGACCGACGGTATTCCCAGGAGGCCCCTCCTATGGGAGTGCACGAGGCGATTGGACTGTGATGCGGGCAGGAGGCATTCCCGCAAGTACCCTGGACCTAGGCCATTTAGGGCTTTGTAAGTTGTTACTAACACCTGTGTTGTAACACTTGTGTTGTTCCTTAAACAATGTAGTACACTCTGATTTGGTCAGCTTCTGAACCATTCTGAATCAAACAGACTATAACATTGCCTTGGTTGCCCTAGCCATTCCATACATGCATGTGGTAACCCTATGGCAAATTGGACAGGCAGATATTAAGAGGTGATAAAAGCTTGATAATCTCCACATGCATCATTTTTTTCTCCAAGTACTTATGAATGCTAGTTTTTCATTAACTCCTATTTGCAGCTAACTCTAATCCAAGCAGAAAAATGTTATAATCCCAACAGAAATGATGGGAAAACTTGTTTAGTTTTGCCTATCTACATGGTGGAACAATAACAAAGAACAAAGACTTCATTTGAAATATTGGTTGCTTCTTCCCACCAACCGGAAATTTAGTCATTTCTTCGCTTTGTATAATGCTTCTTAATTAAAATGTAAGGAACTGAAGTATGGGACTCAGGTTGAACACATATTGGTTAGCATTACATTACTTCTTACAATACTACAGGGAATCAGAGAATTCTAAGTACCTAGCTGAAAAAGCATTGGTAATGTATAGAGTTGGATATTGTAAATTAATGTTTCCCACTAGCATATGGTACTAAGGGCAAAATACTTCTAAATGTGCCCCTTACAGCTGCTTGTCAATTTGTAAAGCTAATTTCTCCTCTTTCTCCCTTTGACCTCCAGTGGCTTCAAATGTTAAATTGGCTGTTTTATTATTTATGTACACATCTTTTTGCAAAATTCAATGGATGGAGGCAGTGGAGGAGGAGTCGGAGTCCATAACAAATTACATCCCCAATTTTCTGTCATTTTCTCTTAAAAGCTATTAAAATGAAGCCCTTACATTGTTCCCTGAAATTGGCTCATTGCAAAAGAAAATGGGCAGGTTTTATGTTTGATTTAGTATCTCTCACACACCAAAGCATTGATTCTTGGAGAGTATTTCTGTGTCTTGAATAAAGAGATGCATACAGTTCTGCTCCAGTTTCACTTGTGCTCACTAACATGTGCATAGGAACACACATGTGTATGTAGAGCCAGCTTGTCCCAAAAGCTGGGAGCCAAAGCAATTAAAGGTTAAAATCAGTGATGTGATTCAAAATTTTTTACTACCAGTTCTGTGGATGTGGCTTGGTGGGCGTGGCTTGGTGGGCATGGCAGGGGAAAGATACTGCAAAATCCCATTCCCGCCCCACCCCACTAACCTAATTTCCAGCTCCGTTCTCCTGTGCAGGGCAACAAGAGAAGACACAGCCGATCAGCCAGGACTCAGGAGGCAGAGAATAGAAGGGGGCAGGCCAGTCAGAGGTGGTATTTGCCGTTTCTCCAAACTATTCAAAATTTCCGCTACCAGTTCTCCAGAATTGGTCAGAACTTGCTGAATGCCACCTCTGGTTAAAATGAAGCAGAAACAAAAAAGTTTTTCAAGCTTACATGATGATTCCAGCTATTTAGTTACATACTAAATGTTGCCTGCATCCTTCTTCATAGCCCAGTGCTGTTATTCTACCCCTGGTTGACTATCTTGGCTCTCATCCTATCCTCCTGAGTGTAAAGGCCCTTCTCTGCTCTAGCTGGGACCTGCTCTTTTATATTAAGGCTTGTACCACTCCCTGTAAGTTTTTATTGTATTTATTATTGTTCAGCAATTGTCTACTTGTATGTCATGGGATGCAACTTGTAGAAAGTTAGCACCCACCTCTCTCCTCGAAGAATAAAATATTCTAGGAAATATTAAAAAGGCAGAATATTATATTTCCTGGATGAGAAAAGGAGAAACATTTTTTTAAAGACAAAGCAGCTTCCTGCAGCTCCCTCCCCTCCCCTTCATCTCCAGGGTGATGGGATTAAGACATGGCCCTCAGGACATGATAGGATTAGCCTTCTACCCATCTCACCATGTGGCACCTGGGAAGATTACATCATTCAACCAAGCTTGGGACTCAAGACAACCTACAAAGCAGAGGTTGGATTTAAATTTCTTAACAACCTGTTCTGTGGGCGTTGCCTAATTTGTGGGTATGGCTTGGTGGTCATGTGGCTGGGTGGGCATGGCTTGCTGACTGGGCATGGCTTGGTGCTCACGTGACTGGCTGGATGTGGCTTGTATGTAAATATTGTAAATATTTATGTAAATATTGAATTTTTTATAAAAAAAGAGCAACTTTTACCCAAAATCAGGCAAAGCAGGCAGGCAGATTGAGTTGCTTGCAGAATCACAGATTCACTCACAGATCTACCTTTCTGCAATCTGCTGCCTGAGGTTGCACTGAAAAATAGAAGCTTCAGTCCTAAGAAAGGTTCAGCTCTGCTCTCAGGCCATTTCTCCCCCCCAAACCCCTGAATACCACCTCTGAGAAGCCTCCTGAGCGAAGGCAAAGCAGTACAACAGTGATTTCCTGCTTTCCAGCTAATCTAAATCACTGGCACAGCTGATAGTCGGAACAGCTGATTGTCGGGATAAAAAAGGAAAAATAGCAATTTACCAAAAATTAGCCAAAGGCACAATGCAGGCAAGTTGGATAGTGCACATGCCAGGTAAGGAGTGACTGGGCGGGGAGGGGACAACCAGTGGCGTGATTTGCCAGTTCTCTGAGCTGCGCAGAATCGTAACAACTGGTTATGATTGTTCTATAGAACTGGTCCATACCGATAGAATCCTACCCCTGCTACTAAGTTACCCCTGCATGGCTCCATGTGAGTCTGACAACCAATCAGAATATATTTCTTGCCACTGGAATAGGAAGCAAGTTCAAACCCACAGAGGGTATAAATCTCTCTCCCTCTCTCACCCATGTGTTTTGTTTTTTGCCCAGGACCTCAATGTAGTCCTGTCCACCGTTTGTTTGTTTGTTTGTTTGTTTGTTTGTTTGTTTGTTTGTTGGGATTTCTATGCCACCCTACCTCCCGAAAGACTCAGGGTGGCTTACAATGATAAAAACAGAAAATACAAACTTTAAGAAAATATTAAATCTAAAACCCCAACACTAGATCTAAAACCAAATTTAAAACCCACAAACAACATAAGACAAATTAAAAGTATTAAAATCCCCTTCAGTCCAAGTCTTCAGGTCACGACGGAAGGAGCGGAGGTCAGGCGCCACCCGAAGCTCCACGGGCAGTTGGTTCCAAAGGGCGGGCACTCCCACAGAGAAGGCCCTCCTGGAGTCGCCAGCTGACATTGTCTGGCTGACGGCACCCTGAGGAGGCCCCACCTATGTGAGCACACCGGGCGATTGGACGTCGTTGCTGGCAGCAGATGCTCCCGCAAATGCCCTGGACCTAAGCCATCATTAAACCATCTTTCCAAGCAGTCTCCATTTTTCCAGTTTCTTTCTTCCCACTTGGAACTGAACCCAGGTGGACATTTCTTCCAACAAACTTATTTCAGTGACATATATGGCTCTAGGTTCCAGCCTTGGCAGTTTCAAGCTTCCAAGGAGTAAAATACTCTGAAGACAGCATTAAGTACTCCGGAGGAAAAGATTCCTGCTCCCACACTTTGTCAAAATTAAAGTTGTTAATGGTTTGTGAAATTTCTGTGCAATGTCATTGTGAAAGTACTGATTTATCTATTGACACCATGATGAAAATGTCAGCTAGGCAGATTGAAGAGGAAAATGAGGTGGGGAGAGGGGCAAAGGAGAGAGAAAAGATTCATTTGTGAAGCAATGTTGTGGCCCACTGGCAGCTGATGGAGCTGGCAGCAGAGTCGGACAGTAGCAAGGAGGTTGGGGAGGAACCTGGGCCAGGTCTGGAGGCTGAGGAAGATCTGAAGGAGGGTGCTGTATCAGGAACAGAAATGGGGCCAGGGCTGGCTGGCAGTCAGCAGCTGTCTTCAGACTCAATCAGCAGTGATACAGGGGAGTTTATGGAACCAGTTCCCATAGAGCCAACAGAAGACAAGAACAATTGAGAAAGTAGGTTGATTCAGAGTAAGGACCCTCGGAGATGACTGGCCCTCCAGGAGAGGAGCAAATGGGACATGAGCTTTGGGAAGCAATTAGTTCTTTTGCTCAGAATACAAGCTTTGAAAAATCCTGTTTGACTGTGTCAAGTTTGGCTTCTGAGAGAGCATAGCATGACCAAGGGTTTTAAATTTTGTTTATCTCGGGAAGAGTTTTAAAATTTTTAATTGGTCGCCTTAAGGGTTAGAGAGGAGAGAGGGTTTTCTGCAGCCCGGCGAAGGGAGAAATTGAGCGGGGCTTGAGGTTTGGGAGTGAGGGGCCGCGATCCCCAGGGTGGTTGGAATTGGCAGAGGACGTGAGGCACAGGGCCATATCATGTGCTGGGAGCACGCACTCCATCATCTTTGTGGGTGGCCGCTCCGACCCTGTGGCCTCCTCCCTAGGGAGCATCGGAATTGGGATCCCTGGCCTTAGGTTGGGTATTTTAATGCCAGGTCCGTGGCTAATAAATCTTCCTCCTCCGCGAGATATTGAGGAGGAGGCTGCGGACCTGGCTTGTATCACCGAGACCTGGTTGGGCCCAGAGGGAGGTGTCCCTCTGGTTGATTTATGCCCTCCAGGTTTTCGGGTTTTGCACCGGACCACAGGCTCAGGGTAGGGGTGGTGGGGTGGCCGTGGTTATTAGGGAGACCCTGTTTCCAAGGGAGGTCACTGTTGCAGAGATAGGCGGGAGTGAGACCCTCCTTGTGAGGTGGGGGCCTAGTGGTCAGGTGGCCTGATGCTTACATACCTTTCCCCCAGCTGGTGGCAGCGGCCCTACCTGGGCTTCTCGACCTCCTCTCGGGGTGGCGGTGGAGCTCCCGGATCTTATGGTTCTGGGGGACTTCAATCTGCCTTCCCTGGGGGGGGGCGTCGGGTTTGGCCCAGGAGTTCATGGCTTCTATGGAGGCTATGGGCCTGACCCAGTTGATTCAAGGCCCGACTCATGAGGGGGGGAATACTCTTGACCTAGTTTTTGTCTCTGAACGGTGGCGGAGTGACAGAGGGCAAGCTACTTTTACAGCCTTGCCCGTTCCATGGTCTGATCACTATCTCCTATGGCTGGTCTTCCAACAGGCCGCCCCCCACTGCTGGGAGGAGGAGCCACTTAGGTGGTTCCGCCCCAGGCGCCTGATGGACCCTGAAAGGTTCCAGGCAGAACTGGGGTTTTTTCCCTCTTCCTTGCTCGCAACTCTGCGAGGATCTGGGTGGCCTGGCAACGGGCTGCATCGGAGGCCCCGAAAGGGTTGTCCCCATGCGTCCCTTACACGTCGTGGATCCCGGTTTGCTCCCTGGTATATGAGGAGCTCCGGGAGATGAAACGCGGTCGAGGGTTTAGAGAGCAGGTGGAGGTTACCCGTTCTCAATCGATCGTGCCCAGCAAGAGGCTACATTAGGACTTACCTGGTAGCTATGGGAGAGGCGAGAAAGCTCTTATCTCTCCACTCTCATAGCGGCGCAGATAACCACCCAGCCGCCCTGTTTCGGGTTACCCGTTCCCTCCTTCGCTTGAGGGGGGCGGACCCAGCGGGGGCAGGGCTGGAGTTTGGTCAATATCTGGCGGATAAGATCGTCGCATTCGGACGGGTTGTCCTCTGATTGCAGTGGTCGGAGGAACGAGTTGTGGCCACTGTTATCTGGGATGAGTTTGATCCTGTCTCCGAGGAATGAATGGACAGGATTATGCGGCGACTGAGTTCCACCACATGTTTGTTGGACCGTGTCCTCCTGGCTGACTTATGCCGCCAGGGAGGCCACCTGCGGTTGGCTCGGGCAGTTGTCAACGCTTCATTGAGGGAGGGTGTCTTCCCTCGCCTTGAAGGAGGCGGTGGTGAGGAACCCTCCTGAAGAAGCCTGCCTTGGACCCGACCGTGTTAGACAACTTTTGTCCGGTCTCCAACCTTCGCTTTTTGGCGAAGGTTGTTGAAATGTGGTGGCTCAGCAGGTTCCGCTTTCCTGGATGAAGCGGACTACCTGGATCCGTACCAATCGGGCTTCCGACCTGGTTACAGCACGGAGGCGGCATTGGTGTGCTGATGGATGATCTTTGGAGGGCCTGGGACAGGGGTTTTCCTCTGTCCTGGTCCTATTGGACCTCTTGCGCTTTCGATACCATCGACCATGGTATCCTTTTGCGTCGCCTCGGGGGTTGGGAGTGGGGGCACTGTTCTTCAGTGGTTCTCCTCCTACCTCTCGAGGCGATCGCAATCGGTGCTAGTGGGAGGGGGTGGACCCCGAGGGCTCTCTCTTATGGGGTCCCGCAGGGGTTGGTCCTTACCCTCTCTTATTTAATATCTACATGAAACCGCTGGGTGAGATCATCCGTGGCTTTGGGGTGAAATTCCATCAGTACGCTGATGATACTCAGCTGTACATTTCCACCCTGGCCAGATCAGCGATGCCCTCTCCCTGATGTCCCGGTGCTTGGATGCAGTGCGGATCTGGATGAGTAGGAACATGCTCCGACTCAACCCGGCCAAGACTGAGTGGCTTTGCGTGTCGCGTCTCGGCCCAGCCAGGATTGTTTATCCTTGGCCATAGGGGAGGTGTTACCCCTGTGGATAGGGCACGGAATCTGGGGGTCCTCCTGGATGTGCGGCTCGGTTGGAGGAGCAGGTGGGGGCCGTCACCAGGGGGCCTTTGCCCAGCTCCGTCTTGTTCGACAACTTCACCCTTTTCTGGATCGAGGCGCCCTACGCACGGTTACTCATGCCCTTGTCACCTCGAGACTCGACTACTGCAACGCTCTCTATCTAGGACTGCCCTTGCATACCATCCGAGATGCAGTTGGTGCAGAATGCGGCGCGCGGTGGTGATGGGAGTTACCGGTTCTCCCATGTTACCCCTCCTCGCGTGGCCTGCATTGGTTGCCGATGCGCTCGGGTGAGATTCAAGGTTTTAGTTTTAACATTCAAAGTCCTACGACATGGGTCCCCAATATCTGAGGGCGTCTTCTTCCAATAGCTAGCTCCGGCCGCCCTGTGCGGGCTCATAGGCAAGGACTCCTCGGGTTCCATCGGTGGTCAATGCCGGTTGGTACTTCCCGACGATGAGCCTTCTCTGTTGCGGCCCCCGACCTCTGGAATCAACTGCCTCTGGAGTCCGTCGGGCCCTGATCTCCGCACCTTCCGCCGCGAATTAAAACTTGGTTGTTTGACCAACCCGGGCTGTGACCCTCCTTTGGGGGAGGGATGGGTTTTTTAATGTATTTTATTGTACTGTTGTGTCTTATATTTGGGCTTGTTGGTTTAATGTCTTTTAAATATTTATTGTTCTGTGTTTTAGTTGTGAGAGCAGCCCGAGTCTTCGGAGATGGGGCGCATACAAGTTCAAATATAAATAAATAAAAAATAAATAAATTAGTTCTCTGGCTGCGTCCCAAGGGTGATAAGGTGGGTGTTTATCAACATTCCCCTGAAAGACTGTATGTGAAGCCTTGTGAATGAACGTAATTCACAGCTGTGGAAATAAAAGAGGTTTTGTCAGGATTAAGATTGTGTCCTATGCCTTATAAGGAAGTCTAGGTAAGAACAAGCAGAATGATGTGGAGGTCCTATTTTGGATTTTATTTTGATATTCTGGTTTTTTGCTTTGCTTTTAATGAAAATGTCAAAATATGTAACACATTCCCATCGATTCTAAATATTTTTTTTCTTTTTTTTTCTTTTGTTCGCTACCTCATACTTCCTAATTCAATTTCCTAACTACATGCATTGATGCAATTGGGTGATTCTGAAGAAAACAATGTAATTTTGGAATGGGGAGGAAAATAGAATAATACAGTAGAGTAGAAGTCAATCATGTATCCATGGAATAACTGAAATATAGCCTCCTGCTGTCTTCCAGCCCAGATTTATCCACAGACATATACCATATACAGATGCACAGAGACATACACAGACATACACCAGCCTTCCTAAATTGGCGTCATGGCTAGGAATTCTGGGAGTTGAAGTCCTAACATATCCTAACAGAATAACAGAACAGAATAACAGAATAACATAGTTGGAAGGGACTTTGCAGGTCTTCTAGTCTAACCCCCTGCTCAAGCAAGAAACCCTATACCATTTCAGACAAATTATTGTCCAATCTCTTCTGAAAAACTTCTAGTGTTGGAGCATTCACAGATTGGACAGTCATGTTATAGGGTTTCCTCCACTTGAGGATGTCAGGTTGGAGTGAAATAGGTTGGTCCTTGTAGTCTACTTGGGTGCAGAGTTTTCTTATTAATTGCTGTTAATATTTGAGCTAAAGTAAACATCTTTGGAAGGGCTGCTGATCACTGATTACACGTGTAAGATTTCCCCAAGACTTGCCTAAAACTTCTGAATGAGACTTATTAATTATTTGACAGTGGATGGATAGCAGGAGGAATCATGTTTGTTTTCTAAAAGCACTTTCCAAAGCTGGAGTTTATATATTTGTGTTTGGCCCCTTCAGTGCTGAATCCTAACCACTATTATTCATATCACAAATAATGTTATAGTCACACAATGGACCATGATCGTACGTTGTATATGAGGCTGCCTTTGGAGACAACATAGATATTTCAGCTGATTCAGAGAATGGAAGTTATATAATTGCCTTTGTTGGCTAATTAATCCCAAAGACAAAATGCTGATTTTAACCTTTAAAACAGATTTCCTTTGCAAAGGTGCAAAATTAGGACTGGTAATTCAGCATTTACAGAGAGAGCTTTTCCCCACCCTGGAATGCATAGCCTATAAACCCCTGGTTTTTGCTGCAGTACCAAGAATCTACTTGGTAGTATTCTTATAGCTGTGATGTCTAGCAAATGCACTTTTTAACTTTTAATTATTGGGGAAAGCAGGGAAAAAGACTGAAGCAGGAAAATCTCATATTATCCTCATCTCTTGAAAAGTCATGGCAAGCAGCAGCCACAGCAATAAGATGGCTGGTAATTAAAGCACCTTTGCTTCTCTATAGAGAAGTTTGAAGGTGTTATTTTCCAGTCCATCGAAGCACAGAAAATCCATCTGGGGCAGACAGAGCCAATGCTTAGGAAAGGAAACTCTTGAAAGCTGGAGCAGGATTGGTTGGAATAAAGATATTTCCTTACTAATAAGGATCCCTTAGAAAATCACAACTCTAGTTTGCAGTGGGAAAGTAACATTGTGGGGGAAACTTAATTTAGATGCAGAGGCACAAAAATAAATAGCGGAAAGTATAGGAAAGTAGGCTGCATGCTATAATCTTATGTATGCATACTCAGAATTAAAGCTCATTGAATCCAGCAGGATTTACTCATATGTAAGTGTAAGTAAAATAACAGTTTCTAAGCTATATCTTGTGTCTTTAGAAAGCAATAGAAGTGACTAAAGGAAAAATAACAATGAATTGCAGGGAATGTCTGTGAAGTTATTGTTTCTAATTCTAGAAACATACACACATTTAACACTACATGATTTGCATATTGATGTTAATTTATGTTTATATTCAATTTTCAATGTGACAGTATTCCAGAAATTGCTTAGAAACTGAACACGTGTATGCACAAATCAGAAAATCTTTTGTTTGAATCTCAAAACAAATATATATATATATATATGTATGTTTGTGTGTGTGTATGTATGTGTATATATATATATATATGTAGGTCTTGGTGTATTCGGGTCTTGTCCCGTGTAAGGTTGAGAATACCTTGGCAACGTTTCGACGAAATCTCATCCGTCATCTTCAGGCTGGTGTCTTCAGCTTGTTCTCCTGGGAGAGCGAGCTGCTCACTGAAATTGAGATTAAACACCGAAACATAATACCAAGATACTACTATGAAAATATATATATATATATATATATATATATATATATATATATACACATACATATATATTTTTTTTCATAGATTTTCGGGTAAGGTATGTAGGTCTTGGGTGTATTGGTCTTGTCCCGTGTAAGATTGAGTATCTTGGTGACGTTTCAGCGAGATCCCGCCATCTTCAGGCTGGTGTCTTCGGCTTTGTGCTTCTGCCAGCAAAGCGTGATCTGAGCTGCCTTCTCTCTATAAATACCTCAGCCACACAGGCTCTTACGAAAAAGCCAACCAATCAGCAAACATCAACTCCATCAACCAATCAAGAAGCGACAACGCAGCCAACAACACAGCCAACCAACCTGCTTACAACAGAGCCAGCACACCACACCTCCCCTCCAGTATTTATAGAGAGAAGGCAGCTCAGATCATGCTTTGCTGGCAGAAGCACAAAGCCGAAGACACCAGCCTGAAGATGGCGAGTGGGATCTCGTCGAAATGTCGCCAAGATACTCTCAATCTTACACAGGACAAGACCCGAATACACCAAGACCTACACACACACACACATATATATATTAGAAGTTCTGCTGAATCATTCTGGTTGGGCACAGGTCAGCAGGAAAAAAAAGTCAGAATTGTTGTTACCGTTTGAAGTTTTTGTCCTATGTTCTTGGACTTTTCTCACTCTTCCCCACCAAAATTAATACTCAGAACTGTAGGTTAGTTTGTAGCTACCACAACACAATCTATCAATGTGTACCATACAGGTAGTCCTTGACTTACATCCATTCATTTAGTGACCATTTGAAATTAGAACAGCACTGAAAAAAGTGATTTATCACTGTTTTTCACACTTATTACCATTGCAGTATCTCCATGGTTACATGATCAAAATTCAGATGCTTGGCAGCAGGCATGTATTTATCATGGTTGCAGTGTCCAGGGGTCATGTGATCTCTTTTTGTACCCTTCTAGCAAGCAAAGTCAATGGGAAGCTATATTCACTTAACATGAATTAACCATGTTACTAACTTAATAACTGCAGTGATCATTTAATAATTGTGGCAAGAAAGGTCATAAAGTAGAGAAAAGTTCACTTAACATCTATCTTGCTTAGCAACAGAAATTTTGGCCCTAATTGTAGTCATAAGTCAAGGACTACCTGTATTCATACCAAACAGACATGTTTTGTTCAAATAGAAACCAAGTAGCTGGTGTAAAAAAACATTTTGTGTTTTCTGTAATTGTGAGTTATGATTTGGACACAGATATCCTTAAAACTGCTGTCTTTTGAGTGGTTCTTTTTACACTAAAGAAAGAAAAAAAGTATTCTAGTTTGCATACAATTTGCATATGCAAACATGTAGATGCAAATTTATGAATAAATTTATAATATAATAGAAAGACAATAGCAATAGCACTTAGACTTATATATTGCTTTACAGTCCTTTCTAAGCAGTATATAGAACCAGCATATTACCCCAACAATCTGGGTCCTGATTTTACCAATCTCAGAAAGATGGAAGGTTAAGTCAACCTTCAACTGGTCAGGATCAAACTCCAGATTATGGGCAGAGTTAGCCTGCAATACTGCATTCTAACCATTGTGTCACCACAACTCCAAGAAGCATTACTACAGAAGACAAGTCTAACCAAACTAATAATATGTATGTTCAATCAACTGTCCAGAGGTTAAGTGTCAATGGACACTTTGGTCATTGTCTTCCTCTGTTATTCTTTTTGATTTGAAATAAAATTCAGACTAGATAACCCTTCAGAAGATGCTGTCCCACAAACATTTATATCCTAGTGAGTGGTATCTACATCAGACTCCCTTAATTATTGCCTTATCCAAAGGAATCTTGCTTACTGTTTGTTTTCTACTTTTTCTGAACTTCTCTTTTGAGATTGGTTTAGCCAGTACACAATGCCCTTTCTCCCTGGTGCTCCTCCTATTTCTTTACATGTAAATATACTTTTCACTTGCTTCAAAGAGGATTTCTTTTTAACTTTGCTTCTTGTAGACTGGTTAATTTTAAATCCCCCAGTTCATTCATTCATTCATTCATTCTTACTATTTATGTCATTCATATTCCAAATGTTTGAGCTTAATCATACATATAATGATCTTTATTGTACTGTTTAATATGTGTGTATGTACATAAACACAAACACTCAAATAACATAGTGTATATGTACAGGTTTTATTACAGTGCATTTTGCATACCAACAATTGTTACTTATTTGATATTCCTAAACATAAAACCAAATGGGAAGGATGAAAAGCTAAATGATTAAATTGTAAAACCATTGAATGTTCAATAATTCTCAAAATCAGGAAAGATGGGGTATGAGGGAATATACAACTTCAATAGATAATTCCCAGGCTCTTTTTTTATTTTTGTTTCCATCCCTCTTTTAACAGTACTCTCCAGTACTGTTAGACAGAAAAGCTTTTCCCTACTGTTGAGCTAAAGTGTTGTCCACCCAACTTTGAGCTGGCACAACACAATACCAACTTAACACTTGTCCCCTTTGCTAGTCCTTATCCTGCCTCTTCCGGGTCTATTACAAATCATTACAGAATGCTTAATGAGTATGCCACTCGTGACAGGCAGGTGATTGGTTTTATCACTGGTTTTGCTGCTATTACCCATCAGCATGTCACCAATCAGTGGAGGAAATATCCACCAATCAGCACACTGTAGCATCGAAGAGGAGGGTCTGAGTTCAGGTCTTTGCCTGTCATTTCTAGGTTGATTTTATTTGCTAAAACCTTAAGTCCATTTGGGCATCTTCTAAGTTAAAATGATATAAAATAAGAAGGGGGGAGGGAGAGACTCCAGAGTGGAACTAGGAAGGAAACAGACTCCACCATGATTGTGCTTCTAATTTTCAGGGTCCTATAGAGTAGACAGTCTGAGAAATGTTAGCTGTCACCTTTTTGTTTTATTTTAGGGGAAGCAGGAGTGAAATTGATAGAGAAGGATCCAAGCCAAGTGGCAAATAAGCTATCCCCTCTTCTTGCCCACCTGAAATAGTGCAGTTCTGCCCTCCTTCCTCTTGTTGGAAGCCCGAAGAAAAGCTAACATAAAAAACATAAATGTGAGAGGAGCAAGAGGAATTCAGACAACCTACTGCTAACAGGGAGAGAGCAAAGGATGGGAAAGAAATGCCCGGGATGGAGGCTGCCTGGTGACCAGAGTAGAAGAGCAACTTGTGGCTCCCGAGACAGACTTCTGATTCCACCTGTCATTGGTCTCCTGAGTTTGCCTAGTAAAATATAGAATATTTTATTGAATACACATCTTGTACTGCAGTATCAGGGGAAAAATAGGGAAAACACTGAGTTGTTGGTATTCTTAAATTAATCCCTCATGTGTTCAGGGCAATCTCATGAGTAGAGAAGGGAACAAGTATTATCAGGACAAGTGCAAATGGGAACAAGGACAAAATGAATTCCCTGACATTGTTCACAAGATCCTTGGGAGATCAAACTTAGTAACAACATGTAAAACAATATTTTAGTTCTTTTGGATGAGGGCTGGTTTAGCTATCTGGATAAAGTGGGGGAGACTTCAGTGGCTCCGTTCTGATTTTTCTTCTTTGCCCCAAGCACCAGGTTACTTTTCCCTTGCAATAGATCGTTCTCTTCCCCCTCCCCAAAGGGGGTGGAAGAAAATTGAGTAAGGAGGGGAAAAGGGAAAGGGAAAACAAATCAATGAAGGCATCTTACTAAGATGTATCCAGTAAAGAACCTGCTGGCTCTCTCTTCTCTCACTTCTCTGCCTGCCTCTTGGTTCACTCGGTTTGCCTTTCCTCTTCTCTTTAATTTTTCTTTTATTCTGACCCTCACCCCAGCCCACATTTCCATATCAAACCTGGGATCATACTAGCAGCTGTTATAAAAAGGCCATCAAAGAGCAGCAGTCTTAAGGGCGATACTCCAGCCAACGAGGGGACGGCGTTGTCCCCTCCCCCACGGACACACACACACACACACACACACACACACACACACGGCACAAGAACACCCCTCCACATCCTCTTCCCCAACCGGGAGATCTTTCTTCCTCCTTTCCTGAAGTTTACCCTCTCTGCCCTCCCCACCCACCGCTTTTCTTCTCCTGCCAGCTTGCCCCGTCCGTCCGTCACCATTTCCACCACGGGGAGGCAACGCGCCCAGCCCCTTCAGCGGCTGAGCATTGGCCGGAAAACTTTGGTCGCCGGGGCCATCGGTGTGGTGATGATCTTGATCCTGGTGATCCTCATTCCGGTGCTGGTGAGTTCCGTAGGCATCGACGGACACTACGAGATGCTGGGCACCTGCCGCATGGTCTGCGACCCCTACCTGGGCAAGACCAGCACCACGACCAGCGCCAGCAGCATCCGGAGCGACGGCGCCGAAAGCCTCAGTAGCACCAGCAGCGACCACAGCGGACTGCCCGCGCCATCCACTCTCGTCCAGGGGCCCCAGGGTAAGCCGGGGCGGCCGGGCAAACCGGGACCGCCAGGGTCCCCGGGAGAGCCGGGCCCCCCGGGCCCGCGGGGTCCCCCGGGAGAGAGAGGAGATCCTGGGAAAACCGGTCCGCCTGGCCTGCCTGGGCCGGGACTGAGCACGGGGGCCATCAGTGCGGCCACCTACACCATGGTGCCCCGCGTGGCCTTTTACGCCGGCCTCAAGAACCCTCACGAGGGCTACGAGATACTCAAGTTCGACGACGTCGTAACCAACTTGGGAAACAACTATGATGCCGCCACGGGCAAGTTCACCTGCAACATCCCGGGCACCTATTTCTTCACCTACCACGTCCTGATGCGCGGCGGCGACGGGACCAGCATGTGGGCAGATCTGTGCAAGAACGGGCAGGTAGGCGGGCGACTCCGCTTGGCTCTCCTGGCCGGCCGTGGGGGAGCCTTGGCTTCCTGGGAGCATTTGTCGATCCCTCGGGATGGGGAAAGGAGGGAGAGGGGAACTTCCGCGGAAGCGATGTTTTTGGAAGACTTGGCGAGCCTTCCTATATACTGGAGGTAAGGAGGTCTTCCCCGAACCATTTGGTGATTCTGGGATGCCGTCTCCCCAAAGTGCATAGTAACTTTAGTCCGCGTGTGTGCAGTCGGCGAAGGTGGCGCCTTGTCCCGCGAAAGTGGGACTGCGGTACTCTCTGGGTCGTTACTAACACCCTGCCGAACGGAGAAAGGGTACCTCTGCGCAAGGATATATACTGTATAGAATTTTGCGGGAGGTAATTTGTAAAAGACCTAGAGACGCACCTCGCTGGGTAATTGCAAATCTGTGGGGAGAATCGCTTCTTCCATAATAGCATAGTTGTCCAAGAGGTCGTGATAAGGAGTATCAGTGGCACATATGCCATGGATTTTCTCCCTCCTTCTGGAAACGATGGGAAGCTCGATTTAATAACCAAACCATAAAATACTTCTCTTATAGAAGCATAGAGGGATAAAGGCTAAAGGATAGTAGAAGCTTGTAACTTTTTAAATAGAAGCTTAGGTGCAAAACTCCTCAACCATTTTTTAAAATATCTAAGCACCCCACCAGAGAGATAAATTCACAATTTCCATCTTAATGCATCAAAGGAACATTAAAAACTAATAAAGTAATGCCTCCCATCATTTATATTCCTGCTCTTTATTCTGCCCCCGTTGGGATGAGAAAAAAATGATCAGGGGTAACTAACACTCTCCCTCTCTCCATTCTAGTGCCCCCCTTCCCAGCTCTTACCCACACCTCTCTAGTAAGCAACCTGACATTATTCTTACTTCATCATTTGATTTATGCATACTTTGTAGCAAGCCTTACTGAATTCAGTGGAGCTTACTAACACCCTTGGAGTAAGAAAACCTTCAGTGCTAGTCAAATACACTGAAATTGAAATAGCTTTAATTTGCTCATTTAAATATCTCTTTTTCTGATTCTCAAAATGTGTTGCATTTCAGTTTTAATGCATATGCACGCGCACACACGCACACACACAGGGAGAGAGGGAGAGAGATAGAGATCTATGTTGCTGTTCTTTAAGATAAGTCCTGAATGGTGGGAAATAGCCTTTCAAAAAAGGAAATTAACTGCCTCTTCAATCACCCTGTCGAGCACCTCAAAAATCTTTTTTCTCACCAAATCATCCCTTTGTGATAGTACAAGTTAATATTGCCAGTGCCAGAGGGAGACTAACAATGAGTTCTTGATGCTCTCTAATTGAATTTCATAATTAAGTCCAGCCTCTGCAGAATGGCTTTTCTTGTTGTTTCCAACTAACATCTTTCTCTCTCTTTCTTTCTCCTTGGTAATCCTTCACAACTGCTTAACACGGATACTAGGATACTACTGCTTGCAAAGATCTCACCTGTGTATGTAGTTTTTATTAATTAATCGAACAGAAATCTCCATAGTGTCAGGGTTCTTTATGAGTTGACACATAGCTATAATGCTATCCTCACAATCACAAATTTGAGTTTCAATTTGCAAATACTATTAGGTTTGTTTCAATCCAAAGATATAAAAATCTTATGGCACGAAAGAGATGAATAAATTCTATTTCCAACGAAGAAAAGCAAGCAACACAACATATTTGTTAGTCTTTAGGGTACCAGAAGACTTGTTGTCATGACTTCAATCTCCTGCTCACCCATAAATATTTGTTGAAAAGGTAATTAAATCCACTTGTAACTGTTCTGATACCATGTCCTACAAAGAAATCCAATCTTTAATCAATAACTAAGTGATTAGCATAAGCTTAAATATAGAACAACACACACACATGCATCCTTGTATGCTGTCTTAAAAACTTTGCTGCAAACTCATTAATTCTCAAATGTCCATGGGAAGAAATCTAAGACTGGAGACTATAAATTTGACTATTCCCAGATATGTTTATGTTTTAAAAGATAATTTTCTGAAGGTAGAGCCCCAAGGTGTAATATTTAGTGCTGGGAGGATCTTCCTTTAAAAATAACTGCATATTTCTCTTGCGAGTAGGCAATACTTGCTGCTCAAGTCTTTCACATTTTTATTTATTATTTTGTTCTTGTTTTAACTGCCTGCTAGTGGTTATAATATTTATATGGTTTTTATGTTTTTAATTGTACACTATTGAGAGTCATGCTGTGAGTGAGATGGGCAAACTTCTAATTTTGATTAATAAAAGGATAAAGCAAATTTTGAAAGGCAGGTGAGGGGGAGATTCTTCAATTGTTTGGGTTTTCCCTAATGGCTTGACTTCCTCATCATTTTCTTCTGTGTGTGCTTTTGCTTTTTCATTTATTTATTTATTCAAATTAGTTATAGCCATCCAACTCCAATGAACTCTGGACATTTTCAAGTAAAGCTTGCAGGAGCTTCAAGTACAGTTTCTCTATCTCTCTTTTGATGGTTTATGAGTTCTCTGACCAGATCATTCTCTGCTTAAAAAGAACTCTGGTTAAAATGCTTTACAAAATATTTTAATCTGAAGAAAATGCAACAAAGATTTCTCATTGTTTTATTTGACATGCATCAGCATCCCCACCCCTACAATATTAACTATTGTGGCCTGTTTCTTGTTGTTGTGGGGTTACTGTCTTAAACGCAACAGTGGCTCAAAATACTTGACTTGAGGTGAAAGGCAAGGATGCTTTCCCATATCATGTATAAAGCTTGACTGCTGTGATAGTTGAATTTGGTAGCATAACTGATGATAGGAAAATGTGTTCCCCATCAATTTGGTTGGTGCAGAATAAGTCATCTAACACATATGATTTAATCCTCAAACATTTCACTACCTGCTCCCAATATCCTTTTCCTGAAGCAGCTGGCTCACTCTCTCTAATATTAGAGCAGATCTAACATTCCAGACTAGCATAGACTCTTATAGAAGTAATAAATGGCTTCTCTGGGCATATTAGCGTGTGTAGAACTATATTGTCGGGCAAGTGTTTGCTCTCCTGGCAGGTTTCCTGATTTCTTAGATTTCCCAGAATTGTCACCAGTTCATTGAAGAATGTCTCTGCCCTGAACAGTTGCATGAGAAGCAGAAATTTGACAGGTGCCACCTTATCTGATATGGGAGTGTAGTAATGGAACAAAAAGATATCTACTGAATTTCTACTTCTTATGCACACTCAGCTCCTCTAATAAATAGACACAGAAGTGAAAGAATTGGGTTACTACTTTTACTTCTGTGTACACAATATAAATTGTAATTGTCTTCATGATTAATCTTATGCCATGTAAATCACATTTTGGCCAATTTTACAACAGCCTACTGTACAAATTCTACAAAGATTGCAAGTGTCCATCAGCCACAAGATTCTATTTAGATCTCAGTTCAGGAAACAATTTACCTTGAACTGATTAGAAGAGTATTTAGGACCTGAATCCAAATTTCAGTGAAGAAATCAAAATATCTGTGTTTGATAGATTTGAAATCAACAAATGGGTAATTTCTTCAAATTAGATGAAGTTTGTGGGAATGCTAGCCCTTTATGACAGTATGAAGTCTGTCAATTTTCAGACTAATAGATGAAAGTTGTTCTTGTGTTTGGTATGTTTATGGATTGATTAAAAAAAACAAACCAAAAAGGTAGCTGTTGATAATGTTTTCTTTGGAGAATTGAATCAAATTTTCAGTAAATGGTCTCTCCTGATGAAATAAGGTGTATCGAATTTTAAATGACTAGTCTAAAGGGTTTATTTATTTGTAGAAGAGAAGTCTTGAAGTCTTATTATTTAGTAGTTTCAAGAAAAATTCCTCCTAGTTTTTAAAAGAGATGGCCTCAACACTAACATATTCATAAACTATCGCAAGTATTATTTAATTTTATGTGCAAGTAAAATCTTCTATTGTGTGTACTTGATGGGAGGAGCAAGCTTCAGAAACTGCTCATTTGGCATTAAAAAAATCACAGTAGGAAGAGGTGGATGCCGGCTATGGAAGATATCCACAGCTGAATGAAAAAGGTTTCAGCAGCCAACATTTTCAAAATCTCTCTGCTTCATCCTTCTATATCCTGCAATTATGGCCAATTATTTTCTTATCTGTTGCTGGAAAAAAAAAGACTATCGCTAACACTATCAGAGAGCATGGAACTCTTTATATGGAAGTTGGTCTGCCAATTAATGTTCTTTTCTTTGAAATACCTCTGACACATTTCCAAGGGAATCCTGAGGATTCTGCAGAAAAATAATTAACGAGTAAAATAGATAAACAACTTTATCAAATTTGTCTTTGTTTATGGGGTTGGCTTTTCCCAGTCTGGCCTATTTGCACAAGTGTAATAATTATACAGTGTGGAAAAACAATGCCCTGGTCTATATTGTTGTCTAGATTTCAGCTCCCAATCATCTCAGCTTTTATGACAAATACTCAGAATTCTGGGAGTTGAAGTCCACATAGTTTAAGGTTGCCATGGTTAAGAAACAATGATCTAGATTGAAGTAGATGTTCTGGAAAGAAGTTCCAAATACAATAAACAAGTGGCTATTGGAAGACGTTGGTTTTGAGTTTATATATATAAAAAAGGCACCTGCACCTGCATGTCCACCCCATGTCAAAATAACATTTTTATTCATTACTTTTAGCGGGTGTTTTATGTGCATAAACTGAGTTTAGAACATCCTGAATCTCTAGAGCTAGATAAGTGAAGGTCAGTGAAGGTCAGCAAAATTATGAGAAATAAGAATAGAAAGATAAAAAGGAAGCTTTCTGGAAGTAGTAGGGTCACTATTCCTAGTTTTTTAATCATATTTTGCTTCTGAGAAATACTGCAGTAATATTCTGAGTATCTTTATTGCATTTCAATAAACGTTGTTCTAAAACTACTCTCCATATTTGCTATATCTGGATTTCTCCATACAACAATAATGTTCCCAAGGCCCACACCAACACCCTTCAGAAATGTAAAGTCCAAGAAAAGAAATAGCATGTGATTTTTAAAGCTTTGATTGTCAGTTTTTAATGGGGATGCGCTTGTCACACCTTGAATGTCACACTTGAAATTTTCTTCAGTGTTACAGATAAGATGGAGAGAGGAGGGAAGGAAAAGCAGAGTTGTTAAGTAAGAAAATATGATTCTCCAATTCATTTTGTAGGTCTGAAAAGTCTAAAAGGGCAGCAGGCACTGCGACTTTAAATATTTAATAACTTCCCAATCAGCAAATACATTTTTTTCTTCTTTTTTTCTCCTAGTTTCCCCTTGTCTGTTTGCATTTTTGCAAAGCTCAACTCAGGAATGTATCCCAGAAGACAAAAAGTGAAGCATTGCTGTGTACAGAATGCAACCCTTTGCCATCTAAAACATGACTTTCTCTCAATTCTCCACTTCTGGACCAAGAATAGCTAATGGCTCTTTGTTAATTGCTCCGAGTGTGATATATCAGTTATAAACCAAAATGGCTGTGGGCAAATCATGCTTCTTTTCCATCAATCCAAAATGTAAGGATAACAATATTAGCTGACTTCACAGAAGGTGTCAAGGTTTGATGGTGGGAAGGAGAGGAGAGACACTGATTACTATGTTAAGTACTTTATAGCCTCAAGACCCAGTTCTGTCATGTCTAGGTATAAATGCTCACAGAGTTATCAAGCAGGGTTCTCAGCTTTTGAACGCAGCTCTCCAGAGTTTCCTTTAAAAGCAGCTTGCTCTGTTGATATTAGCAGGTAACAATGCCTATCTCTGTATTTGAGAAATTACACATTCACTGCAGCTTAATACTTGAAAACGTCACTTTGGGGAAGGACACTTTGGAGCTTATGCTGCCTCCGTGTTTTATCACTTTCTGAACTATCCTCTATAGGAGATTATATCTATCTTTTATGATGCATAATGAAAGGTAGGACATCATCTTTTGGGTCAATTAATGGGCTTATTCCAAACTTTATTCTTCTATATGAGCATTTAATCTGTCTTAAACCCACAATATGCATTAGCCTATAATATTTCTGATTTGCTTTTGATTTAGCATGTTACATGGATCCAGCTTTATGAAGATTTATGGAGGATTCTTATATATATTGCAGACCACTGAGATATTCAGCAAACTACAATAACATAAATGATGGCATAATTCAATGCATCAGGTCAAATCAGATTTGTTTTACAAAATAACCCATAATATACATAGATCAGGGGTGTCAAACTCAAGACTTGTAGGTGGATCTGGCCTGCAGGGTACTTAAATCTGGCCCACAAGGCGGGCTGCCCTGGAAACAGGGAAGGACCAGCTTGCAGTGCCTCTGACAGTGAAAATGGAGCTCGGGAGGGTTGTGCTCATCCCTCTCCCCGGGCCCCATTTTCAGCCATGACAGCCTCCTGCAGGCCAAAATTTCACTGGCAGAGGGCTGTAGGAGACTGTCGCAGCCAAAAACAGGGCCCGGAGGGTCGTTTACAGCCTCCTAGACGCCGTTTTCACTGGCAGAGGGCTAGCAAAACAAACTAAAAACAAAACAAAAGGAGAAATGTTTCCCCCTTTTGTATTTGAGCATCCAAGAAGAGACAGGAAAGAAGGGGAAAGAGGAAGGCAAAAGAAAAAAAAGGAAAGATGGGAAGAAAGCAAGGAAGGAAAAAAAGAAAAGGAAGGAAGCAAAAAAAGGAGAGTGAATAGGAAAGGAAGGGAGGGAGGGAGGAAGGAAGGAAGGAGATTATAATGAGAGGGAGGAAGGGTCTGAGGCAAGTCCTGCCTTAGCACTTGGCCATCACAGGCGCCAACACGAATGCTGTCGAGCTGGCCACCCCCCCCCCAGGTCAAACAGAACCTTAATGCGGCCCTCAATGAAATTGAGTTTGACACCCTGGCATAGATCATGCTCAACCAAAACAAACAAACCACTTTATAATTTAGTGTGGTGCATGAATTTTATACTTGTTAACTGGGGCACAATTAAATCACAATGTAGTGTTCTTGCTTGTGGTTAATATGTTGAGAGAAGCTAGACAATATGATTTGTAAGTCATGGGTTACAGTTTAAAATGTTACTGCATGTGAATTTAGATAATTTATCCATTAGGGCAGGATTAAGAAAACTATATGTTAGGTATTTGTTACAATTATAATTGTATTGAATATAAATACCCAGGTTTATTGCATTATGGCAACAAGCCTTGAGATTGAAATACTTCATTCTTCTGGTTTCTGAATGTTCACCTAATCCTGGCACTTTCCTTCATTTAAAAATTATCAGAATGTCAGGGACAATACAAGAGTAAAAAGCTTTCTTTTCCATCCATAAATATTACCTGTGAATTAGGGATGGCTGCTGAGATTAAAGAAATTGGTGAAGATACCATTCAAAGAGAGGTCAGGAGATGCAAATAATGAAAGTAAATGGCTAAAACTGAGGCGGGAGTGGAGCAGAGAGATAAGCTCTTGTGGAAAAACTAGAATTTCTACTATGCACTTTTTATCATATTGGAGTCAAAAGCTGCACAGAGCTTAATATAACTGTTTCACCTCAAAACCCCACCCCTTAAAAATATGTGTTTTACATATCAAAGGTCCCAGGGTTAATCCCCACCTCTTACAGATCTTAGAATTAAGTGAAAAGTGCAGCAATTGTTGAACAAACCAGACTTAAATTGTCTTCTTCCTTCCTCTATCCCCCTCCCCCCACACTGCTGCCAAACTGTGCAAACCCAAAATCAAACAACATCCTGGATAATTGGAGTGCAGGAGGAAGCTGGCACAAGCCAGTGCAGGCTTCATAATTTTGGACCTATGATTCTATGGTCAATTAGAGTAAAAACCTGAAGTCTCATGTTATCAAATCTCGCCAATTAAAGCTGCTTGGAATGATTCTCAACCATAAGCCAGAGGTGCTAAAATCCCCACTTCTGCACAACCATTAACGGGATAGGCAGGGCTGAGTTTAATATAGGCCCACAGCAAATGGGGAGGAGAGTGCTATGTTTATCCCATTTGCACGGGAAGAGCTCTTTGGTTCTTTCCCCATTCCAGTTTTTGCAACAAGACTTCCAAGAATGTTGCACTGCAGTATTCAAAATTAAGATACAAATTGTTATTGTTAGTTTATAGAGCTCTATGGTTAAAGAAAAAGATTTCGTTCCTGAAGCCTATTTTCTAATAACATGACAGTTCTCCCATTTGCAATGTGTGTGTGTGTGTGTGTGTGTGTGCGCACGTGTGTGCACGCCCGCGCCCTCCCCCCACTCCCACATAGCTCTTTCAACATTATTTTTTCCCCATTTTCTCCAGAAGAGACTAGATCACTTTTAATTCTTGGACTAAGTGCTTTTGAGTACGTGCAGAATGTCTCTATCTGAAGAAGTCAAGATGATATCGAGTTTTAGAAGAACCATACAGCATAATACCTGTTACATTTCACGGGGAGTGTTTTCCTGGCAAAGTCAAGGAGTTCTATGTCTTGAAAATTAGTTATTTCAGAATAATACTGTACAGTGCAGGAGACAGAAAGTGAAGCCTAGCACATTCAACTCAGTGTTTAAAAAGCATGTTCTGTGCTAGTTGATGCAATTATGAATAGATAGTCCTCAACTTATGTCTACATTTGATCCCAAAATTTCTGTTACTAAGTGAGGCAGTAAGTAACTTTTGCCTCATTTTACAACCTTTCTTGCCACAGTTCTTAAGTGAATCACTACAGTCATTATGTTAATCATATGGTTGTTAAGCGAATCTGACTTTGCTTGTCAGAAGGTTGTAAAAGGGGACATTGCAACAGTCATTAAATATGAGTCAGTTGCCAAGCGTCTGGATTTTGATCACATGACTATAGGGATGTTGCAATGGTCATACGTGTGAAAAATGGTTATAAGCCACTTTTTTCAGTGATATTGTAACTTTGAATGGTCACTGAATGAACTGCTGTAAGTTGAAGACTATCTATAGCACAGGATTTTGTCCTCTCAAGGAACTGTGCCTTAAAAAGAGGATTTTCAAACAGGATGCTCTTGGTGTAAATCCTGAGAAATTTCCACTCACCCATTTGATATTCCTCTTGGAACTGACCAGCAACTAGATCTGAAGAACTGAAGGGCCTTTGTAAGACAGCCATGTTTGTTTAATTTGTTTACTTAATTGCACTTCTTTTTTTTGCAACCAGTAACAATCTGGTGGATAGGTATTGGCTAGTGAGAGTTCTTACATTGCATGTAGGGTTGTTGTTTTTAAAAACATATTTTGGTTTCCCCTTTCACACTAATTCCTTCCTACCGTGTTTCCCCGAAAATAAGACACTGTCTTATTTTTTTTTGGGGGCTCCCAAAAGCACACTAGGTCTTATTTTCGGGGTAGGTCTTATATATTTATGGTGCCAAATAGTGGGTGTGAGTGTGTAGGGGGGTGTTTCATGGTGCACGGTTGCTCCCTGAAAAGTCTTCCTGGAACTGGAGATTTACACTAGGTCTTATTTTCGGGGTAGGTCTTATATTAGGGCAGGTTTAGAAAATAGTGCTAGGTCTTACTTTCGGGGTAGGTCTTATTTTCGGGGAAACACGGTATTATGCAACATCTACAGTAGTTATTGAGCAGTATATACTTCACTTCGTTTTATGTAGCATTTTTATTGTTAGTTAAAATAACTCCAGCTGATTCTCCAGTTGACCCTACTGATAAAAGTCTAAGAGCCATTTAACTCAGTTAACTACTCTTCAACTGATAGCCTAGCCTAGCCTCTTGATCTCTCTCTGTCAGTTCCTCCTGTCCAACAGGAGCACGTGCACAGAAACATGATCTACCAGCCAAGATCAGGACAAGGGGCATCTGTAGCAGAGAAAAATAGCCAAAATAAACAGCAGAAGTTTCAAAAATAATAAAGGCTAAACAATACAATTAGGAAAGAAAATACAGAATGAAATCATGCTGCTAAAAAAGCTTGATCAAAGGCACCCAGGAAGCAAAGAAGTCACTGAGATTGTCTCTAGTCTTTTGTCCAAAAGATTTTATGCAAAATCAGCAAATAATTTTGTCAAACTCATTTAGTGTTCAATAACTCTTCAGGAACAAGGGCTACTCAGAGAAATTCATGATATTCCTTCCTCCTCCTATTTTACCCTCAAGTCACTCAGTCGTCTTCTTTTAGTTCTTGGTTCTTTGTTTTAGCTGCGGTTATTCTACTGCTTGGAGATTGCAGATATCTTCAGGAACAAGAATTTATTTATTTATTTATTTATTCGACTTATATGCCGCCCCCTCTCCCGAAGGACTCGGGGCGGCTAATTTGAGCATACAGTACATGGTCTAAGTGGTAAAAGGCACCAGGCTAGAAAGTGGGAGACCATGAGTCCAGTGGTGGGGTTCAATTTTTACTACCGGTTCTGTGGTCGTGGCTTGGTGGAACTGGCATGGCTTAGTGGGCGTGGCAGGGGAAGGATACTGTAAAATCTGCATTCCCATCCCACTCCTGGGGGAAAGTTACTGCAAAATCCCATTCCCTCCCCACCCCACTAACCTGCTTTCCAGCTCTGTTCTCCTGTGCAGGGCAACAAAAAAAGAACCAGCCAATCAGCTGGGACTCGGGAGGCAGAGAATAGACGGGGGCAGGGCCAGTCAGAGGTGGTATTTGCCAGTTTTCCGAACTACTCAAAAATACCAGTTCTCCAGAGCTGGTCAGAACCTGCTAAATACCACCTCTGTTCTAGTCCTGCCTTAGCCATGAAAGCCAGCTAGATTACCTTGGACCAGTCACTCTCTCTCAGCCCACTTTACAGGATTGTTGTTGGGAGACAATAGGAGGAAGGTGTGTTGGATAGGCTGACCACCTTGAGTCATTTGCTAAAATAATAAAGGCAGGATGCAAATAGATAAATTGGTTGTCCCAAGTTTGATTCTGAGACCTGAGGATAATCTTTCTTAAGTTCAATGGATTCCTTCTCTACTGTTTCCATCTCTTCATCTGAAAATGATTGTCTGAGCTAGTCATGATAGTCAGACTCTGAATGGCTTTTTCAACTCTTTCTGCTTGGTATTCTTCCAGCATATTTCCCATCCCACCCTGTAACCAGTGATCTAGGTCAGCATTTCAACCACTATAGCCCTCCTTACAATGGAAATGTGATAAATATCTTACATTTCTGCCCAAGTTTAAAGTAAAGATGGTCTTAATGGGAAAGAGAACAGCAACAGCTACAACCCTACTTTGGCTGCTATATCAGAAATCAGATTCTTGCCTGAATAATAGAAGCACAAGTTTGCCCTCTGAGCCTAAAATCAAATAGTTCTACTTACTTTTTAAAATACAAATCTAAACCTTTCATTCTGGAAAAGGAATGAGCTAGTTAATTTCTCAATTTTAGGAGTTTATTTATACTTCTTGAAAGATGCCTTCTTCCCCCTGTTCTCTGTAACACACTCAGCAGGGTCTCCACCTCACATTCCACGCTGAAGCAAGGTTGCTAAACAAATTCCCTTTTTTTAATAAAAAGTTTTTATTTTAAGACGAACATGCAAACAAAACATAAAAACCATCTTCCATTTTACAGTGTGTCAGTTGGTTACAGATCCTTTGTGTTATCCTTTCATAGTCATCATTCACAATTTATAAAAAAGATCCTCATATTGTCAATATAAAACATCCTTATATATTTATCAATTATTATTTATGCACGACTAAACTATATTTCATCAATTATATGAGATAGTCTCAACTTTATTATAAAGTTTATATTATACTTTCATCCAGTGGTTATATATGTCTATATCATATTTTATATCAATCTATTACAAAATTATATATTCTGCCAAACAAATTCTCTTGTTATTTAAAGGTACCAAAAGCAAAGGCAAAACTAGTTCCCTTCAGTTTGGAGCTCAGCATTTTCCATTTTGGCAAAGCCAGCTGTGTCTTCCAAATCCAGAATTACCTGAAGGGCAAGCCTTCCAAACATGGGGGTGAAACCACTACATATGCTCTCCATCCAGATGCTAATTTGCGGGCAGTTGTTCCTTCTTGTCCTTTCTTGACTGTTGCTGTTTTCGCTTGTAAAAACAGCAGGATATTATCTGATTAGTTGCTTGCAGAAGATTAGAAATGCCCTTCCTCCCCTGAAAAAGTGGGGGTGGAATGGTGGGAGAGACTGCTAAGTGGAGCTGTAGTGTAGAGACATTCAGGGAGCAGCCTATCCTTTGTACCTGTTGAAAGAAATGTCCATCTGGGTTTAATTCCAAGTGAGGAAAAAGACACTGGAAACATGGAGCCTGCTTGGAAGGATGGTTTAATGGAGCAGAACCATTAAGCACATGGTCCTGGTGCAGCTGAACACATGGAGTGGAGAGATACAGAGTGGTCAATGTCTGGAATACTCTACCTGACTCTGTGGTTTCTTCCCCAAACCCCAAAAACTTTAACCTTAGACTGTCTACTATTGACCTCACCCCTCTCCTAAGAGGTCTGTAGGGGGCGTGCATAAGCACACCAACATGCCTACTGTCCCTGTCCTATTGTTTCTTTTATTTTTCTTATTTGTATTCATTTCATGTATTCATAACTATGTTTACCCTTATACTTATTATCTTGTAAGTGATTGTCAAATCAAATCAATCAATCAATCAATCAATCAATAAAAAATATTTATACCTTCTCTTGGGCCTTGCAAGAATGTTTCCTATTGGTTGTCAGACTCCTAGGGGGCTATGCGGGGGTCCAGCTAACCTTGTAGGCTGTCTGTATCCCAGGCTTGGTTGAATCTTGCTGGGTGATGATGTAATGAAGAGGTTTGTATTCTGAAAGGGTATTGGGCAATTCCTGTTATGGCTTAATGGCTTTGTCCTGGTTTGGATCTTGAATGAGGGAGAATCCTACCACCCTGGAGCTGAAGGCCTTCTGTCTTGTAGATAGGATGGCCCAATCTTTCTGGGGTTATTAACAAAGGTGGGCGCTGCTTTCTAATAACGTTTTTCTCCTTTTCTCATCCAGGGAGGTATAATATTCTGCCTTTTTAATATTTCCTAGAATATTTCATTCTTCTAGGAGAGGGGTGCGTGCTAACTTTCTACATACCCAAAGTCCTCATCAAGCAATATTGTAATCAGACAATGCCAGATCTTCATGGATTGCATTGCTTACCTAAATCAGCCTTTTCAGCCTGGGTCTCCAGATCTGTATGGATGATAAGTGTCAAAGACATCGAGAGAGTCCAAGATTGTCAGGGGAGGAGCTTCTGATTAGATTGGGCCATCATTCAAATTCAAAATGCAAACCATTCTTCATAAAGGTGTTCAGTTTTCTCTCTCTCTTTTTAATACAGTACATAGGTTTTTCAACTGTCTATTCATCCTTTCAGTATAGTTAGAAAAATAAAATTTGAAATAGCACATTACAGATTTTGCCAAGAGTGCCATAGGAAATGAGAAAGAAGCATGGGAAGAATAATGTTATAATCAATTAAAAATACGTCAGAGGGGAGAGTTATAGTGTAGTTATGGTCAGTTTACCAAGGCATTTGACTTCTTTCCTTCAGTAGATCTTCAGATACGGGTTTTTATTTTCACAACTGTTGCAATGATTATCTAGGTCAGCCTTCCACAATTATGCTAGCTGGAGATGAAGAGTTTTGTGTAGTCAACATGCCTGCAAGGCATCAGATTGAAAATGACTGATCTGGACAATACTCTGAGAAGTTGGAGAAAAGCACTTAACCTTTCAGTTTCCTTATGAATTATTGGAAAGTAATATATGCTAAATTAGGATGAGAAGGAACCCCCAAGGGAGAGTGAGCGATTTGGTGAGTTGTAGTATCCGCTCACCTGCACTTCTAAACTGTCATTCACAGGGGCTCTCAGAAGAGCACCCTCTCATTTTTCATAATCAGTGGGCCTCGCTGCCCTTGTTCACCATGGATAAAAGATGCTAGATCGTTAGGATCGTAAATCAGCGGTGGCACTTCAGGAGCACCAGCATCCCATATAATTGCAATCTCTACTGGTGATCAGAGCTATTCTGGTCTCTTGAGAAAAATAACTCACCCCTCAGCCACTGTTATCCTTCTCATCCATTACACCAAAGGGTGAGAGCTACAAGCACCAGGAAGCCTCATTCAGGGAACCAGTTACATAATGCACAGAGAAAAGCAGATGAGTGTGTGATTGTGAGATCAGAATCTGAATTATTCCTATACCACATGAATGATGTATGAAAACAACAACAGCATTCAAAGAGCAGTTTGCAAAGAGAGTGGCATGAAGTTATCTCTTTCCACCCTAGGAATTCAGGGTTCAACAGTCAGTGGAGTTTCCCGAATATATGCAGGGATCTTTCCTTCCTTCTCTTCATATCATCTAGCATGGCAACATGCTGTCCTAGTCATAACTGCTCAGAAAGATACCCAGTTATAACATTGCTGGCATGCCAATATCAGAAATTACAAAGATTTGGAAACAATGGCGGCCTGGTGCCATAGCAACTGGGAAGCTTTTAAGGATATTCAGTGCATTGGTTTACATAGTTTACAATCACAAATGTCTCTGGGAAGGGTTTTTTTGGGGGGGAAACAACAGATTTACCCAAAACTGTCTAGAGAAAATACATAAAATACAAAAACATAGGGGGTGGAGAATTTATTTTTAAATTTTTGGTAAAGGCAGGAAGCAGAATATGGTGGTTGAATAGACCTGGTAAAACCTGAGACATCCAGTTACTGATGATTTTGAAAGGAAAATGAACAAACATTGATTTGTTGATTGGCCAGGTTCAAGGGAAAAGGAGTGAACATTGATTGGCTAAAGCTTTTCTACAGACATGACTATGACCATAGTGTTTTAATGTTAGAATAAATCTGCAAATAGTGTAGACTCCCTATCAATCTTGGTACAGTAGTTATTGATCTGGATTGAAGAAAAATGGGAGATGAAAAAGTTGGGGCTTGGAAGGATAATATTAAACAAATAAAGATTTGTGATTACTAGTGTAATGTTGTGTCATTTGGAAAAAAAATCAGCAGAGGATATTGTGCAGTCATACCAATTTATACCTAATTAAAAGAAATCCTTGATGCAAAGTTTTTGGCTGGAGGCCTTATAGCAGATAATGCTTTCCTTAAAAGGCATTTAGCTTGATTTGTTTGGTTAAGTCTTCTGGAGCAATCTGCCTCTCAGGCATATTTCTGAATTACTCATAGTGGATTCTGCATTACTCACAGATATTTTAAGGATCTATGCAAGGGGATGGAGTCTATTCAATGTTATGAGAAATACCAGAAAGTAACATGCTCTCCTGCCAGATTAATAAAAGGTGTATGAAAGACTGCCACTTTAACTATTGCAAAGTAATTCCCTTTGAGGAAAAGCTATGGTACAAATAAAACCAATAAACTGAACCATAGCAACTATCCAAATTAGTTAGATTTGTGCAATGTATTAAGTTACATGCATTAAAAAATAAATCCAAATTAACAGTAATCATGCTTATCACATTGTACAAAAGGAATCCTTAGGTTTCTTGCTGACCTGACTAAGCATTTGGATGAACCCAGCCAGCAAGTATTATAGTCTCCAGTGTAACCATACATCAAGGGACAATACAGTTTTATATGCTAAAATGTGTTGGGATTTCTTTTCTTAGAAACAGGAGCCTTTTCAAACAAATAACAAATCATTGCACATTTATTGCACACATAGGATCTGTCATTTTACATTACCACTTTTTGTTTACAAAATCTTGCCTTGAAAGAAAAACTATCCTAGGTGTGCTATATAAATCTGGATGACTATAAGCACACAGAGTTAGGAGCTTTCTCTATGTCTTAATATACATTTATTAGTTGTACACATTTTTGCAGCCTCCCAGATGTGGTATGAATAGCTAAAACACACATGAGTGTGAAAAACAGTGTATTACATTGCAAGCTAGACACTTAATTCATCTTATAGCTTCTCTCTATAATATATACATAATCTCTGAAGACTGTAGAGAGGGTGAGAGTGAGAGGATGATATCACTAATATTTAATATTTGGGCTTCTCTCAAAATATATGTTAAACTTCCCAGAGTCAGTATACATCATTTTCACTACACCAATTATTGCAGAAAATAAAGGAGAGAAGGGGGGAGCAGTTATTTGCCTTCAAATTTCAGTAGCTCCATGGCAAGAAATCTATTCCTCTGCTAGCTGCTAAGTTGAAATGTGAGGATTTTAAAGAAGACAAATCTCTATTTTAAGATGCCATGAAATGGAAAGATTCACAGATTCACGTCCAGTTTAAAAAATAAGAAGTCTGAGAAGTGACAGCAAGGGATATGAAATTAACAATTAGCATCTGATATTAGATGGATAAAATACTTGGTTGTACCATTGTACCATTTTCTAGCCTTTCAAATATGCAATTTAATTATCATAATTATTTCTATATCTACAATAATGCATCTTCTTTTTAGTCTGTGTGTGATGCATATCATTATTCTGAGGATTAATAAGCACCCTGCCTAATGATAGGTAATTTATAGTTGAGATGTTCACTAACTTGGGATCTAAGAAAATGGGAAGTCAGTGTACCCAAAACTATTGGGGGATTAATGTATGAGGAGCTCTTTGGAAAAATTGTCACTGAAAGAACAAAAGATAAGACAATACGCAAGATTTGGGGAATGTTTTATGGCTTTGTGCTGAGCAGCAATGGACAAATCAGTTTTTTCCTATTTAGCAGGTCATTGAGAAATGTATTCACATAAGAAAGTTTACAATGTGTATGTTGCTTTAGGGAAAGGACATGAGATATAATGCTCGAATTATTATAAAATTTTTGAATGAACACGAAGTTAAATATTGCTTGCTGAATGTAGTATAAGTGGAATATACTAAAACATACATGAAAATAAGCTAAATGCTTGCTGAATGGATCAGCGTTAAGCAGGAAATAAGACAAGGATGTATGACAACCCATTGGTGATTTACTTAATTTATTATCTCTTTACTGGTAATGTTAAAGATAGGATGTGAATGCATGTATACATTTCTTGGTGAATGAAGCCTATGAATTATAAAAAAATTACAGTACATAATATAGATGATTGCATAACTTGCTAAAATGTTTACTAAAATGGGAAAACGGATAAGATGCGCAAATCTTAGCAGAAATGTATAATATGCTGACTTGCAGAAATACCAATGCATTTGCCCTCATATAGCTAAATGAGAGTTAGTATGTCAAGAGAAGCACAGAAGTTGAAGGCCGCAAGAATGGTTACTTAAGAAGTATTTGTAATTGAAGAGGAGATAAATTCAAGAATTCCTGGGTGCTGAATAAATGCAGATTGAATGGAAAAATAAGTGATTAGTACAATGCAACAGAAGTACATTGTAGTGATTTGGTTATTTAAAGTATAAGGGAGGACTCAGTTGTAAGATAAATAAATGAAGGAAAAATGAATGAACTAAGAGGAAGCAGAAGATGCTTCCTTTTAGTCCACAGTGTTTTTGCACAATTTTACTAAAATTCTATGTTGCCCATTTCTGCATAATCAGTAAGGTTTTTCAAAAATATACTTCAAAAGGTAAATGTATTTAGATGCCCATGGACAATAGCCAGGGAATTATGAAGTTTGGCACATTTTAAGATTCACATTTGAAAAATATGATTTGGTAAGAGCATTTGTAGAAATTGAATTTGTCAGGCATCCTTATAACAACCTGCAGAAAAAAGAACTTCTGGTTCTGTATATCTAAATACAACCTGATCTTAATCTGCATTGAAATTTCAAGTCTGTTTTGAAAATCTCTCATAGGATTTGGAGGCTTTTAGCTGTCTTCTTATGACATGCTTATTCATGATTGGTTGATTTATCCAATTTCTAAGCTGCCCAATTAAAAAAACACACATCCTGGATGGCTTCAAGAAGTTAAAAGCATACTATACTTCATTCTCTGTTTGCACAATATGTTGCAAAATCACCACAGGGGCTGATTTTGCCCCATACTAGGCTAAAATGAGGATGGATAGCTTATGACATAGAATGAATGAACCATCTGTTCCTAGGTCAGCAGGCAGATTTGTCTCCAGAATCTACTCTGCTTTGGGTTCCACACTCATACTGGCAGTTCCATTTCCCTGACATATACACCTTGCTTGAAAGAAAAAACAGCATCAGAAGGCTGTTTCTGGAATATCCAGGCCTGAGGAGAGGGGGATGCAGCTAGTACATTGTTCTGGCGCACATGGAACTCAAAGGGCGGCTATGAAGGAGAATTTTTAATTTTTTTTTGTAAAACCAAATTTTTAAAAAGAAAAACAATATTGGATATATACTTCATACTCTATATCAGAGGTGGTATTTAGCAGGTTCTGACCAGTTCTGGAGAACCGGTAACAGACATTTTGAGTAGTCCAGAGAACCAGCAAATACTACCTCTGACTGGAGATTTTATAGTATCCTTCCCCTGCCAGGTCCACCAAGCCACGCCCACAGAACCGGTAGTAAAAAAAATTGAATTCCACCACTGCTCTATACTTTGTGTGTTTGGCATAACCTTTATTAATCTGAAACACTGTAAAGAGTTATTTATGTAATTTATTTTATTTTAATTTCATTTCTATGGCATGCCCCTCCGCGGGAGAGAAACTGCGCTCCCAGCTTGGTCCTCGCATGCAACACCCCACCCAGACCGGTCCCGACCCCGCTAGCACCATGAACAGCCCAGCCAAGAAGTTTAGTCTTATTCCAGCACTTAATAATCCTCTCGGCGTCCCTGGGAACATCAATTTATCTTCACTAGTTAACAGATAATGTCATAACAGGCTCATGTACTGTGACAAGGCAGCTCCTTAACGAGAGGAGATAAATGGCCCTAGTGACAATGCCAAAATGGCTTTTGCTGCCATTGGTGTTTAACAAGCAAGTGCATTGTAGAAAGACTGGCAGTGAAGAAGAGATGCATGACTAGGGTGGAAAATAAAACTGCTGCACTGGCTGTCTGGAACCCCTTTGCTTAAGTCCTCTGTCAGTATTCAAGGACAATTTTATTAAACCCAAAGCTTGGTTAATTTTAATCGGGATAGCTCTAACTTTTAAATCAATATGCATGCACTTCAGACTTCTATCTGTAGTTTTTCTCCCTTCCTGGCTCTTGATTTTCTGCACTCTTTCAGCTCTGTTTATTTATGCTGTGTGTGAGAGCCTTTCCCTCATTTCTATCTCTGATGCCCTCATCAGCATACAAGAAAGAGCCAAGGCTAGGGCATAAGATCAAAATAAAGGTGAAAACTACAACCCAGGACAACTGCTTAGATTGAGCCTTTCCCTATGTTCTGCTAAAGTTGATTTCCCTACTATTTGAGGTACTGAAAATTGGTGCAGATAGAGAGAAAGTGCTGAGTCCTTTTTTAGTATACTGGGAAGTTTGGTCATGCTCAGAATTTCAAGGATGAAATGGCAGTCATCGATGGATGGACTGACCTTATGGCAGTCATCAGAATGGAAGCTGGATATATCCAAAGGCTACTGCTGTAAAAGTGGGAAGGACTTGTACAAGTTTCTCTAAAATTGTCAGGGAGCTATAGTGATTTTGTGGCACAAATCTATGTGTGTTGGCTGAAGTCTGAAATAGAAAGTGCACATAGCAGATGATGGCAGGGAGAAAGCAGAAGTATTCATGTTATCATCTATAAATGCTTTCCTTAGTTACCCTTGGAAGTTAAGCACAGTTAATACTTTAATCGAAGACCAAGTGAGCATATCAGAACTGATGGCTAAGATAGGAAATTGAAAAACAATGAAAAATCCCTTCCCTAATACCATCAAAAAATCACATTAATGGAGTCAGCAAATGCTTGATTGATGTCTATACTTAATATATGCTAACTTATGACACTGGCAATTACACCTGATTTAACTACATCACAGTGGGCTAACATTCATATGTTAAAAGTAAAAGTCCCCAAAAGTCTCAGGTGGCATGAAATTTAGGCACATTGATGGCAAGTGACAGGAAGAACAGTCAATGCCTAAGAAGAACATCAGATTGAGGAAACCTACTTTAGATGGAGTATAGGAATTTCCATATGGAAGATATTTGTGTTCGACTCTACTACTGCAGGTCTCTCATGAATGGAAAATAGTATGAGAGACCTTACATTGCAGCAGCATATCAGGCCAGTATCCTTCTATCCCACACACAGTGAGAGTAGGTTTAAGGGCAAGAGGAATGACTGTACCAACTGGGGGCATGTGTTGCCAATTGGAACAGATAATGATCTTCCCTTGCATTAGGGCTGCTTATTTTCATCGAATAAGTCAGCCTCAACAGGAAACACAAAGCCCTAATTAAGTGAGCTCTTGAGATATAAATTGATCACAGGAGGCTCAGTTCCTGAGTGATGAAGACACTTACTTTCTTGCTGTCTAACACCCACCAGGAGGCTAAAGCTGAAGATAAGTCTGCAAGAGAAGCACACTATCTTTGACTCAGAAGCAGCTGTGCTCTAGAGTTACACCCGGAAGGCTTGGAGGAGGGCAGTAACAGAGAATGTGTCATATGCAGATTTAGAAGAAGTAGCAGGATCAAATCCAGCTGTGTCTTTTCTCACACTTGCTAAGAAAAGTAGAAAAGGACTCCTTTCCCCTGAAATTGTCATCCAGTGGAATGCAAAAATATGAGAGAAGGCAGATTAACACATGCACATATTACTAACTCCCCCCCCCCAATATTTTTGTGGGTGGTGGGATTCAAATTTTTTTACTACCAGTTCTGCGGGCATGACTTGGTGGGCGTGGCTTGGTGGACGTGGCAGGGGAAGGATACTGTAAAATCTTCAGTTAGAGGTAGTATTTGCCAGTTCTCTGAACAACTCAAAATTTCCGCTACCAGTTCTCCAGAACTGGTCAGAACCTGCTGAATACCACCTCTGGACAGGACAGCAAAGAGGATCCTCATTGTTTCACAGCAAGTTGCATAATATTTAAAAGTGTTTTTCAAACTTGGCAACTTTAACATGTTTAAACTTCAATTGGCTGAGGAATTCTGGTAATTCAGACATTTTAATGTTGCCAAGGTTGAGAAATACTGACCTAAAGCCTTCTGAAGATGTTTGGCATGGGAGCAGAAAATCAGACAAGAGTTCTTTTTCACACACCTGTCAATAAAAATTTACTAAATAATATAGGATTGAATCCTGCTGCTTGCATTCATAAGATCCCTTACTTTCTGCAAAAGACACATCTGTTCTTGTTTTATTTTTGCAAGCAGTAAGAGTTTAGCAAAAAAAAAAGCCATCTTGGGAAGGGGAGTTGGAGATGCCTAAACAGGACTGTTCAACTTAATGCATACTCCACCTTCCATTTTTTTCCTGATTACACAGCTAATTATTTTGAAAAATGCTAGTGATGAAAAAGCTCCAGTGCTTCTGCAGGTGCATGGTGACCTTTTTTTTTAAATTAAAGAGGATTTTGAAGTTTAAGGTACTCCTAAGACTATTCAAACATAAAGGAAGAACTCTGAATTAGGCTTGTATTTCCATTCTCTCCCTCCCTCTCCCTCCCCCCTCCCTCTCTCTCTCTCTCATAAATGGTTTACTGTTGCTACCATCCTAAAGTAACACATCTAGTTTCTCCTCTGATGCCTTAACCTCTAAATCAAATACAGGTAGTAGTCCTCAACTTATGACACAATTGGACCTGGAATTTTGGTCATAAGTTCTTGTGGGCATAAGTTGAATCACATGTGAGCATACTAAATTTTACAATCATTTTTTACAACAGCTCTTAAACTAGTCACTCCAATTGTTAAGTAAATTACATCATCATTAAGCAAATCAGGTGTCAGGGTTCTGATCGAAGCAGGTCAGGGATGCTTCATGAGTTGACATCATGGTCATAAGCCTACATCCAGCTTATCCAATGGATATTTCTTGCTGGAAAATGGGGGTGGGGGGAATCACAAAACATGACCATGTGATCGCAAGATGTTGCAACTGGTTGTAAATGCAAACCAGTTAGCAAATGCCCAAAATGCAAACATGTGACTGAAAGTATGCTGCAGCAATCATAACTTTCAGGATGGGTCATATGTAATTTTTTTGAGTCCTTCATAACTTTGAATGCTCATTAAGTAACCAGTGATAAGTTGAGGATTATCTGTATTCCTTGTTCTCTTTTAATTCTTTCCCCCTTCACCAATGAGGTGAATTAATCAGGAAGAAACAATTTGGCAATGCTATAATAAGAACAATGGTGTAACTAAAACTTAAAATTTTCAGCATTTGGTGGCACCTTGCGTTTTGTCTCATCATAGGACTTACTCAGTACAGTACTACCCTGTGACAGGGCTATTACTTCTGGGTTGCAAAATCTGGATGAACACTAGAAGGCAGCGGAGAGGCAAAGGAAACTAATCCTGGCTCTTCTTCCCAAAGAAATTGGAGTGTTTTCCTAGAAGCAGCAAAGCTGTATTCAAGTGTTCTTTATGCTCCCCTTATTGTAGCAAAGAAAGAAAATGGTGCTGTCCTTCTGGTTTTAATACAGCAAAGAAAACAATCAGTGGTGCCTCTGATTTCCCTCTTGCCAAAGGTCACCAGCTGAGGGTGCAAAATCTAGTGATTATATATATGTACCTATGTATTAATATGACTGCCCATCTCACAGCTGTGACTTACCAGTTTTAGACACTTTTACAGATAGATGGGAAGAAAATGGAGAGGTAGTTTTTCATGTCTATCACAGATGTGGAAAGGGATCTATTTCTTCAGCAAGACTTTCTTAAGGAAGCAATTAGATTAAAAACATTCTTGCAAGTGACATATTTCCCATAATATAGCCGTATATCTTCAACATCCATTAGGACAGAATCTTTCTCACCTTGCTTTTTATCCTTTTGCTATGAATCAGCAAATTGTTGGATTTTTCTACTGATAATTTAGGAGTTTTCAGATGACATTTCACAGTATGTTCTTGAGTTCTTATCAGCCTGGAAACTGTCCATTACATCAAAATGGTTTGTTCTAATAGTAAGTCTTATATCAGGAGATGAGGAAAAGCACTAGTTTAAAACAAGAATGCTTACATTTATCCCCATTGTGGATTGGGGATGAGATGAAGGCAATGTCCAGAGGCTATGTCCTTTAAATCCATTTAATGAGGCACCTTTCTGCTGACATATCTCCTATGCTGCAGGATATGCCTACTCTGTGATAACATATGAATAAATACTAATACAGAATTTCCAGTCATTCCTTACAACACAAATTTGCAGAGAAATAGTAGCTACTGAGAAGTGCTTAAACATCTATCATTCATGCCATCCATTCTTTTTCCATAGCCATTTCTCATCTACATCTAAACACACATACATACAGAACCTTCATGAAAGAGTAAAAAAAGTAAGATGACAATCACAACTGTGCAACTGATGCCCAGAAGTTGAAGAGGAAGCTGCAAAATCTCAAAAAAGGTAAATGCTTAATAAAGCGGTTTGCAGTTGTTTTAATCTCTTGTTGTTTTTAATTCCATCTAATTTACAGTCCTTACTTGGTCTAATCCTGTTTATAAAAGCATATGTATATATGCTTTTATTTCAAAATGTATGTGGGTATATATATATATAGATACATACATACATTTTAAAATAAAAGCAAATAAAATTTGCTTTTATGTCAAAATGAAGGTAGATCGCAAAATGTGATCTATCTTTATAGACAGGCAGACAGGCAGGCAGACAGATCAATCACATTTTCATCCACATTCTCCTCATATGACTATATATGTGCGTGTGCGTGTGTATGTGTGTGTGTGTAAAGATAGATCACATTTTGTGCTCTATCTTCATTTTGAAATAAAAGCAAAATTTAAAAGGTAGTTCCAAAACCAAAAACATTCTAGCAATTTAAACGATGAAGCCCATTGTTTCCACCCCAGTGGAGTACAAGTCAATATCACAAAATTGTCTTCTCTTACATTTGTAGAAAAAAACTTTCTCTTTCAATTTCATTTGTAGAAATGTACAGTCAGAACAGAGAGTGCTCAGAAACATAATCACCTGATCTGTTTGCAGATGAAGGTGCTATTAGAAGCCTGGAAAATGGAATAATTTAAGGGATGGCAAAGGCAGATACCATGGACACTACACACACACACGCAAACACACACACACAAAACATAACTTGTGGGAAGGAGAAAGATACAGGTCAGATGTCTATCAAATCAGAGCCTTGATGGTGCAGGCTGTTAAATGCCTAGCACTTAATTCCAGCTGCCTGCAATTAGTGCAGGCTCAAATCCCATTAGTGAAGGCTCGAATCCCCCAGGCTCAAGGTTGACTCAGCCTTCCATCCTCTCGGGGTAGGTAAATTGAGGACTCAAGATTGTTGGGGGCAATAAGCTGACTTTGTAAAAACGTCGCTTAGTAATAAGCAGGCATATACAATGGAATGAAGGCTATTGCTGAGCGCATTGGGCTGTGCTCTAAAAAAAATTGTAAGCCGCCCTGAGTCTCTGGAGAAGGGCGGGGTATAAATATGAATAATTAAAAAAAAAACGATCTTCAGCCGAAACAGTAGGATGGAGGAGAAAGCTGAGGCTGATACAGTAACTATTAGTAAAAGGTAAAGAGGCATAGGACTAGCAAAGACAGACAGGCAGATACTGATGGGACATACTTGTCCCACATTAGCAAATGAAAACAATATAAGGAAGAAACATCCACTTTTATTCCTTCTTTTGCAGATTACCGTGTATCCCTCCCCCTTCCCCATTTGTTTAGCCAAAAGCCAGACAAACTGGCTTTGTCCAAATCATTTTGCTCATTTAGGCAACTGACTTCTGTTATAATTATGACCCACTCACTGGTTCTGATTATTAATAGCCCTTCACTCTGAGCTGGCGGACGAATTAAATCTAACAATTTTACTGGGCACAGCACAGCAATGAATGTGCAGTGCTTCAAATTTGATACCAAAATAGAACGGATACTTTAAAAACATTGATTAAATAATCCTCTTTATAAATCTATAAATCTATAGGAGTATGAGATATATGCTTCATATAAAGGGACTTCCCAGAGAAAATTCTCTATTGATTTAGGTTGGTTTTGTAGGTACTTACTCTTTGCATGAGCAAGCTTCACTGCATTAATTATTATTTCTGAGTAAATATGCAGAAGAAGAGAGAGATAATGGATTAGGAAGTAAATGCCAAGCTTGACTAGTTTGCTGTGGAAATGTATGAATAGCTTGTAGAGACTCATATCTTTGAGAGGTTCAGTAATCTTTGAAAGACTCTCTAAGACTGTTCTCTGCACAAAAGAAGAAACAGAAGTAATTTGAAAATTACAGTTGAAGTAAAGGAAAGGAGAAAATAAGTATTTGTTTTTGTCACAAAAACACTTCCCCCCTCCCACGGCAATATTCTGATGGAGTAGCTAGTGAAGGAGTGAGCAAGGAATGAAGCAAAAAGGAGCATCCCAAGTCCCCCCAATCATTCTCTGCCACATACCCTAATCTGGGCAGTGATTGGTAGTTTTTCTACCACCAGCAAGCGACACTGGGTAGGAAAGGAATGGAAGCTGGGGATCCACCAATCAGTGCTCTGAAACTGTTCTGCATTATGTCTGAAGGATGGAAGGATATGTGTTATGTAACCTCTGTAAAGCATGTAGTGACCACACTGCCTTGGAAAAAATAAAGAAAAAAATGGAAAACAGAACAATGTTGAAAGATTAATTAGAATTTTAAAAATGTTTATATTTATAACTTTGCTTTCTAAAGGAAAATTCAAGGGCAAAACCAAGAAATAAATAATTAAATTAATCTAGACAAGAGTTTTCTTTTTTTAATTTTTAAAAGCAACTTTATTTACAAGAATTAAAAAACAAACAAATTTAAAAAATACAGAAACAATAATATGTAAATGGCACATTACTCTTTATGTTTGATATCGAATTTGATAAGTCCTAATAGTCAATACTAACTAATACCTGGCGCATCTTCATTAACTATCACATCCTAAACACTAAATAGCACACAATACTCTGCTAATCTTATCGTTGGTTTATAACTATTATTTAATTAATAATACCTTCATATTATTTAAATAATAAATAAAGAAATATAGTAGATAGGTAATAATAATAATGAAAGAGAAAAGGAGACTTAAGACCTTTGTTATTCTTATACATTTCATATATACAGCTGAATATAATATGTTTCTTGGGTTCACTTATTCTGCGTGGTTTTTCCCTTATGATCTACCCAGTTGTACCATTTATCCCATATCCGGAGTAATCTGTAGCCTCCTTCCCATTGATTTTGAGCGTGAGCCTTTCCATTTGGGCACACTCATAAGTTTTTTGAATAGCAATGTGTATCAGTGGTACATTCAGTTTCTTCCAATATTATGCTAATGAAATCCATGCCGCTGTTTATTTATTTATTTATTTATTCGACTTGTATGCTGCCCTATTCCCTAAGGACTCAGGGCGTCGAACATTAAAACAGAGAAAAAAAAATGTTAATAAGTGGATGGTCAGATATCTCACTTTAGGGGAATAATCCCCTTTAATCATTCCCAGCAGGAACGGTTCTGGTTTCCACTCCAGCCCACACTCTATAATTTCTTCTATCCATGCTTTTATTTTTAACCAATACTTCTTTGTCTCAGGGCAAGTCCACCATGAATGAAAATAGGTACCAAATTTCCCTTCCAACAGCTTGGGTTTGCTGTCGGAAATATTTTGGCCAATCTAGAGGGTGCCAAATGCCATCTATACATCATTTTATACAGATTTTCCTTATGTGCTACTGATTTAGTTAATATGAGATTTTTTTGCCAAATTTCTTCCCAGTCGTCCAGACCTATGTTGTAACCAAAAAAATTTTCCCAAGCTAACATAGGTCCTTTCACAATTTCCTCAGCCAATTCATGTTCTAATAGATAGTTATATAATTTAGAGATCAAACTTTTCTCAGGACTTAAAAGTATTTTATCTAAATGTGTATCTTTTACCTCAACTCCATATTCCTTTACGTCTTTATTGTATCTCAATTTTATTTGGAAGTAAGACCAATCATCAATACCTATTCCTTGTATCATTTTAATTCTTCCCTCATTGTCTAATATTTGGTGGTACTTAAGCTTTTTACTAATGTCCATCATATTTGAGTGGAACATCGCCTCCATCGTTGAAAACCACCTTGGAATTTTGGTATAGTGGTTTCTTCTAATATCAGCCCAAATTTTAATTAAAGATGTTACATGTCTAGTAAAATATAAATGGTTTTTATTATTCGGGTTCCACAAAAATGCATGCCATCCTATCTGTAAATCGTGGCCCTTCAATGTTAAAATTCTTTTATTCCCCAAATTAATCCAATCTTTTATCCACACTAATGCTGCTGCTTTATAGTAGGTCTCCTAGGCAGGGAGTCCAAAGCCACCCCTGCTTTTATTATCTTGTAGATAGAATTTTTTTTATTCTCGCTTTTTTCCCTGCCTAGATAAATTTCATAACAATTTGACCCAATTCTTTGAAAAAAAATTTATCCAATAATATCGGAATTGTTTGAAACAGATAGAGAATTTTAGGTAAAACATTCATTTTAATCGTTACTATTCTGCCTAGTAATAAATTTGCATCTTATTCCAGTTTTCCAAGTCCTTTTCAATCTGTTTCAGTAATTTGATATAATTATTCTCCCGTAAAGTTAACGTTCTAGATCTTAACCAGATACCTAGATATTTAATCTTATTTACAATTTGTAATCCCATTTTTTCTTCTAATTTTTTTGTTTACTATATATGCTTTAAATAAATTAAAGGAGGCCATTAAAAAACAAAAAAAGCAACAAAATGCTGGGTCCAGATGGATTTCCAAGCAAACTATATAAAGAGCTAGGAGAAATATTAGAGAATGTTGTTAGAGATCTGCAATGAGGTATTACTGGAAGGTAAAATTCCAGAATCATGGAAGGAAGCATATATAACACTGATTCCCAAAGAGGGTGCAGATACCAATCAAATAAAAAATTATAGACCAATATCCCTTTTAAATTCAGACTACAACATTTTTATGATTGTAATGGTGGAAAGAGTAAAAAGAGTGCTCAGTGATAAAATTCATTCGGATCAAAATGGATTCCTTCCCACAAGGCAGATTAGGTATAGTACAAGAACAATAATAGACACACTAGAATATTATGAAAACAATCCAGGAAGCCAAGTGGCCTTGGTCTTCCTGGATGCACAAAAGGCTTTTGATAATTTAAATTGGGACTTTATGAAGAAGCAGATTAATCTGATGGAATTTGGTGGTAATTTTGCAAAAATGCTTAATGCAATATAAGCCACACAAAAGTTATTAATAAATGGAGAGGCTACTAAACCATTTGAGATAAAGAAGGGTGTCAGACAGGGATGTCCATTGTCACCCCTGCTTTTCATAACAATTTTAGAAACACTATTGGATAGAATTAGACTGAACAAAGAAATTAAAGGAACTAAAACTAAAAGTCAAGAGTATAAGTTGCAGGCTTTCACAGATGACATGGTATTTGTCATAGAAGAACCAATAGACTCAGGACCAGTACTACTAAATGAAATAGATAAATATGGCAAATTAGCAGGATTAAAAATTAATAAGGAAAAAACTAAAATGTTAGTCAAAAATTGAACAAATAGTAATTCTTAAAAAAAATTGTCCATTAATATCGGAATTGTTTGAAACAGATATAAAATTTTAGGTAAAACATTCATTTTGATTGTTGCTATTCTGCCTAATAATGAAATTTGCATCTTATTCCAATTTTCCAGGTCCTTTTCAATCTGTTTCAATAATTTGGTATAATTGTCCTCCTGCAGATTTAATGTTCTAGCTCTTAACCAGATACCTAGATATTTGATCTTATTTACAATCTTTTCTTCCAATTTTTTTGTTTGCTATTTGTTAAATTTTTAACTAACATTTTAGTTTTTTCCTTATTAATTTTTAATCCTGCTAATTTACCAAATTTATCTATTTCATTTAGTAAAGCTGGTCCTGAGTCTATTGGATCTTCTATAACAAACACCATGTCATCTGTGAAAGCTTGTAATTTATACTCTTGGCTTTTAATTTTAGTTCCTTTAATTTCTTCATTCAATCTAATTCTATCCAATAGAGTTTCTAAAATTGTTATGAAAAGCAGAGGTGACAGAGGGCATCCCTGTCTGATGCCCTTCCTTATCTTAAATGGTTTAGTAACCTCTCCATTTATTAATACATTAGCCTTTTGTGTGGCATAGATTGCATTTAGCATTTTTGCGAAATTACCACCAAATTCCATCAGATTAATCTGCTTCTTCATAAAGTCCCAATTTAAATTGTCAAAGGCCTTTTGCGCATCCAGGAAGACCAAGGCCACTTGACTTCCTGGATGCTTTTCATAATATTCTAATATGTCTATTATCGTTCTCATATTATACCTAATCTGCCTCATGGGAAGAAATCCATTTTGATCAGAATGAATTTTATTACTGAGTACTTTCTTTAATCTTTCCACCATTACAGCCATAAAAATTTTATAATCTGAATTTAAAAGGGATATTGGTCTGTAATTCTTTATTTGATTGGCATCTGCACCCTCTTTTGGAATCAATGTTATGTAAGCTTCCTTCCATGATTCTGGGATTTTAGCTTCCAGTAATACCTCATTGCAGACCTCTAACAGCACATTCTCTAATATTACACCTATCTCTTTATATAGTTCATTTGGAAGTCCGTCTGGACCTGGCATTTTGTTTCTTTTTTGTTTTTGAATCACCCCCCTTAATTCATCTAAGGTTATTTCTTTGTTAAGCAGCTCTTTTTTATCGTCTGATAATGGATACAGGGTTCCTTCGTTCAAATATTCTTCTATTTTATTTAAGTCAACTATCTCTTGTTTGTAAAGATCCTCAAAATACTCTCTTACGATTTCCTTTTTTTCCCCCGGATCCGTCTCTATTGTTCCGTTTTTGCCCTCTAATTGATATATCATTCTTTTCTGGTTTTCTTTTCTCAATTTATACGCTAGCCACCTACCAGGTTTATTTGCATGTTCAAAATAATTTTGTTTTGTATATTGTAATTTTTAAAATTAATTCCTCCTGGTCTAAGATATTCATTTCGTGTTTAGCTAATACTAATTCATTTCTAATTTGCTCATCCCTCGGAGTTTCCATTTGCTTATTTTCCAGGTTCTCTATTCTTTTTATTAGAGTTTTTCATTTTTCCTCTCTTTTTTATTTCTATTTGCTATATAAGCTATAGATATTCCCCTTAAATATGCCTTCATTGTGTCCCATAGATTCTGCAATGAGGTATCCTGTTTTTTATTAAATTTAAAGAAACTAGTCAATTCTTCCCTAACTTTTTGAATATATTCTTCCTCTTTCAATAATTGCGAATTGAGTGTCCATCTACCTTTTTTATAGAGACTATTTTTCCAGATTATCTGTACTGGGTTATGGTCTGCCCATGTATTGGCCAAAATCTTTATATCCTGGATCTCCTTGCATAGCTCACTATTTACCCAGGCCATATCTAACCTGGACCATGATTTGTGTGGGCTGGAGTAGAAAGTGAACTGTGATATTCCTGGATTCCTCTTCCTCCACACATCCACTAATTCTAATTCTTCAACCATCTCAAAGAATTTCTTAGGCAATGTATTCCGTTTCTTATGTCTTTGTTTGCAAGGATAATCTTGATTATTGTTTGTTATTGCATTATAGTCTCCTATTATACAAATTCTTGGGTTGCCAAATTCTATTAGTTTCTCATATAAAATTTTGTAGAATTCATTCTGATTTTTATTGGGGGCATATATCCCCACTAATAATGTCTTTTTATTTTGTATGACCACCTCTACCATTACTATTCTTCCCAATGCATCTTTATAGATCAATTTTGAGGCTATATCCTCTTTTATATATAGTACAACTCCTCTTTTTTTTCTTCCACCAATGCTGTATACATTTTCCCAAGTTTTTTATTTTGTAAATATCCTTGGTCTTGCATTTTAATATGAACCTCTTGAAGACAAATTATATCAGCTCTTTGTTTTTCTAACTTAAAAAATGTTCTTTTCTCTTAACTGGATCATTTAATCCATTAATATTTATGGATATTAAATTCACTCCTTTATCCATTTCCCTTCTTACTTCTATCCCTCAGTATATTTACTTGCCGTTTGACTTCTAGTCCTCACTCCTGTTTCTTCTCTCCCAAGTGTCTCTTCACCTCCTTCCCTCTCCTTCTCCTTATCCCTCCCCCTACCTCTAAGTTGTAATTCTTCTTGACTCGAGGTCTCTTGATAATCTCTACTGCTCAATTCCTCCTCTGTTCCTCCTTTTTGGTCAAAAAATTCTTGAGCTTTAGTTAGACTATTTATTCTCACCCTTTTCTCCTTTCATATTGCTAGGATACCCTCTGGGGTAATCCATCTAAAAGGTATATTTTATTAATTTAAATAATTCATGAGAAATTGATAATCTTTCGCGGACTCTTCTCAGTACCTGTTTTAAAACAATCACTTCCCTACCTTTATATTTTATTCCTTCATCTCTCGTAACTCTGTAAATTATATCTTTCACTCGCCTCCTGGCAAATCTAATATGCACTTCTTGGGGAAGTCTGTGCCATCTTGCATAGCTCATGTACACTCTGTATACGTCATCCAACTCATTCACCATCTCATTCTTATCTCTTTTCAGAAGCTCCGCCAGTATCTCCGCCATCACCAACGGTAAGTTCTCTCCTCTCTCTTCCTCCACATTCTGGAATCTAAGATAATAGGAGGCCTTATCCATCTCAAGGTGAATCAGGGTCTCGTTTGTCTCTTTATTCTGATCCGTGAGTTTTTGTTCCATGTCTTCCAACTTCTTTTCCATTTGATCAGCTTGTTTTTCAATTGTTTTAATCTTCTCTTCATTTATTTTAATCATTTCCTGGATCTGGCCTATATTCCCGTCCAAGTTCTTAATTTCATTTTTCATTTCCCCTAACTCATTTTAATTCTTCTTTCATTGTTTCCCTTTCTGCTTTACTTTCCGTATGATTTTTAGACATCGACTCCTGCAATGCCAGCATCATGCCTTGAATAGCTAATAATGTGGCTTGAACCAATTGCGTGCTGGTTTGGGCCGTAGATTTTTCTGGCACCAACATCCCTTCAATCATTTTTTGAGTCGATGATGCTGTGGGGGTGGATGTGTTACTGTTGGTACCAACTTTCTTCCGGTTTTTGAAGTGGTGGTAGTTGTACTGGTCACATCTTTGATAATTCTCTGTTGTTCCTCCAGTATCCTAAATATGTTTTTCCAGATCGTATTGCCAACTACCTCAACCTTATCCATACCTTACAATTTAATTTTCTCAATTATCTAATATTTTATATTGCTGTTTTACTGCTTAATCTAATTTCCTAACTCCATTAATTTAAGAAGATTATTATCAATTAATCAACTATGTATTCAGACTTTCAAGCCCAACTTAGTCAATATTACTCTAGTTGTTCACCTAGCAATGTACTAATTGAATAACTAATCTTAATAAGTTCAATATATTATCGGTTCTTAAGTAGTCTAACAGGCAGAAAATCACTCAGCTATATTAATATTTAAGTATACAACAATACTATAACCCCAGTCACTTCTTTAAATTAATTGCTATATTTCAGCTAGTATTTCCCCAGATATATAGTAAAGGTTCAAAATTCAAATTAATACTTTTTAAGTTTCAGTAAATCACAATATCCAATATAAGGAGGGTATGAGAAAGAGAAGGAGGAAGTAGTTAATTAGCTTGTCATTATATTAATCAGTGTATTAAATTCATTAATCTATACTCAATCAGATATATGTAAAGGAGGGAGAAAAAAGAGATATAGAATATAATCCAGAGGGGTTAAATATCACTTACTAAAATTGAATCCTATTTCAATATAACCAATCTTGTTTTCTTATTGTTTAAATATCTACTGTAAATAAATATAAAGTAAAACTATACAGCTCCAAATAATTCGGAAAAAAACAATAGAAGAGAGGAGGATTCACAGTCTCTTAATTTCCTGCCATTACCTTGGTATTCTGGTTATATCCAATAATAGTAATAAATAAATAGTTAATTAGTTCTCTTCAAATATTAAATAAAGCAGCAGCAGCAATGGATGTAAAAATACAATTTCCTGAGCTCCTTTTAAATCTTTTTTTTATATCTGTTCCGTTTTGTCTTCAGGTCTCAGTTCTCAGTTCTATCAGTCACTTCAGCTGCCTTACTCTGCTCTCCCGGAATTACCAGTCTCAATGGCCACCTCCGCGAATTGCACTGTCACTCCTCAGCTTGATTTCAAAGTTTCAAAGTTCTTATCTAAACTCCTTTCTTATGTGAAGTGCTCTCCACGATTTCTGTTCGTATGGCTGGAAATAAAGGATTTTCACCAACAATAATCACTCTTCTCTCCTTTTCACTTTCCTATTTAGGAGCAAATTTCCACTTTATCCAGAGCTGGGGGTAAAAATATTCAATCCTGCCACCACTTTCCGCTTTTTCTCCTTCTGCTCTGGAGTTTCAAACGCACACCACTTTCTTTTCCAAACTATCCATGAGTTATAATCCAACACAAATTTTACCCGCCAATATCTTTCCTGGACTCAAATTCAATCTATTCTCTCCGCTACCTTCTTAAGATTGTTCTGTCACGTCTTCGGGCCAGCCTCAACAGGTTGACTTCTTTTGCCCTGAGCTTCGGGCTCCCTTCTTTAACTCTCTGGGATTGCAACTCCCCGGTTAGGCTCCGAGAGTTCTTCCTCACTCGGGTGGTCCCACCAGGATCAAACCCCACCTCGAACGGCTGCCCACGAACAAAAACCCCGATGTAGGAGAACGGAGCGAAGTTCTCCTACCTCGCTGTGCTGCGACGTCACTGGAAGTCCCTCTAGACAACAGTTTTCTTAATACAGTAAAGGACTGTCTTTTATAATAAAGCATATATGATCATTGTAGTTATATGTGAACTGAGTCCATTTTGACAAAAACATGAGCTGAAAACTTAAAAATTGGAAGATAATATAATTAAATTGATAGAAAAGGAGCACGACCTAGAAGCTAAACTGATTCTATAAATATTGATTTTAATGAAAAATATAATAAATTAATGATTAAGCTAGAGCGGCATGATAAACGTATCACAGGTATACATGAATTATTCTCAGAACACAGAATTTAAAGATGAACAAGATGGAAGCCAATCTGTAAATGACAAAAATAAAATTGTGCAGAATTTAAAGTGTGGAGGAATAGCAGAAAATTTTTAAAAAGCTTGTTTTGAAAGAGAAATAGAATATTTACTTAAAGAATATCTCGAGTTAAAGATGAATCACTAGCAATTCAAGAAACATTATTTATTGATTTATATATTACATTTATATAGCACCTATCTCACAGATTTGTGACTCCTGGTGGTGTATATTTTAAAAAAGATAATAAAAACTGACAATTAAAATTGAACTAAAACACAAAGTTACTAATGACTATGACAATGACCACTGCCTTGAAACCTCCACGCCTGTTGACACAACCATGTTTTAAGAGACCTCAGAAAATCAAGATGGTGCCAGTCTCACTGCAAGGAAATGTTCCATATGATGAGTGCAATAGCAGAAAAGCCCTGCCTCCTGGGTCCTGTCAAATGAAGCTCCTTAGCAGATAGGACCTGCAGCATACCTCTTTTGCTGGACCTAGTAGGATGGGCAGATGTAATTGGGGAGAGGTAATCCCTCAAAAACCCAACCCCAGGCACCATAAATGGCTTTAAAGGTTAAAAGGTTTTAAAAGCTTTAAAGGTAAAAATATCTTGAGTTGCACTCAGAAGCAAACTGGTAACCAATGCAGCTCCCAAAGCATTGATGTCATGCATGATGCTTTAAGGCAGCCGTGGGCAAACTATGGCCCGGGGCCCAGATCCGGCCCATTCGGCTGTTCTATCCAGCCCGCGGAGCCAAAAGAGCGGAGGGTTCTCTTGCTCTCCCAGAAGGCTATGTGAAGTAATCTAACTTTGAATTTATATTAGTTCACACAAACACTCCATCCATGCTTTTGTTCCGACCCTCCAGTACAGTTTAAGAACCCATTGTGGCCCTTGAGTCAAAAAGTTTGCCCACCCCTGCTTTAAGGGAAAAGATAGCTACCCACACCACCATATTTTGCATGAGCTGAAGTTCCTGAATACACTTCAAGGGTAGGGTGTGTTGCTGTATCTATCCAGGAAGTGACCACAGCACAAGTGACTGTGAACAGACCCTCCCACTCCAGGAGTTGTGAGTCTGCTCCAACCAGTCACCATCTAAAAGTGTGACCAATGCCATTTCCATCCCATTCCCAGGCCTGATTGAAAGGGTTCTAGATAATATGCTTCATCCAGAGCTCTCTGAAGCTGCTGTTGGATCACCTTCCCACAAAAGGGGAAGTGAGATACTGGGCAAAAATTAAAATGATTATTACAATTACAATTATCACAATAATCCAGTGAACTAATAAATCCTTAAGTAACAGAGGAACTACACCTTCATTTAAGGAGGAATTCATCACCATTAGATCTCACCTACATAACACCTCCTAGGCAGCTTTAAGCAGTCAGGTGGGACATGGATCTAAAGAGATAACTGAGCTCCCAGTCTTAGGAATTGTGTTCATCTCTTCAGGCCCAACCAATCCCAGATAGTAGGGCAAGAATCTGCACCAGCACCTACTTAACACCTGCAACAAGACCAGCATCCAGATGAGAATGAATGTAGGGGATTTTGTCTGAAATGCTAAGCAGAATCCTCCACATGCCCCTATAAGAGAATCTCTGAGCAACCCCCCAGCCAAGAGGACTTAAGTCACCTGAAACAAGACTGTGAAGTGGCTATCTTTGGATGCAGTAATGGTGGAGAAGTATTGCTACTTTGCCACTCTTACTGCCACAAGGTGGGCCTTAATAGCAGTTCTAACCTGTATATTCAGTCAAGTTTATCCCTTAATGTACACCAGCAGCACTCTAGATGTTTTTTTTATTGTTTCCTCCCCCTCAATTCATTTGTCAACCATGAAGAATGACAAAATCCATGAGACAGGAGCGGTTGCATAGGTGTAGCCTGATCCAAGCCTCACAGTCCTCCTATTCCAAATGGCCACCAAAACTTCAGATGTACTATGCAGCAGATCAACAGGAACTTCCCTCAGCTTCCTTTTAAACTCATTGGAATCCATCAGTTATCAGGAGTGGGCTGATCTAACAGGTCCTGCCTCCTTGCTGCAGATAATGGCACCAGATAATCATATGGTAATCAGACTATGATCTATCTGATCGTGACAAGGGAGGATACTAGAAGTTCTCCCAATACCAGATCAATAACCATATGCTCCAACACAAAAATCACACTTGCTGCATGGCCACTGTCCTATGTCAGGTCCTGGGTAACTTGGGATAGGCTGCCTCAAATCCTGTCCCTAGTGAAGGCAAATTGAAGTCCCCACAGAACCATAAGTTTGGGGAACATCAGCAGCAACATCAGGTAGGGGTTGCTATGCAACAGGGAGCAAAGATTCCAACTGATCCCTAGAGCCAAATTTGATGAACAGGGTCTCACTTTCAGAACCTATGGAGCAGCATTGCTAAAAACCTTAACATTCTCTCGAATGACAATTGCCACTACCAACCCTGCCCCCAGGCCTCTACTGACCCCAAACCTGAAACCAAACTGCAAATTTCCAAAAGGGGACCCCAACCCCCTTTTTATCCCAGCCAGGTTTCAGTAATATATGCTATGACAGCCCTCTCATCTGTAATTAAATTACTAGTGAAAGAGGCCTTATTAAATTCTGTCCTGGCTTAATTATGAAAAAAAAAATACTGTCCTGGCGTTTAGTAGCAGCAGCTAGAAGTCAGGGCCTCTGAAGGATGCTGACCAGGCACCGTGGTTGTGCTCCAAGAGTTGGAATATGAAATTGGCTTAAGAATTGGGCTCGCATTCTGCAACTACGTCCCACCCTCCCACCATATGTACCAAAGCTTGTCGATATTATGATGTTTAGACTTGCCCTGGCTCCTTCTGAGGCCTAACATCTCCTACTCCCACCTACTACCAGGTTCAAAAATTGGAGATCTGTTCCTATTCTCAGTATCATCCCTCCTGGGGAGTCCCCAGAGTCACTTCAGCTTTAGCTCTCAGTGCCATCAAAAGGGGGTATCTACAACCACCTTCTCACTCTCTTAATAAAACACTCAATACACCCCAGCAAGTGTTCTTAATGACCTACCCAGGGCTCCCTCTCAAATTACAACCATATTTACTGTTCTTCCCCTCCAGCTCTCATCCATGGAAGGAATCAGTACAATCTGCACAACAGTCAGCCCATAACCACAAATCCCTTTCCAAACCAGCAGAAAAGGGCAAGAAAGCTTCCATAGAGAAGGGATCCACAATCAGCAGAAATACCAATCAGCTGCTGACACCACCTTCATTTGGCCACTGTCACACACAAATATTGGAGACTTGGAAAGTCCTTGATACAAAACCCACAAAAGCACAGGGAGTCTGCAAGAAATGTCATGTTGAGATGCCAACAATTTCACAAAGCAAAAAGCATTATAACACACTACACTGAAGTATCGACAGCTCTGGCACCAAAGATCCCCAGAGTCCTCAAATTGAGACTATCACCAAACAGACTGCCCCATCACTAGCTGAAACCAATCAGCTAAACAGTGTCCTTACCATTACCATGGTCCTCCTGTCAGCCATTCCTCACAAAAAAAAAATCCCTGTCAAGAGTAGAAAATCATAAAGGGAGGCATACCTGTGAGAACGCTTCTGCAACACCAGCAAACCCTTCCCCCCATGCATGGCTACATCTGTCTGGGTCTGGGGTCTCAGTTCAGGTTGATAGGTCAGCAAGCAGTTGGTCATCAAACAGAGTCATTCATCCATAGCACATGGAAGAAGTTTACCATAGTATGTATTCATCATATTTTCATATTTTAAGACAAAGAGCACAATACAGATGGTTCTCGCCTTATAACCAATCGTTTAGTGACTGTGCGAAGTTACAACAGCACTGAAAAAAGTAACTTGTGGATGCTTTTCACATTTATGACCATGGTAGCATTCCCATGGTCACATGATCAAGATTCAGATTCATTTAATAACCATGTTACTAACTTGACTACTTTAGTGTTTCACTTAACAATCATGGCAAGAAAGATCATAAAATGGGGTAAATCTCATTTAGCAACTGTCTTGCTTAGCAACATAAATTTTGGGCTCAATTGTGGTCTTAGGTTGAGGATTATTTGTATGACATAACTTTATTTTTCAGATGACTGGAAACATAAGTATCCTTTAGAAAAAGAAGATATTCTTCCATTAACAGAACTTTCCCAAAAAATTTTCATTTGTTCAATGGCTAGTTCATTGTCAATTAATCTATATATATAAAAGCAAAATATCACTCACACATCGTCACAAAATCTCCAGAACCGTAAAGCCTACAAATTTCAGTTTCAGTTTTAGTTTCAGAGCACCAAACAGCTTTAGTACTGAACAGCTGAGCTAAGCCACACCCAGACTCCTTGTTGTCTCCTTCTTGTTCACACTGCAAATACTGTTTCAGTTTCCAAACAGCCTCACACACTGAGAGGATGCTAGCCAGATGAATATCGATGGATGCTAAGTAGGCAGAGGCAGAATTCCTCCCTCCCTTATTTTCCTCCCCAAAAACTAAGCCTGACCACATAGTTTCGTAGCGAAGCATGGGTATTGAGCTAGTTCAATATATAGACTTAAAAATTGCAGCTCTTATTTAAACAGATCAAAATATGATGGCTGTAAGATTACATAGAGGAACTTTCAGCTTGAAATTTGTCATTATAATTTCATTATAGCTAAGTTATTGTAGCTTATTATTAGTACAAGAGGATACTTCATAGAAAAACTTGTTTTATTCATATTCAGAGCCTCTTCCAAACTAATGAGTGATGTATCTTTATGCAGAGTCTAGTAAAGTGTTTATGATAAATAGAAAGAAACCCATATAAAACACAAAACAAAACGAACAGATACATTGATGAATAAATTGAAACTAGGAGAACCAGGACCCAGGCAAAACCTGAAATTGGATTTAGAACAAAATATTAAAGTGTTTCATAATCAACCAGACTTAATGGAAAATTTATGGGGAGATAAAGGTTGTCAAATATTTTGAAAAAAGTAATGAACCAGATAAATTTTGGCATATTAACTGCAGAGAAAAAAAAAAGCTACTTTAATTTGGATTTGAAGAAGGTATGTCTCAGCTCCAAATTATACAAAGAGATACCAAGTCTGGAGAAAATTGAGAAGTACTTAAATATAACACAGATCATGTAATTTATAGATCAACAAAAAGAAGATAAAACAAAATAAGCAATATTAAATTTGAAGTTGAATAAATCTCTAGGGCCGGATGGCTTTTGTGCAATATATTATAAAAGAAATCTTGATGAAACTCTTAACCCTGGTAATGAATGGAATATAGCTTCAAGTACTTCCTTCCTTATGGCAACAGGCTTTTACCTCTTTGATATACAAAGAGGGGAATTATCCAACTTATCCAGAATCATAGACGTAGCTCTTTATTGAATATAGATTATAATCTTTTTATAGCTATGCTTGCAAAAAGATTGAATAGCTTTTTAACTGATCTAATGTATCCTGATCAGACAAGATTTCTTCCAATGAGTTATATGAGAGACAATATCAGATATATTTTGAAAGCTGTTAATAAATCAGAAAAAAAACAAGAAATGGCTATTATTCTCCTTGATGTGGAGAAAATATCTGTTAGATTGGAATGGGCCTTGATATTCATAGCACTGAAGAAGAATTGAGGCTCTAATTTTCTTATATAGGTATAAAACATTTATAATGACGAAGCCAAATATTAAGATACATCATCAAGCTAGTGGTTCAACTTGGATTTCAGATTCTTATCATGTTATGGCAGTGTTATTTTAATACAGTAGAAGGTTTACACCTATACTTTTTGTTATGTATGTAGGTTTGAATGTCATTGGTTTAGTTTGAATTGTTCTTGTAAAATGTCAAATAGGATTGGTTTAAATAGTGGAAAACCCTGCACTCTGATTGGTGGCAACACGGCTGCTGGCTATAAAAGCAGTAGCCCAGCCAAGTCGAGTCCATTTGAGCTGTAGTCACTTAATAAACTCTTCACTGAAGCTCTTCGTGTCTGACTCTTCATGCAAACTTAACACTGGCGATGAGGATGGGATTCCCCTGAAGAAGAGACAATGCGGAAGGCAAGCAGAAGAGCAAGATGGCGCGCTGAACACCCCCCAGCCCCGTCGATCCGCAGCAGAAGACTGGGAATCGATACGGATCGCTTCCAAATGTATTTGGAAGGAACGACCTCACCGACATCCTCGAAGAGGGCGGTATTTCACATTGCGGTCCGGCAGTCTTCAAGATGGCGAAGGCATTGACGGGAGCTGCAGACTTGAAGGTAATGGAATGGCCTGATTTAGAAAAGCTTTAAGAGCCCATTACGCCACAAGTTCGTGCCTCATTAAGAGACACCAATTTTATCGTCGGGATCAAGGGAAAGCAAAATGTTAATGACTTTGTGGCAAGTTTAAGGGACATTGGGGTTCTTGTGAGTTTACCAACTTAGAAGAGGCCATGCGGATCGGTTTGTTCTAGGCCTTAAAGATAAGGTCTTACAGAGCAAATTACTAATTTTTTTTATTTTTTTTTATTTTTTTTTATTTTTTTTTTAATTACATTTATATGTCGCCTTCTCCTAAGACTCAGCAATTTTGGAGCACAATCCAATGTGCTCAGCAATAGCCTTCATTCCATTGTATCTGCCTGCTTATTACTAAGTGGCATTTTTACAAAGTCAGCTTATTGCCCCCAACAATCCCCATCTCAATTTACCTACCCCGAGAGGATGAAGGCTGAGTCAACCTTGAGCCTGGTGGGATTCACAGTAGTTGTAGACAGCTGGATCTTAAGAGCAGGCATTTACAGCCTGAGCCACCAAAGCTCTAATGAAACCTAAGATCACGTTTAAGGAGGCCATAGAGGAAGCTGTTTCAGCGAAGCAACCAAGTCCTCAGCAGCAGCCATGAAGAAAATTAACAAGGCTTCAAGCCATTCTGATGTGGAAAAGTCCACAACAACCCATTGCGAGCAAATAGATTCTGATTCAGACTGTAGTGAGGTGGAGGAAGGAATTTATAGACTCAGAATGGAGAAGAAAAGGAAAGACCTTGGAAGAAAGAGGCAAGAATTTTATTGCAGAGGCTGGGGGGCCACCCCACACTGAATGCAAGTTTTAGACACCATCTGCCTACGTTGTGAGAAAAGAGGTCACCTAGCAAGAGTCTGCAAATCATCCAGAACTCCACCAAGTAGGAAGAAATTTCCTGAGAAAGAATTCAAGCCCAACAACTTCAGTGAGAAAATGGGGTGCAACTCAGAAGCAAATGGGAAGAATGAAACTCATCAAACAGTCACCATTGGTCATTCTTCACCCTTGAGAAGCAGAAAAGTACATGTGAAGGTATTCATTGAAGGAAGGCCTTGCCAAATGGAAGTGGACTCAGGCTCTATTTATCTATGGTGTCATGGGACACTATTCACAGGCTACTTCCCAACATTCAGAAGAAACATTTCCAGAAGCAAGCACTGACTCTTAAAGACTACCAAGGGAACAAGATTCCAGTAGTTGGAACAAGAGAATTCAACGTGAAGTTTAAAGGCCACACCAAACGCTTGCCCCTGACCATCGTGGACAAGGATCACCCAAGCTTGCTGGGACTTGAGTGGTTCAATCCACTAGGCATCGAGGTGACTGGCATCAATCACGTGAGCAACTCTGAATGGGAGGAGGCCTTGAAGTCTGAGTTTCCAGAGGTCTTCAGCAAGGATTGGGCAAGTATATGGGGACCCCTATCACTTTCAACCTAGACCCAAGGTGCCCCCAATTCATTTAAAGCCCAGAAGGGTTCCATTTGCTTTAAAGGAAAAAATTGATGCACAATTAGACAAATTAATAGCTCAAGGGGTTTTAGAGCCCACTGACCACTCCAGATGGGAGACACCCATAGTCACACCAGTCAAGACTGATGGGTCAGTAAGAATCTGTGGAGACTATAAGGGGACACTGAACCATGCGCTGCAGCAGAGCGCATATCCAGTTCCAGTGGTGCATCATCTGTTACATTCACTTTGCCAAATTGGATCTGGCCCAGGCATATCAACAACTAACAGTTGATGATGCCACTGCAGAGGCCCAAACCATTGTGACTCATAGAGGTGCTTTCAAATGTAAAAGGTTACAATTTGGAGTAAGCGTGGCACCAGGCATCTTTCAAAGCCTTATGGAAAGAATGCTCCAAGGACTGCCAGGGGTAGTGCCTTACTTTGATGATGTGTTAATCTCTGCTGAAAATGACACTCAGTTACAAGAAAGACTCAGAGAAGTCCTTACCAGATTCAGGAAAGCGGGGTTAAGAGTCAAGGAAGAAAAATGCACACTTAAAACTGACAAGGTTGAGTTCCTGGGCTACATGATTGACAAGCATGGCATCCACCCTACAGATGCCAAGGTTAAAGCAATCAAAGAAGCCCCTAGACCTAAATGCAAAACAGATTTGCAAGCTTTCCTTGGACTCATTAACTTTTATCACATGTTCCTACCTCAAAGGCAACCATTGCTGAACCATTGCACAGATTACTTGATAAAAGTCTGTTTGGGTCTGGGCAGGAAGGAACAATCAGCATTTAACAGTATTAAAAGACTAATCACGCCTGATGCTGTACTGATACAGTTCTCTGAGAATTTGCCTGTTGTACTGACTTGTGATGCATCCCCTTTGGAGTGTGGGGGTTTGAGCCACAGGCTTCCCAGTGGGAGAGAAGCCCCTATTGCATTTTACTCTCGCACTTTGACCAAAGCAGAGAGGAATTACAGCCAATTGGACAAGGAGGCATTGGCAATTGTTGCAGCTGTTAAGAAATTTCATGAATATCTGTATGGGAGAACATTTACCATTGTTACAGATCACAAACCTTTGTTAGGCATTGTGGCAGGAGACAAGCCTACACCTACTATCCTGTCACCAAGAATGCTGAGGTGGACTGAATTTCTTGCTGCTTATTCATACAAACTTATCCACAAGCCTGGCAAAGACATTGGACATGCTGATGCACTGAGTCGTTGCCCACTTCCTTGCCACAAGGAGGACTTTGAACCTGAAACACACACCTTTTTCCTAGAAACTGCTGCCAAGCTTCCAGTTCATGCTGCTGAAATTGCCAGAGAGACTGCCAAAGACACTGTGTTGGCTCCTGTTATAGGCTGGATTAAGAAAGGTTGGCCTCTTCAAGATCTACCTCACCTTGCCCAACCTTTTAAGTCCAGGCAAACTGAATTATCTGTATTAAGAGGATGTATTTTGTGGGGTAACAGGGTGGTTATTCCTGCAAAACTGCAAAGAGAGGTTTTGGAAATGTTACATGAGGGTCATCCTGGTATTGTAAGGATGAAGGGATTGGCCAGGAGTTATGTATGGTGGCCAGGTATTGACAAAATGGTTGAAAACTGGGTTGCATCTGTCCCAACTGTCAGGTAGTCAGGCCTGCACCACCTCTCCTCCCCACACAGGAATGGAATGTCCTAGGGGCCCATGGTCCAGGATTCATTGATTTTGCTGGCCCTACCAGAGGGCACACCCTTCTTATTATAGTAGATGCATATTCCAAATGGCTAGAGGTAATCCCCATGGCATCCACCACAACCATCAAACAGCTCAAAACTTTTTGTAACCCACGGGTTACCTGATGTTCTTGTCTCTGACAATGGCCCTCAATTTACATCCAACCTTTTGAATCCTATTTAGCACAACAGGGTATCAGACATGCCCTACTGCCCCTGGGCACCTCGCTAACGGCCAGGCTGAACGCATGGTATGCTTTTACCAAGGAGAAGCTTCAGCAACTGGGTCCTGGGGACATCACTGAGAAAGTTGAAAACTTCTTAGTGTTCAGCACATCACTCCTAACCCATCTAATAACTTATCCCCAGCAGAGTTGTTGATGGGTAGGAAACTTAGGTCTTCCCTTGACCGCCTTCATCCCACTTATGCACCCACTAGATTCCACTTCCAAAGTTCGCACATTCAGTGTGGGTGATTCTGTTTATGCTAAGAACCTTATGGGTGAACCTTTGTGGATTCCTGCTGAGATAACTCAGATCACAGGCCCTCGTTCTTACAGGGTTCAAACAGAGGATGGACTCCTCTGGAGCAGGCACATTGATCAACTTAGATCCAGGTTCTCTCAGGAACATCGCACTTGTTCCTCTCTAGTTCCCTCACCTGATGTCAATTCTAGGGGAAGGGGAGGAACAGGAGGAAAATCAGCAAGCAAGAATCAACCCCATGTGTAACGAGCCATTATGACAGGAACCATTCCAAAACCTGTCACAATGCCAAAATCCATCCTTAGAAGTGGAAGATTGTACATCACTACCTGACTTGGGTGCTGACATTGGGCTGGAGATGGGTTGGGAGGAGAGACCAGATTCTAACAATCAAACAGGGCCTTCTTTCACAGGAAGTCCCAGTGGGGAAATGTCAGCAGACACATTTCCTCTCACTGGGTGAGAATGTTAAAACTTCTGAACCACGAAGGTCTCAACGCACGCAAGAGCCCCACCTATTTAAAAGAATACATTAGATAGGTTGGGGTTTGGTATGGACTGACCTAGTGGGGAGGGGTGTTATGTATGTAGGTTTGAATGTCATTGGTTTAGTTTGAATTGTTCTTGTAAAATGTCAAATAGGATTGGTTTAAATAGTGCGGGAAAACCCTGCACTCTGATTGGCTGGCAACCACGGCTGCTGGCTATAAAGCAGCGAGCCCAGCCAAGTCGGGTCCATTCAAGCTGTAGTCACTTAATAAACTCTTCACTGAAGCTCTTCGCGTCTGACTCTTCATGCAAACTTAACACTTTTGGTTCTATACAAATAGCAATGTATAGCCTGTAAGAAATTGTTTGATTATAGACACTGCATTAAAAAGTTTGGAATAAATATTTTACCTAAGCAGCAGAATTGCTGATTAATTTTCTCTAAACTTTATTTTTAAGTAATTATTTCTTCTTCCTGCCAGAAGGGGGCTTAATTATGGGTTCATTTTTTCATTCACTTTTGGTGAAATTATAGCTTTTCAAAAATCACAAGGAAAAATAGTGAAGAAAAAATAGGAAATAAAGTGATCTTCACAGGCAATGGGAATTGAACAATGAAGATAAAATTAAGAGACTGTTAATTAACACTCTGGTTGGAAGCAATAGCAGAAGAGATTAAAGCCACAGATCTTATTAAAGACTCAGCAACCTTAACCTTAGTAATTCTTTTGCTAGTCCATTTTAGAGAAGTTAACTTTGTAACTGCATTTTAAATCTGTAATTTCATTTTAAATGTAAATGGTAACATAGCATAACTAGACTCTGGGGTGGGATAAAGAAACAAAACTACAATAAAATCATTATAGAGGGAAATTACTTGGAACAGTATTATTATTATATTATTTACATATAGGAAACTCAGTAGGAATTCCTTGAGACCTAAGCAACTCTCATAGAGAATGCATAATCTGGTAGAAGCACAATACAAATTCACACAACCCAATTCTCCCCCTCAATAACTTTACACAGCTTTGTAGGTAGTCCTCACTTAACAACTGGTTGCTTAGCAACTATTCAAAGATACAATGAACCCCCCCCCCCCAAAAAAAGTACTTACAACCTAGTTTTGGAGATCTGATGGAAGCAACCCTACCAGTGATGGGATTCAAATTTTTTTACTATCAGTTTTTTGAGCGTGGCTTGGTGGGCGTGGCAGGGGAAGGATGCTGTAAAATCTCCAGTCAGAGGTGGTATTTGCCGGTTCTCCGAACAACTCAAAATTTCTGCTACCAGTTCTCCAGAACTGGTCAGAACCTGCTGAATACTACCTCTGAACCCATGGTCATAAGACCACATTTCAAGAACTTGACAGCTGGCTTGCCTTTATGGTCAGTGGAATAGAAAATATTCTATTCATTTTTCTCAAACACAAAGTTTTGTTTCTTCCTTTCTACCCCATAGAATAGCCTCTACCTCCTTTTAGAAGAATTCCAATTCCACAATTTCCTTTCAGGCTTCACTTTGTTTGGTAAGGAGCCCCTATCTTCCTTTGTACCAGATCACCCTTATTTCTTTTCCTATCAAGCCCTGGAATCAAATCTCTATAACACAAGTAGTTTCTTTGCTTTTTATAGCAAAGTCTAAAACAGTTCATACCCATTTTATTCATTTCAACTCTGCTGTATGAGGGCATGATGAATAATGGTGTTGTCATCCAAAGCAGAGTTCTGTACAAATGGATTTAAATGAACTCTTTTGGTAATACTAGACTTATATGCTGCTTCATAGAGTTTTACAGCCCTCTCTAAGTGGTTTACAGTGTTAGCATATTGCCCCCAACAATTTTACCAATCTCATAAGGATGGAGGGCTGAATTAACTTTGAGCCGGTCAGGATTGAACTCCTGGCAGTGAGCAGTGAGTGAGCCTACAATACTGAATTCTAACCACTGTGCCACCATGGCTCATCCAATTATTTATTTATTTGCTAGATATGGGTCTCACTTTCCTGTTATGAGTACAAGGGAGAGTGTATGAGTGTTCCTTCCTTCCACTCCACACATCAACTTGGAAAGTTATATTAGACTGAGATAAAATGACTGTCCCAATATCAGCTAGTGAGAATCAGCAGCTAAAGGTAGATTTATCTGAGCCTGGATCTTTCCATTTCTTGATCACTACCTCATTGTGGCACATTATCAAAATGATACAAATTATCTCAACAAAATATTCATAAGCATGCTGCTGTTGGCAACAAGCATGCTGCATGTTGAATGTATTCAGTGGTGGACATTCAGAGAATCTTCCTATCTATTATAGCATCTTTATTTTTCTGCTCCACTGAAACCTGCAAGCTGTGCAAGAGAAGTCACGGGGTTAACTATTGTGTTTTTTCCACATAATAATAACGCTTAGTATACCTCATCCATCACAATAACATTGTAAGCAATACCATTATAGATACTTGAATGCTCTGGATTTGCATTATTCTGGAATTCCTCTCAGCTAAGACTCATAGTTTTGGGCTAAAAAAATCCATTTTAAAAATGGAGTTTAACTTAATATACCAAAATGAAAGTGAAGGGTAACTTTTTGGTCCTAATACAGATATCTGGTAAAATTTTTGTGTGACTCTCATTTTACTACAATCACATTCTCATGCTGAAAAAATGTTCAGAAGATAATTTAAGGAGAATATAACAAAAATAATTGGCTCATGTGGCCATATTGAAAATTTGAAACCCATCTATGAAAGTTTTTCTGTTTCTAAAAACACAATTTTGAAGTTTGATCCTCTATTCATGGGACTACAATTTTGTTAGTTAGTGAAAAGTTAAATGTTAAGCTTTGAAAATTTGGATAGATGCTATAGATTCTAAGCATGTCCCACAGCCTGCACTACAATCACAGCCTGCAGTACAATCACTGACATAATTATCTCCTCTCTTGGAGGCAGAAGAAAGAAATAATATTTTAATGGTTTCATAGAAACCACAAATGTCAGAATGGATGTTCTGTTGTTACAGTATTTTTAACCTCTGTGATCTTATCCCCTTAGTTCTTGTGGCTAATAAGTCTCCTGACACAATGGATCCAACATCTTTCCAGATATACCCAACTTTGTAATTTTATAAGGAGGGCATGGTAAATTTTCTAGTTCCTTCATGTTTCTGGTTGTAATTAAAAGGGTATTGTATTAAATTGCATTAAAAATGGAAAATATTCCCACTTCAGATCTATATTCAATTGTAATTACAATAAGATTTGTGAAAAATGAATGCCTTTCTATAGCTGCTTCTTTGTATTTGGACATAGGTGTGTGTGTGCGTGTATGTGTTGAACCCTGTCTGTCTTGGTTATAACTCAGGGATGGGAACCAATGTGGTCAGTCCAGAGAGCTTGATCTCTGCCTAACAAGATGATCAGTGTAGTAAAAGGCAATCCCCCAGTTGCTCCTTGTGAAAATAAAATGATTGCTTTTGGATCTTTTTGAGGAGGTGGGAAATGCTCATTCTAAATACTCAAGGAGCCTTTGGGCAATATTTAAAATCATAATATAAAAACTCTGAGAGATATTTGTTTCTTCTGTTAGCCCTGCTCTCTAAGGGTCCTCTTACTTTCGGGAAATATGAGGTAGAAAAATATGAACCAAAAAAAGAAACTCCATGTAAATAATATACAAGCTATGATCTCACAAAACAACACAATTTCACACATATTTTTTTTATCCCATACAAACACCTGAACCAACAGCCAATTCCAGAGGCTGGGTTTGTGTGACCCATGAAGCTAGAATGGGATTGGCCAAATTGTATATCAATGTGTCAGGTAAATACAGTCCCAGAGTTTAAGTCCTATAGATCATCAAGGCAAAGATGCCATTCTAGCAGCTTTTTTGGCATGCCTGAATTGGACTTGCAGAGAGGCAAGTTGTTGCATCAATAGTGTTCAAAGGCACTGTGTTTAATTGGGGACTTGTCTATTCTTATGCACAGAGTTTAGGTTTTGAGCCCCATATAAAATCTACTATTTCATCTTTAGTACCAATTAAAAAGCTAGATCAAAATCAATAGTCTTATAAGAACAGATATGATGCCCTGATTTTGTTGAAATGACAACTGTAATAGCTTCCCTGACTATTTAAAAGATGGAGTTGTAGTGGCGCAGAAGTTAGGCCAAAACTTATTTGGTCACTGGGAACCATAATAAATACTGGGTCAGATGTACATTTGAATCGCTAATGCATAGAATAAAAAGTTAAAGAACACAATTCATTTATAGATCTGGGGTGAAAAAAAACTGGATGCCACTAGACGGCAGCAAAGAATTAGTATTTGTATATCTCTTCACTTCCTGTTAGTGACTGTCCAAATGTTTATAACCTTATTAGAAACCTTTTCCTAAGTTTATAAATCATATTCCCTATAAATGTATTATAGTATATACTATTTTTAGTGAGCTAAATTTCCTGATATATTTATTTCATCCCCCCCCCCCCCCGGCTTGGTAAAATAATAAAGGTGTAGAACAGGAGTCCTCAAACTTTTTAAACGGGGTCAATTCACGGTCCCTCAGACTGTTGGGGGGCCAGACTGGGTGGGTGGGCGTGGCTAGGTGGTCATGTGACTGGGTGGGCATGGCCAATTTAGCAGTCCATTAAACACACAAATTAAACTTTAACTTGTTTTGCTCCTGGGGGTGTTTATTTGCTTTTGTTTGCATGTTGCTCTTTTGGCTGTTTCTTTTTACTAGTTCATTTTTAAGTTGTTTAGGAGTCTACTGGTCCACTTCAGAAAACTCAGTTTTGGAGCAATTCTTCTCAGCCCCAAGGAGCTTACAATCAACACGTCTCTCCTTCCCTCCCTCCCTCCCTCCCTCTCTCTTGTCTCTCCCTTTCCCTTCCTTTCTCTCTATCTCCTTTCCGCTATTTGAGCTGCTCTGAAGAAATTAAGATTTTGAGTACAACTAAAGTTGAAGAGCAAATGGGGGTGGAAAAAAGAGAAACCAGGGACATGGAACGCTTGATGGGTACAGAGATGAGACTGGCTCCCAGGGCATCTTCTGCAGGATCCCCTTCAATCCTGGCAGTGATACCTCACTGAATTCCATTCCTTTCCATTCCTATTCCCATTCCCATTGCATTCTCTCCTATCTTCATTCCATTCCATTTGCATCATAGTACTCTCAATCAGCTTTTGGAATCTTGCTCGCTGCCCCAGAGCTTCCTCCTTACGTGTCAAATGCGCGCAATAGGCTCTGGTAGGGGCTCCGCATGTCTGGTAGGCAGTATGCCTCTCCAGGGGTAGAGATGGCCTCTTTAGGGGCAGGAAGCCTTGCCAGCTGCTATCCCAGAACTGCCGAGTGCTGAGTGGGAGGATGGGCAGCCAAGCAGTGATGGGGCGTCTCCGAAGCCCACAAGATCTCTCTCCTGGCGAAAAATAGGCCCATTTTTGGCTTCTTGGGGCCTCCGCACATCCAGTTTTTTACCTTCCCAGCCTCAGATGCCTTCTGCCAGCCAAAAATGGGCCCGTTTTTGGCCTGCTGGGGCCTCTGTGTATCCAGTTTTTGGCCTTCCTGGCCTCCAGGTGCCTTCTGCCACCCAAAAACAGCCCGTTGTTGGCCTCCTTCCACTTTCAGTACCTTTCTGCCAGCCAAAAACAGGCCCATTTTTGGCCTGCTGGGACCTCTGCGCATCCCATTTTTCGCCTTCCTAGCCTCCAGAAGCATTTTACCAGCCAAAAGTCAACTGTTGATGGGATGTGCGGAGACTCTGGGAGGCCAAAAACGGACCCATTTTTGCCCAGCAGAGTGCTTTTGGGGGCCAGGAAGGCCAAAAATGGGATGTGCGGAGGCCCAGGAGGCTAAAAATCAACCTGTTTTTGGCCTCCTGGGCCGCCGCACATCCCATTTTTGGCTTTCCTAGCCTCCAGAAGCATTCTACTGATCAGAAATGGGCCCATTTTTGGCCTCCCAGGGTCTCTGCACATCCCATTTTTGGCCTTCCTGGCCCCCCAAAACACTCTGCCAGGCAAAAACGGGCTCATTTTTTGGCCTCCCCTGTCTCCAGTAGCTCTCTGCCTTACCTTCCAGTTCCAGCTCGCAAAGGTAAGTCCTGCACTCAGCCAAAGGGTGGGAGCCAGTGAGTGGCAAGGTTATATGGACAGGGCAGCCTTGTGGTCACGCATGGGCTGGATTAATGGCTTCGGCAGGCTGTATCCATAGTTTGAGAACTCCTGGTGTAGAGGGAGGAAGGGCTGTATATTTTAAGGATGCCTGATCCCCATATATTATGATACATATATTTGCATCAGAGGTGGTATTCAGCAGGTTCGGACCAGTTCTGGAGAACCGGTAGTGGAAATTTTGAGTAGTTTGGAGAACTGGCAAATACCACTTCTGACTGGCCCCGCCCCCATCTATTCTCTGCCTCCCAAGTCCCAGCTGATTGGCTGGGTCTTCTTTTGTTGCCCTGCATAGGAGAATGGATCTGGAAAGCAGGTTAGCGGTATGGGGAGGGAATGGAGATTTTGCCATGCCCACTAAACCACACCCACTAAGCCACGTCCACCAAGCCATGCCACACCCACCAAGCCACACCCACAGAACCGGCAGAAAATTTTTTAATCCCACCACTGATTTGCATATCTATTTGCATAAACATACATGTACTTGCCTACAAATACCTATTTAGGTGACCCCTAGATGAAGGTCAGACCATCCCGTTTTGAGGTACAACCAGATTGCTAAATAAACTAGCGCATTAAATTCCATATTACTCAAGGCTAAAATGATCATTGTCAGAATAAAAGTCTAATTTTGCTCATACTTTTACCTTTTCCTCAAGGGAAATGCCTTTCTTTTTCTTTTATGGAATTGGATGGTGTTTAAAAATATGCAAATGCAAAAAGATGCCTTCAAGACCTGAATCCCACTTCTGATCACCCCAGGTTCCTGGTTGGAATAGTGCTTCCAAATGTATGCAGTTCTATTTTTTCCCATAAAACTTAACGGAAACTCTTACAAACTGAGCCAGCTCTTCTCCGTATGCAGCCAATGAAGAGATGTCTCCAAGGTTTGGGATTCTTCAGAATCAAGAAGTTTAATGCCTGAAGTTAATGTAACCTCTTCCTTTCTGCAGATGCCCTATTTTTCCTCCAGGGCAAGTTGTGTTAATAAGAGCAGCAGCACACCGGCACCCTACTCCCAAACTGAAGGATGACTGGAGCAATGAGGTTCTCCAGTGGTCATAGCTCTAGTTGGGATAGGAGACCACCAGCCCTAGTAAAGGTCTCATCCGTATACTTCATTTGCTTAGAAGCCTCCAAATTTTGGGGGCATACTAAATAGCAACCAAGCGCATATTTACAATTAGTGGTTGTTACATAACTTTCCACTCTGGTGAAATTTAGCCCTTTTATATCTCCAAATAGACATCAAGCTGGTCACTTGCAGTGAAGGGTTGTTCTGTTTTGATTTTCCACTTATTAAAGGGAATTAAAGTGAGCTGATTAGGAAGCCAAAAATTAAATAGGAAAATGCAACAGAGATAGTCCTTCTTCAGTGTTTCTATATCATGGTCCTTTCTTGCATATTGGCCTTGAGAACTTTCACTGCTGCTACTATTTCACCTTTTGCTTCTTGTCTCTCTCTCTCTGTGTCACCCCCCCCCCCCACAACTTTCCCTCTATTCCTGCTTTCCCTCATACCTTCCTATGGACTTTCCTCTCCTAGGTGCGGGCCAGTGCCATTGCACAGGATGCTGATCAAAACTACGACTATGCTAGCAACAGTGTTATCCTACACCTGGATGCCGGGGATGAAGTTTTCATCAAGCTTGATGGAGGCAAAGCCCACGGAGGCAACAACAACAAATACAGTACCTTTTCAGGTTTCATAATCTACTCAGACTGAGGTTGGAAAGAAGCCTACTGACTCCCAGCCCCCTGGATTTCTCCATGTGGCAAATTTGGCTGCTGAATCTATTAATAATAATGTCTTTGCATACAGCCAGTCTCCCTCCATGGGGTATATGAAAGCAGAGTTGGGTCACTTTGTTTTTTCCTCTAGTGTGTATGGGATGGCCAACTGATGATTCAGTCACCATCCCCATTTATTTTACCTTCCATTGTATCATGAATCACTAAGCCTTTCAACAGTGTTAATATGGAGAATGAAGAGAAAGAGAGCCAAGGAGCCAGGGTGAGGTTTGAGATGTAGTCTGGAGAATTGATCATCCCATTGCCCTTGAAGGCATTTTCATTTCCACCCTATATGACCTGTTGAGACATGCTGCATGCTATTATATTGGGAGTAGATTCTATACGTAAGAGGTTATGGAGGCTTAGCCTATTCAGTGAAGGGACTGTGTATTGCCATCTGATCCTTCCAAGATATATTTCTATGTACCTTTTTAACCATGTCCAGGGCTTCCTTAAGGCTAAACATCTTATCTGAACTTAAAGCAACTACCATTTCTGGCTAGCATAAACCAGAATGTGAAACCAACCAGAAATGGTGATTGTTCTGAACTTGGGTGAGTCACTAAATTAACCTACTCAACATAAAGAATCTTGTGGCACTGGAGTAAAATAGTAGCATACATGGTCCTGGAAACCTCTTAGGGTTCTTTAGTATATTGTGTGAATGCCCACATAATGTCGTTACTAGAAGAGGGGATTGCTGAAATTTAAAAATACTGTGCATTGTTTTGTTTTTTACCAAGTTTCAAATGCATATAAAATATTAACCTTGGATTTCTGTCCCTCCATGAGGGTAGTCCCAGGTGGTTCTGCTTGTTGTTGGTCATGTAATTATTGGTCATGTATAACTGAGCGAGTGGAGAGTCATAATCTTGCTTTCCCAACCCAATCTGTGATGCTGGTGGTGAAATTATGCAAGTTTTCTAATGCAAATGGAGAAGCCAGGACTGGTGAAAGTTAATCCTGCTCCACCCACCACCACCATCCAAAAAAACACAGATTCAATCAGGTTAAGTCAATAATCCTATTATGTATCCAGGATCTCATGCACATGCATTTCTGTATGTGTGTACATGCAGGTTTACACATACAGTATATGTGCATATTATCCAAGCAGGTCTACTATAGGAATACTATATAACTGTATTGTCCCTCTCTTCAACATCTGAGTGTTCTTAGAATGAGGTATAATCTCAATTCTTTCTTTGTAATTTAATATTTTAACATATCTTTGTTGAGTTTTTAGAGGATGAGATGGGGAAGCTGATTTTTCTTACCAAATGAAGAGAGAGAAAAAAAGAAAAGAAAAACTATCAGTTTAATTCAAGCTGAGCTCTTCCTTTGGAGTCTCTGTCTCTTTTTCACTGGGTTGCTTCCCAGGTGACTGTGATTTCTTTCTTTTCAGAATGGATGGGTCTAGGGAGAACAGGATGCTTCTGGGTCTTCATCAAGTCTCTGGCCATTAAGATTGGAAAGATCAGAAGAATGACACAGGGTTGTATGTGTAATTTTCAGACTCATGTCAGACATATTTCTCTTTTATATATAATTTAACATGTTGGCTCTTGCTAATCTTTCTGATCACAACTTATTTCTTATTTAAAATATGAAAAAAATTGATTAACAAGGTGAAACTTATCAGACTTTTTCCCACCAATACAGCTTGTTTTTTGAGAATGGTGTAGGCCTAAAGTAGTTTTACTTTTTCTCACACACGCTATAAATTCATTGTGCACAATGTATTGGCTGCACAGGATAATGATCTCCACAGAGCAGTTTGGAATTTAGCTCTTATATAAGAAAATTTCTTGGTAATGCGATCCTGCATTGTTTACCACATGGGTAGAAGAATCTGAGCATAAAGTGTGGGCATTCAGTTTCACAGGTTTTTTAGTTTTTCAGAGTCTAATGTTTAGAGATGTTTGGATTATAACTTCCAGTTTTTTTAATCTAACATGGGCAGAACATGGTCCAACATGGAGAGGAACAAGATGGAAACCAAACTATTTCAACTGTGCACAAACTACTTTATTCCAACATATTGTTATATATAGATAGAAAATGAAAATATGCAGATGTTGAAATATTCATAAATACATACTGCATCTCCCTATACAATAATTAAACACTAACAGAAAGCCAGCAGAGTTTTCTAGTTTGAATTGTCCTCATTCACTGGAAATACTGTATACATCAAAATTCAGAAATTGTATTTCCATAACATAATGGGTTTAACCCGAAAATCTGAAAAGCTTCACCTGGTCCAATGACAGCGTGTGTAGAGAGATTACTACTGTATGTTGGGATGTGAGACATTCTATTTCCTAAAAATCTTTATCAAATGAAGTAACACAGACAGAGCAAACTTGGAATAAAAATATTGGATTATCTAGTGTGTTTTTTTTAAATTCCCAATTATTGGCCCTGACAAATTTGGTAAAAGACATTTCAAGTGGGTTTTTCCCCTCTCACCAGATGCAGAGAAACTGAGATAAGAAAATCCTTATAGTAGATTTTCTTCCAACCATTTTTGACCAGAAAGTCAGTCCTATTTGTCAGTATATCAATTTTTCATTCACTTTTTAAGTACTTTTTATGGGTCCCTGACAATCCTCAGATCATGCCACTGCAATTGGGCAGTAAATTGAGCAACATTGAACATATAATTTCCTGCCAGTTTTCTACTGGGGAAAAAAAAGAAATATGATGCATAAAGAATTGCATGGTCTTCAGTCATTTAAATTGATAATTTGAAAACAAATCCTTGCCAATGTACAAAACATTTCCCCAAAATTTTAGACGGGGCCACTGTGACCCTGGGTTGCTGGAAAAAAATACAAAAAAATATGTGGCTTCATCCCTGATTTTTTTAATATAAAGATCATATGATCTTAATACTTCATATTTTTAATAGTGACAAAGAAAGGGAAATTCATGAAAAGAATATGTGAGCCTGTTTTCCAATCCTTTCTTCTGCTATTTCTACAGACGCATAGGATCAAAACCACCCCACTGCTTTGGGGAAAAATAACACATTTTTTTCTACCTTCAAGCACTGTTTTCTTGTGATTCTTAGATTTTTCTTGTTAAGATGCCTTAGAACTATTTATATCCTAAACAGTAGCAAAAAGTGTATTTTAAATAAACCAAAACATCGCTGAGAGCCAAGATACACTTCCTGGTTTTGCTGCTGAGGTGGCAAAAAAGGGTGTTGCTTACCATCTGTTTGGCCATAAGATATGATTGATATACCTCATCAGGTTTAGTAGACCACAAATTATGCTGGTCTGCCATCTACGCATCTAAGGGCAATTCCATGTTATCACTGTTTTTATTCCTCAACCTGCTGCTCAAAGCTGTTTAAAGCCAATACTTTCCTCATCACTCATTTCTACTATTCTCACAGTATTATTTGTAGAGGTTTTCAGGAGACAATTCATGCTCTTTCATTTGACCAGATGAGATGACAATTATTACCTTCTTCCATCGGTGACATCCACCACCCCTCCTGCTCTTTAGCTGAGTTACTACCAGTCCCAAAGTAACCAAAATTCACCCCATGCAACAGGAACATAAAATAAATGGTTGGTTCTCCTTCCTCATGCTTTCAGTTCATGTTGCATGTGTTTGTCTTGCCATTTGGAAATAGAAATAATAATAATAATAATAATAATAATAATAATAATAATTTGCTACAGAAAGGCCTTCTGTTTGCAAAATTGGCTTTCCTCATTTCCACATGAGGGCTTACATGCCTAAGCCAGAACTAGAACTCAGAATCTCCTAGTTTCTAACTAGGAGTTTCTGATGACTTAACCACTAGGTCAAATGCCGGTAAAATAATCATGGGAGAGTTAACCATAATTCAGAACAAGCCCAGTTTTGCACAGAGTTAAACTAACCCCATCCTTGTCAATGGCTGAATAAGCTCCACTACAGAATTCACTAATGTATCACAGTGTGGCAATATCAAACACCCTTCTAAAATTGTCTGTAATACCCAAGCCATACTTACCCCTGTCAGTGTCTCCAATGGATAAGGGACTAGTGATATTATAAAGTCTTGTGAATACTGGCCAGGAAAAAGAGCTAATGGGGCCCCTTCTGGAGAAATGGAAATGGGGACCTGAATTCTTCAAATTGTATTCTTCAATTACTTGGAGCCAAAATCATAATAAGGATATTTGATTTGGGTCACCAACTTAGTTGGTACATTAATTGTCTTGTGAAAAATAGGATAAATCTATTAAGATCAGTCTTTTAAAATTATTTGGCTGAACTGATTTTTCCTTTGCACAAAGGACCTGACAGAAGTCACTTGAGATATGTCATATATCTAACACACCACTGTCACTTACTAGTTGGCTGTCTTGTCAAATCCAACAAAATATTTGACCTAATTATTGCTGGATCTTTCTTGATTGTTGGATTAGTGTAACCAAACAAATTACTAAATGAACACTGGCCAAATCATAAAAAATCACTAGTATAAATTCTAGGGCAATATAATGCATGTGAGTACCAAAAATGGAAATTTATAGCATGAAAAAGACCCAAGAATAAAATATTTTCCAAATTCTATGACATAGAAATTAAATTGCATAAATTTATAAAAATTGTTTGAATTGTAATTTTATAATTAATCTGATAAACCAGATTCCATGGTCTTATAGAACAGTTTTTGATGATCATACAGTGTTTGCATGGCAAAGCTGATCCAGACATCCAATCCCTTCACCAATCACAAATTTCTATATGCTGACAAGTTGGAATAACTGAATCAATTGTCCCTTGGCTATTTTCTAATACTCTGAGCCAGCTGGGAGATTTTCAGAGAGAGGGAGAGGGAGAGTTATCAGAATGGATCAGAACTGGCATCACCATGAATGGAGGACATGCCTACCCCTTTTTATTTCTGCTTCCCCTACCATGGGAAGGTGAAAAGCAAAATGGCTATATCGTCAGAATGTCTAGAGATGTCCCATTTTTGTAATTCTATAGGGAGAGCAGTTAATCCTTCATAAGTTATTTGCATTGTGCCCAAAATAATTATTTTAGCCCCAATCCAAACAAACCTGAGGCTTTTTAGGGCCTAATCAACCCCTCTCTGTCCCATCACATTAATTAGCTGGCTCCATTTTCCTATTGGCACCACATTCATCCGCGCCCCCTCCCCATGACCCAATTAAGTATGTCACATGAACAGGACCTGTGTGAAATATTCACCCTGAAAAACTGCTATATTATCAGATAGCCTATGAATAGCAGTTTCTGCTACATTAAGGGCATTTGGCATTAATGAGATATTGTTTTTTAATGATTAGCTAGATGTAACATTAAAGCTATGGCTTCAGAAGACATTTATTAATGTGTGTATTATTGGCCAATCCTACTGAAGATACTTCAAAAATGTGGCATATTCTAGTCAGTAAAGTTTTCTTGTAGCATATATTAGAACCTACTTGCTTTTTCTTGAACATAATCCATCACTGGTGAATCACTCTTTTAATTGGGCAGCTTCTATTCTGCAGCAAGTATATTTAAATTACTGCATTCTTCTCATAATATTTTTAAATGTTATTTCTCTCTTATTGTGAGAATTGCTATTTTGCTATATGAAAAAGAGAGAGAGAAAATAAGTAATGAGAGCCCATTCAATTTTAGATGGAGAACAAAACTGCTTGTAGCATCACCTAGAGATATTTTATTAATAATGGAGATGTTGCTAAATAAACCACATGGACAGATCCCTTGCCTTTACTTGTTTTAATTCTATAATAAGCAGAGAAATTAAGTCAGAGAAAACAGAAAAGAAAATCTCTAATTAAAACAAAATACACCTTAAAATTCTCTGTTATAGTTTTCCTTTTGCACATTTTCTCTAGCTGTGTTTTAAGTGAGATTGTCCCCAAATGGGTTTGGAAACAGCTTGGAGGACAACACAGTTAGCTTTAAAGTGCAACAGCTTGACCAGAATATCATTTTTTAAATTAAAAATAAATATATTTGCAAGTCCTACTGAAGTAGTCAATCTCATGCTTAGTAGCTCATTTGTAGTTCAATATATCATAGGATCTTTGAAAACTGGGTTTAATAAAATTATGATTCAGTTAACGTGTTGATATTGTTGTGCATATGCAACTAATGAGTAAATAGACTATACACTGACATAAACTGTGCTATTCCCATTACTCAACTTATCTTGCCTGCATTGCCTTCTTCAGTCAATAAAGTCACCTGACTAATAAGGGGCAAAGTCCACCAGATTATAGACACCTTAATGTTGCCCTTGGATGGTGTTAGAGGAAAAATACCAACTACAACTAAATTTGATTTAAAGCTGTCATACTCTTGGGTTAGAGATTCAATACAATGCAGACATAGTGGGAAGGAAAAAAAATGCTGCCAGGGCATATTTATACTGTAATTAAATGCAAGTAGGGAAAAGCCCGGAGAAAGGCAGCTCCAGGCTAAATGCTGAGAAGGAGAAATCAGTGTTAATCTTTCTAAAAATAATAATATATCAATCAAAAAGGGAAGAAAAGAAGACATTCCCACATCTTTGAGATAAAATAACAAATAATGAGGACAGAATGACTTAGGAAAAAAAATAAGTGCATTCTATTCTCTTTGAGGAAAAGAAACTCATCACCAGTCACTGACACTAATAGATAAAAAAATAAGGATCAAACCATTTCTTCTTCCATGGCATATAATTAAGTTTATTGCTACAGGGAGTTCTGAATGACTTTTAAAGTATTTGATGAAAACTGAGAGAATAGTTTCAGTCAATAAGCTTGATGCACCAATGGGAAATCCTTCCTCTGTGCTTGAGAATAAAGGTATAAAACCCTTGTCAGAACAGAAAAGGGTGAAAATGCTATTTCAGGGTGCACTTACTATTCAATAATTGAAATCCATATTGTCCTATTAAGATTTTAAGCTCCAAATTGACTAGAAGAATTTTTTCCAGCTATACACCGCTGAACTAAAACTCTTATGTCTATTTGCCTGTTTCTAATCATAAATTGGGTAAAACAGTGCATTGTAGGGCAACAATTTTTGAACCAATGTACCTCAAATGGGATAACTTAAAAATGCATCCAAAATTTGGGACCCATCATTCCTGTGAGATTGAAATTTGGCAAAGTTGTGATTGTTTCAGCATTGCCACACACTTGCACTGTCATGGTCCTGTGATTGTCATTTCCAATGCTCTCTATCAACTTCCCATAAGGAAGTCAGAAATCCCAGGCTAGCAGGCAAGTGAGTGGCTGCTGCCAGAATGGAGGAAGGAGTAAGGGTGTGCTGGAAGTACCACACTGTCAGAGAGGGTGCATGAGAGGTGCATACTGCAGGTTTGGATGGATGCAAAAAAGTGTTAAGGATTTGTGTAAAACACGTGAGTCAGGAATGTAGAGAGGATGCATGAGATGCACTGTGCAAGTTTGAAAAGGTGCACAGGCATGTGCAAGAGGCATTCCATAAATCAGGAATGATGCATGGATGTTTGAAAGGTAGTGAGTGAAGTGGAGTGAGGTACATGAGTTTTAGGTAGGGAAATACCTCTGAAACAATGACCCAACAAGTCATGAGTTGTCTGGTTTACATAATGAGAACTAATTGTCCAAATGGCAGTGTTTGAATCTTCATTTCCTTGAGTGTCAGAAATCAAAACTGTAAACCATAGAACCATAACAGCAGGTGAATCTCCTCTTCTTGTACATTGTAGAACAATGTCCTTCCCCAACATGATAGTCTTGAGATTTGTTGAAGAACTCCTCTTATCCTCAAACAGCATAACCAACCTGATATCAGCTCTTTGACATTATCCAGATCAGGAAACAGCTTCCATAGAAGACTAGAAGTTTATTGAGATAGGGAACAGGATCTTGCAAGTCTTATTCTGTCTCACCCTCTCCTTCTTATACCCTAGAAAGTCAGGAAGAAGACTCAATGAATGCTTCTGTCCTTTTTATCTTTGTAACAGCTTCTGAATAGTTCCTTCAAGGTCTATGGCTTGCTATAAATGAAAATAATTGACCCATAGCATCTAGATGGCCATAGTTTACCCACACCTAATTAAAGAACTTAACATATATTGGGTTGCAGGTCTTTAATATATTTATATTTAAAATTGCTCCAACAGATATGCCTCTGCAAATCTACAAAAATGCAAGTGAAGATTACTTGCACTATCTCTTTCACTGAAGTGATATTGGTTGACATGGCTGAGGAAAGGGACAGCAATTTATCTGACAATAGCAAATGTCCAATGATAACCTAACTGGACAGGCTGCCTTTTGACATCTGTCAGGCCCTGTTTACAGCTGCCAGCCACTCTCCCCAAGTGGAGACCAGACCAACTGTGCTTGAACACAAGGCTTCAAGAACTCTTCTACAGGGATGAAGGAACAAGGACCAAAGGTCAAGGATTTTGCATACTTCTGGGGGAGAGAAGCAGAATGCTATGACTGGCTTTGTGCACAAAGCTGACAGTTAATCTTTTGCACTGATATCATTCAGAGCTGGGATCTAAGTTTCAAAACCTATAGAGCTGCTTTGAGTGCACAGTTTTCTGCATACAGGTTTCACAGAATGTAGAACTAAGTGTCCGAAATTCCTTTTCCCATTATATATTTAACATATATGTATGCATCATCTGTATATATATGTATATATAAATATATATAACCTCTGTACCAGGTAATTTACTTCTTATCACTTTTCCTTTCTGTCTTACCAGCATAAATGTGGCTTTCCTATTTCTTCAGATGGATCTTTTGAACTGCTTTTTTGTCCCTTGCCTGTTCATTTCTTATCTTCCTTTGGTTTATGGCAGGGTTTTTCAAATTAGATTCCATGAGAACTTGAGTGGATTCTGTTAGAGACTATGAACATCCACAACCATAATGGTTCACTCAAGCCAATTTTTTAATTCTAGGGTTTCCAGAAATCTTCATCACACTTGCTCAAACTGGTATTCTTAGTTGGGGGAAACAGATGTGATGGTGTCCCATGTGGCATTACCCATAATGGACAGACATATTACCCATAATGGACAGAATGCCATGTCTAGTGTATCCCTCCTTAACTAAGCTACTACAGCACTTTATGAGTATGAAAAATTGAATGACTCCAACCTTTCCTCAGCTGTTCATTCCCCTCTTAATCCTAAAAGATGGAATGTGTGTTAATGGAAAGAAGTTGTTATTTGCAATAGCAACTTTAATCAGAGGATTCAAGAGGTCAGCTAAAGCAGATTAATATGGAAAGGAATTGTCTTCACACAACAAAGATTCAGGAATAGGCTATTTTCTAGAAGGTTGATTATTGTTTTGTGTAGTTCTTTTCCCCTTCACAGACTCTACATTGTTATACAAGCCAGACTTCTTTTCATTAAAGACCAAATGTCAGATATCTGTAACTTGCAAAATTTTATAAGGGATAAAGAATATTTGGACCAAATTGGCCGCTGCTGACATCCTTATACATATACTAACATTTGCCATTTATTCTGAACAGGAAAAGTGTGGGGAGCAATCTGGATTTTAGGTATAAAAATGCTATGATAAAAATAGCAATGTGTTTCTGTGAATAATACACCTGCACACATCATCACAATAACTAGACTGCTCAGGAGAGTGACTAAGACAATACCAGAAGGATGCAGGGACAGGCGTGTCAGAATTTCCACCCAAAATCTTAGGAAAACAAAAACTGCTATGGAACATTCATTTCTATACCATCTTTTAAAGATTTTTTTGGCTAAATCAATGCCTCCATTTCTTTGTTGACAGTCAAGAATGAGACAGTCTTAAGCAGACATTAACACAACTGTTAAAACTAAACAGTTTGACTTCCTCAGTTTCACCGACAAGGAAAGAAAAGGAAATGAAAACTAAAGAGGTTCATAAACACAAAAAAATAACTTGAAACCACAGCGCTTCCTGACATATATAGCAGCTCATTTAGAGGGGTGAGGGACATGAATTGGATATAAAACATGATCAGGTAACTTTAATTATTTATCAAAATTATTTGCTACCCATTCCAAGGTTCAAGGACTTTAATTAATGGGGATGCCCCATGAAATGACTGCAGTAAACAGTTGCCATTGCACATTAAGAGATCTGGAAGTAGTTTAGGTTGTAGGATGAATAGGAGAGGTGTGAAAATAATAGTCACATCTTAAGCTCCACTATGGTTGCACACACTAATGCAGCTTATTGTCTTTTCTATCAGCCTTGGGTGTCAAGGCACCCAGGTCATTAGGCTATCCCAAAGCTATGCTTGGGTGTCAGGTAATCTAGTAAACCACTGATCTAATAAACCTCAGTTTAGCAGACTTGGGGTACTAAATATCATAGCATGTCCTGTCCATACGTTCTCTGCTGCTGTGTGCTAAATCCTGATTGCCATCCTTCACATTCTATTCATTTTATACACATGTAAAATGTTTGTATAAAATATACCATTTATATAAAAACAAAATATATAATTATGCATGTGTATGATATCCCATTATTATTTTACATATGCATAAAGTCCACTGGGATTAAAGGGATATTCTATTTTAACAAATACCAGGCCCCTTCCAATATTAGTCCATTAAAATAAGAATTAACTATATTTAAATTGCTAGGCTACCTGGTTCCTTGGCTAAATATGCTAGAGATTGTGCTTTAAACTTTGCATAGAGAATAGAATTGTTTCAGTTCCAAGAGTTGGCTGTGCTATTTGCCTCTATGAATCTCAAGTCAATGACTTCTGAAAAGTTCTTGGCCTGATTGCTTTAGGCTTATTGCAAGCACTCCTAATGAAAACAGGATCAGATTATGCCTGGAGTACAAACCAACCTTTATTTGAACCTCCTGTTTGGGAATGTCTGTTTTGCCCTTTCCATCCTATACTTTATTACTGTTTGAATAATTGTTTCAGACAGTAATTGCTTAGCAGCAAATATCCATTTTTGAAGTGTATGCTTTAATTAGCTTTCTTTTTTCAAGAATGTAGAAGAGAAAAAGAAAGAAAGCAGCACATCCTCAAAATGAAACTTCCTGGCTTGAATTGGGAGAGCTCAAGTGCCATAACAGAAATTGCAGCATTAGCTGCAAAATGCTATGAAAAACCGACAATTAATTCCTGGATTTCCTCCAGCCAAATCTTCTGCAATTTTAACCTTTGGACTAAGCTGGATCTGAGGGCAATTTTTAGCTTAATTGAGGGAGTGGGTGGAGTACTGTAGAGAAGAAAATATATCCTTACTCAGGCAGATTAAAGGACAAGCATCAATATTTCTCTCCCTCCCTGCCCCATGGTTTCTAGGAAGAGGAAGTGATGGTACTATCATTGTCATCTTTTGCTTTAAACATATTTTTAGCAGCTCTGATGCCAAAGAATCTCCACAGACTTCCAGTCCTAAGGAGAGGGATGTCAGCAGAGGGATGTTGATGAATTGTATAGCTGCTGTATTGCACATGAAGTATTAGCCTGGATGAGAGAAACCCCTTATCAGGGACCTCAAGAAAATACAGTTGCTAGCATGGAAACAAAATGAAACAAAATGCCTTGAAAACTGAAGGTATGAGGACTGCAGAAGAATCAGGAGTCAGAGACCTAAGAAGATGGTGGAGTTTATGTAGCTATCATAACTCTTATTCTGTCACCAAGATTTTGCTCAAGCAGTTCAATACTTACGGTAACATTCAAAAGCTCCTGGGAAACCTGTCAGGAAAACAAAAGTAGGAATTTATAACAAAGTTAAAGCACAAACATAGGTTTTCTAAATAACTAATTCAGCTTTTCAGTAGAAACAAACACAATGAATTGTTCTTGCTGTGAATTAATCAATTAATTTAAATCTTGGGGATGAGGAACAGTTCTCTCCTTCCTTTTCTACTTGTGGATAACTCGTGGAAATACCTCCTGCATTTAACTGTTCAACAGTTCATCTTGTGTTAAGCCCTTTGTTGTCACCACAGTTCTTAGTGTTGCAGGGGCTTGTCAAACTGATGCTGCTTGGCCACAGTAAAACTATTTTCAAGAACCAGAAAAGTTTTCCTTTCTCACCTCCTCCACAACTTGCCTCCTCCTGTCAGGAGAGACTTATCTATGAACATCTGATTTTGCCTTGGATAGCAGAAGGCCTGATTAGCAAAGGAAGAGGGCACCAAAGGTAGAATTCTCACTCTTTCTCTCATTCATTCAATCACAACATACCGATATTTCAATGCTTAAAGCATTAGAATTGTTAGAAAAATGATTTGGGGTGCCAATTCAAGCTGAGGTTACACCAGAACAAATCAAAATGAAATTCAGATATATTATGAGAAGAGGAGATTCATTTATTCCCCAAAACAAAAAGTTTGTTCTTGGGGGCAGGCTACAGAGAAAATGTGGTCCAGAGACTTTTTTTTATAGGTGGGACTGGTTCTTGGTGTGGTCTTGGAGAGGGCATGGTTTATGTAGTTGCTGGTTGTAGTATATAACTGTCAAAGGTAATTGTCCTCCCTGTTTAGATGTGCAGATTGAGATGCTCCCTCCCTGGGTTTTGATCTTGAGGTGCGTGTGAAATCTGTAAAGGAAGATTGCTCCTACATTATTATGAGGGGATCTGGCATCTTCCCTTATCCTGAGAGGATTCCTGCCTCCCCGATGGAGCCAGTGATGTGCTAAAAGGGGGGGGGGCAAATCAAAGGCCTTTTAACTTCCAAGGAAGGACCATAAGAATAAGTCTTAGGTCACAGGTATGAGCATAAAGTATCCAGGATTGTTGGGGCAACATGCAAATAATGCTTACAATGTAAACTGTCCAGAGAGTGCTATAGAGCACTAGGGGGCATATACAAATCTAAATGCTATTTATTTCTGGTAGGTTAGATAACTAACTTTTTTTGTTCTTCAGACTAAATAAATGTGTATTTTCCCTGTCAGTTTGCCAAGTTAATGCCACTTTTCTGCTGTTTCAATAAACCAAGTCATCAAAATCTATTCATCTGTTCATTTAACCTCTTTGTACAGCTCTTCTTGGCATCAATGCACATTTGGCTTCATGACAAGAGGGTGGGGGGAAGACTGCTCTACTGATTCAAATAACTTGTATTCTACAAGTTGAGAATAGGAGAAATGTAGGATGAGGAGGGTAAACAAGTAATGGATGAGCAAACAAAGATATTTTGCAACCTGAAATAAAGGAAAATACTAGGGATTCACCACCACACAATCCCAGGGAAAGGTAAAACTGCTAGAAGAACTTGTAGACTGGTCCATGTGTCTGTCCTCTAAACTAAAGCATCTTTTTTAGACTCAGATAGAAGCACTGCACACCTCAGAGGAAACTCACCCACTCTATTTCATACAGAAAAGCTGACTGGATTTGCAAATGAATTTTATTTATAAGCTGGCAACAGTTTGCAAATTAAAGAAGGACACACTATGTGTCACAGCAAACTCTGTCCTCTTATCAATACTCACTGCCCCCCGCCCCCTACCTTCCAAGAGCCTTGCTGGATATGCAGTTGGGGAAGCAGATTGGGAGAGGCAACAGCCTATGGCTGCCATTATCACAACATTCCTTCTTCCTTCCTCCAGAGATTCTAGTTGTTGCTGACCTGCTTGCCTGTTCTGGAATGCCTGCAGTCTCCATTCTGTGCTGCAGATCAGTGCTTGTTTTCCCACCCAGAATGCGCCTTCTTCTCCCATGCACTGTGTCCTCAGGAAGGACATTGGTCAGAGCTACTGATACAATAGCCAATATAATTTAAAACTTAAATTTGTAATTCCAATGTCACATGGACATTAAATCAACATTTCATCTGCAAACACATGTTAAGTTAGTTTTGCCCCATTTTACGACCATTCTTGCCACCCTTGTTAAGTGAATTTATTTTATTTATTAATTTGACTTGTATGCCGTCCGCTCTCCCGAAAAGGACTCGGGGCGGCTCACAATTAAAACCAGTACAATAAATTAGTTATCTAAAATAGAATTAAACTAACCAAGCCAAATTAAAACTAAAACCCATTATAATTAAATATAAAAACGAACCCCCCACCCCAAGAGGAGTCAGCACAGAGCAGCCTGCTCAAACAACCAGGTTTTCAAGTCGTGGCGGAAAGTGCGGAGGTCAGGGGCCAGGCAGAGCCCCAGAGGTAGTTGATTCCACAGAGCAGGAGCCGTCACAGAGCAGGCCCTCCCCCGCGTCACCGCCAAACAACACTGGGTCGCAGACAGCACGCCGAGGAGTCCCTGCCTGTGTGCTCGTACAGGGCGGTTGGCATTCGATGCCGGCAGTAGACGCTCCCGTAGATAACCCGGACCCATGTCTCATAGGACTTTGAATGTCAATACCAAAACCTTGAATCTCATTCGGAGGGCAACCGGCAGCCAATGCAGGCCACACAGGAGGGGTGTAACGTGGGAGTACCGGGAAGCTCCCATCACAACCCGCACGGCTGCATTTTGCACCAGCTGAAGTCTCCGGATGGTACGCAAGGGCAGTCCTAGATAGAGCGCGTTGCAGTAGTCGAGCCGAGAGGGGACAAGTGCCCAAGAATCACTGCAGTAGTTAAATTAGTAATATGGTTGTTAAGTGAATCTAGTTTTCCCACTGACTTTGCTTGTCAGAAGGTTCCAAAAGTGTTCACATGACCCCAAGGATACTGCAACCATCATAAATGTGAGTCAGTTGACAAGCATCCAAATATAAATCACATGACCCTGGGGATGCTGCATGGTCGTAAGTGTGAAAAATGGTTATAAGTCACTTTTCAGTGCTATTGTAACTTTGAATAGTCATTAAGTGAATTGTTGTACGTTGAGGCCTACGTGTACATTGATTTACAAAGGCAGCAATTGACCCAGAAAATCAGGATGGCAGAAGCTTACTGCATATGCTTTTTATTATATACAGTGACATTATTTGCAGCAGATACTTCCACAGCATATATATAAAACTATACTAGTCAGGTTTCCTCCTAAGTCACCTTCTCAAAGCTGAACTGGCTAGCAGTCAGGGCAGCTCATCTGACCTTGTGACAGCATACTTGTCCTTCTAAACCAACACTGAGCTTCTCTTTCCTCTTTTACTCAATCCAATGGCTGACTCACATGAGCAGAACAGCAATCATGCCAGTATAATATGCCACACTTGAGCTGTATTTTCTCTCCAGATTCTAATATTTGATGCATCACTTCAAAATTCATGCTTTCTTTGCTTTTGGTTCTTGGCCTTTACAGTGGGCTTGGATTGGAGAACATTTTATACATTTCAAATGGAAGACACGGTTAGCATAGTGGGACACACTGCCAATCCATCCAGAAAAACCTCTCTCCCTCCCTCCCTCTCTCTGATAGAGCCCAGACTTAATACTTAAATGTCTTGGGAGACATGGAGTGTTGTGTATGATTGGGATTTTCATTTCTGAATGTGTTGATCTGTTATTTGTGGCTTGTACTGATATTTTCATTTCCCTGCTTTTAAGAAGTGGGAAATCCTGCCATAGAAGTTTAGCAATTGAAATTCAGCTATGAAATAGGAAAAACCTTCAGGGAGAGGGAAAAGGCCTTTTAATAAGTAGTAGTTTTTCTGCAGCTGTTTTGTAACAGGCACTGTCACATCCCAATGTCAAAAACACAGCTAAGTCCTGAAGAAGACAAAGCACCACAAGTCAAGCCTTCAGCATTCATTTTTGCTATCCCAGCCAGCTTGAGTGAGTAGTCCTGCCATTAACTGATAGTTCATACTCTGAAAATGACACTCCCATGCCTTTGTGCCTCCAAAAAGGGCCACGGGCTTTTAAAGTTTTACAACAGTATTTATTTATTTATTTATTTGTTTGTTTGTTTGTTTGTTTATTTAATTGGATTTATATGCCGCCCCATCTCCGAGGGGACTCGTGCTTACACAAATATATAAACAATAAATACAACTGTATCAAATTCTGTGATCCAATTATAAAATAAATAAAATACCCTTAAATTAAAATTCCCAACCCTGCTCACTCCAGGCCAGCTTGTACAAACAGCCAAGTCTTGAGATCATGGCGGAAGGAGCACAGGTCCGGGGCCAAACGCAGCTCTAGAGGTAGCTGATTCCAAAGGACAGGCATGGACAAAACAAAAAAGGATTTAATGTCTTTGGGCAGCATTCTTAGCTCGGATACACATTGTTCAATTATCAACAGCACAGACCACCCCACCCATTTCTCAAATGCAGAAACAGACAATATTGTCCTCAATTTATTCTCAGCTCACTGCAAATGCAGTCATGCCTGTATTTAGAAGGTGGCTCCCATCCTGAGCCATCTTAAGTCCTTCTATAAGCTTGATCCATTGCATTTCATTCAAATCTAGCAACATTCCAATTCTGACTGACTAGAACAACTGGGATCCCTCCCCATTGTCTGGTCATTATAACCTACAGTGATTTCATACTGGTCTACAGGAATATTAATTTCTCAGCTGGTCAGCAGCTTCCATTTTTCCCCTTCCAGTTTATCCAGTGATGGTCCATAGTGACCTTGGAATTTGGTAGTCTTGTGGCCACTATTGTTTTCCCACGTTTTCTGCCAGTACATATCCCTTCTACTCTGACATCTCTCAGTAGGACTCTTTCTGTTTCTGCCCAGGCTAGGAGAAACACATTTCTCTTTCTTTTCTATTCTATGCCCACTGTTCTTCAATGCTTCTAAGAAAGAAAAAGGAAAAAGATCCTTAAGTGACAATTTAGGTATTTTGGTATAAAATTTAAACAAATGCTAGTTTTTTGCTTCTCAAAGCTGAACAATTATTGCCACAGTTTCTATGGGCCCAGAACAAAACAATCTGTTTCTTTTGTTTTGATCACTGAAGCAATGATATAATAAAAAAGAGGGCGGAAATCTGTGCTGGAGACAAAGAAAAAGAATGTGGGAAGGGCTGATGGTGAAAAAAAGCAAATGGAACTATTGAGGAGGGAACAATACTGAAGAGAAAAAGCAGGCAGTGATAAATCTATTACCTGCCTACATAAGGAACAGCCAGTAAAGTATGACTTCCCTGCATTGAGGGAAAAGGGAAAATATAGGAAAATGACCAATTTGGCTTTATACTGGCCATAATTAATTTCCAAGGTAGGTGGATGGTTAAGAAATATAATAAACAATTCAGTTCAGACTGAGCATCAACCTAACTCTATTATGAAACCAGTGTAATTCAACTGCAATTTGTTAAGTCAGTTTTGGAAGCAGCATGGGAGTATCTGTCTCTATTCTGTCACAATTCAGACTCTTGTGCTGTAGACTAGATCTTAGACAGCTTCTGTTAGGTCTCCAGTTAGACCAGTTCAAGTGACACTTGCACCTTCTCTTTCTCATTTTCTTCTGAGGTGGGGAGAATGAAATGTAGACTTGAAGAAGCTTAAGTTTGGTGAAATGGTGCTCACCAAAGCAATAATCTTAGTGGTCTTCAAAGCAATTGTTCAAAGTTGCTAATTTGAGGAATTTCCATTACTCAGTTGTACAGTTGTAGTTTGGTCAACAGCATGGAATTCTAAAGTTCAGAAGGTCAGAGGTTCCTCATCCTTCTCCTACCGTGTTTCCCCGAAAATAAGACACTGTCTTAAATTTTTTTGGCTCCCAAAAACACACTAGGTCTTATTTTCGGGGTAGGTCTTATATATTTATGGTGCCAAATAGTGGGTGTGAGTGTGTAGTGGGGGGTGTTTCGCAGGTGCACGGTTGCTCCCTGAAAAGTCTTCCTGGAACTGGAGATTTACACTAGGTCTTACTTTCGGGGTAGGTCTTATTTTCGGGGAAACACGGTACCATATGTTTAATTTGTGTCAAGGGCAACAAAATATGTGATGCTATAAGATCCTGAAAAAACAATGACCGAATTTCCTTTCTCTTCCCCCGCCCCCCATCCTAATGGTATATACAGCCATAAGACAATCTCAGTTCAGATGGCAGTTAGAGGAATGGGAAATAATGTTTTTAATCTTTTATTTTACATCATTTTTCTGATCCAAATTGCTTCTACTCAGAGCACTTCTGGCCCAATAAGGGAAAACATATATAGATGATTTCTGTGTCTTTTCATCTTCACAATATAAGATTCTATGGAGGAGGAAATTTAGAGAGAGAAAATATGGGAGGAATATATAAGTTCCTTCCTCAATACCAAAAGGCCCATTCTGAATCTATGCCCTAATAATTACATTTAGTATTTTAAATATCCAAATCCAATTCTAGATCTCTGTGTAATATGTAATATAGCCTTAGCCTAGGAATAATATATCTGCATCTATTTTAAAATAGTACCTCTAATCATTATTCTATAAAGAAGTCAGAATTGAAATATCCATTATGTAAACTAACTTTATCCAAGCTGTATCAAGTTCAGGATTTTCTGTGATCAAAAATAATCAATGTAAATGTTTAATAACATTTAGGATACCACTATTAAATATTTAATTAATGTACCTTTGTTCAAGCCATTGCACACTTAACTAGAATCACAAAATAAATATCTACAGCTACAAAACTATTCTGTTATGTTCTTTATATTTCTCTTGTTCTCTAAAATGGTCAGGGTCACCATGGGTGGCTATATAAGTCATTTAAATAAATAAATAAATATTCTAAATCAGGATATCTATTAGTGCAGACACATTAAAGTAACGAATCTGTTGGTATTGGTGAAGCCAACTAAGCTAACTATGTCTGTTTTATTTCACAAAAATTGACAGAAATACATATGAGATACCTGGCTGACATTAGCTGAACTGTTTCACTTGTAGAGGCCAAAATTTTTACTTGACGATTATGTATCAAATATGTAAGAGAAACTGGAGAAGTATTACACTGCCAACATGCATCAGATGTTATAATCTTCATCCTAATTTTCATTTTAGAAATCCCCTTTCAATTGCAAAAAAAAAGTTGAAAAAATAGTTCTCAAATCTTTTTTTCATGTCACTGATATTTTTACCCACAATTGTCAAAAGCTATCAGAATAACTGAGTATAATATATGGTGTTATATAGGAGTTTAGTTTTAACAGATGTTTCTCACTGCTTGAAGCTGTAGAACCAATCCTAAAGCAGGAATAACAATTGGATCTGGCGTGACTGCAGAGCATAAATCTTCATGATGAATTTATTCTGTATGACTCAAAACTTCAAACTTTCTGATGCAGTCTAAAATTTAACCTAAAAATTGTATACTTTTTTGCCTGCATGTAGATATAGGTTGATAATAAAGTATAGCACTTTCACAGAATAGTTGACAGAGGTCAGTCACTTCCTCTTCCATTCCTTCAATTTGAGGAAGGCAGGGAACAAGAAGTTTTGACACCACACATGGTTCTGTGGGAGATGTGGGCTAGGAATAACTACTAAGAGATGTTGATGGAGAAAAAGACAGTCCTAGATTTGGCCTGGCAAACTTGCAGTTGCCTCTGCTTTGAACAAAGCCTCTCCCTGGCTTTCTCTTAATTTTGTCCTTAATTTCTGTTCTTCCATTTCTCAATCTGTCATTTATGAGCAGTAACGGAATTTATAATCCAGCGCACAAAAATGTCTGATTCCTTTCTGTTTTGCAAGATTGTTGATATTTAACAAGATTTGGCAGACTGCTTTTTTTAACCAAACAATTCTCTGGACACAGAGAACACTAGACACTAGAGGCTAGTCTGTGGAAAAGCAAAAGAAGGACAGCTGACCAACCACATCTTTGCATAGGAACTTGTCTACTGAGAGCTCTTTATTTCAGAATGGCATAGCAGAAAAGCATCAGACATTGATAATTCTTTGTTCTTTGTTGAGTTGAAAGGGCATAAGTGCCATTGAGATTATTATTAACAGCTCTTAGATGGAGGCACTCCTTTTAACCAATTCAGCAGCCTTGCAGTAACTATAACTGTTATTCCTTTCAGGAATAATTATTATTTATTTCTCTAATTATTTCAGCTCTTGAGAATTCTGGGGATACATTATCTTGAGCTTATGTCTATGCAAATCAGCAATAATATTATTATAACATGTATGTAATGCATTGTCTTCAGAAACCTTATTCTGCACAATTTTTACAATGATCCTATAATCCAATGGAAGATCTGAATCAGCAACAACTTTCTGTATTTTTTCTATACTTTCTATATCATAGGATAATTAATTTGCTATACCAGTTTGTAATAAGCTCAAAACTGATCTATCCAACTGTAATACATACATCAAAGTGTAATTTATCTACCTGCAGTAATGTCTGAATTGCTTAACATGATCCTTTTGCTGATCTTGGAGAAAAGTATGATTAACTGATTTCTATGCTACTCAATTAATTCAGAAGTTTATTTAAATATTAATTCATAATTTAATGTCTAATTCTGAAGGGAGTCATAAAAGAGATTTGGGCCCAGTTCTGAAATTTCTATCTTTGAGCCAAAATCTATTTCTTTTTATCCTCAAAAGGTACACACTCTATGTGAGTTGCAACTTTTTAGTATCAGTATCATTTCTACTTAAATATCATCTTTCTATAGAAAAAATATGCAAAATGGTTATTGGGGGAGGGGGTCCTTGGTGCTTCTGAGCTTGGTTGTTTTCTTGTAGACATTTCATTACCCAAACTAGGTAACATCATCAGAGCCAGTCCTGATAGCACTGATGTTATCTAGTTTGGGTAAAGAAACAGGAAAACAACCAAGCTCAGAGCATTGAGGACCCCTCATTTCAATCCTAAACTACAGATATTCTCCTTTGTTAGCAAAGTGGTTAATCATACAAAAGTGCTGAAGGCAAATAATTTTTCATTTACACTTTTGCAAATGCTGAGTGCTTGAATATTGCTAAATGACAGGTAAGTTGTAAATGACAGGCTGCAAGGCATAGAGTAGAGCAATATTAAAACCTAATATTTGGATCTCAGAATCTGGCATGTATGTAACAGAGTATAACAGTAACGCCTATGTTTATTATGCAAATAAACTTGGTGGAATCCTAGGTGTTCTTTTGAAACCATCAGTCAAAAGATACTGCACATTCTGCAGTTTAAAGGATTGCCTTAAATAAAATGGATTTATCTGCCTTTAAAAATCCCTTACACTAAATGACAAATACAATTCATTGTTTATGTTCAATTTTACCAGAGGGAGGGTTATAGTACAAGAAACGTGATCTGATGTTCATTTGTTGTATAGCAGACATGTGGCTGAGAATAATCTTTCAGCGAACATCGGTAATACAACTCTATTTTAGTTGTCTGCTGGAATGAAAACAGTGTGGTTGATGGCGTAGGAGCACAAGGTAGGAATCGTTAATTATTTTTGTAAAATATCCCATGAACTCCAACTTACGTGAAACATACAGCAACTTTGCAAAGGCGGTTCTGGCTGTAATAAGAAATGTTATAGAAAGCGTTAATTTCGTCTATTCTCAAATCCGTACCGTTGAGGAAGAGACAAAATTTCAGTTCCTCCTACTTAAGAGATCAACTCAGAAGTTCAAGAATATTTACAAGGTTGCTTCCAGGACGTCTGTGCTGCGGAGAAATGATTAATTTCTACGTCAGGCTCGCTTTTTTCCTCAAAACGATCCTACCCAGAATGCATAGCGCAATTCAGGTGAAGCTGAGTGACCAATTATAAGACATTTGAAGCTCACTTGAAAGCCGAGCCGACCAATCGAAAGCGAATAAGTAGGCGGTGACAGGCGATTTGAACTGGAGGTGGGAAAAAAACTGAAGTGTTTCCAGCAAGCGGTTGGGGGCGGGGGAGGGAGGACAGAGCGGTGTTTCCCTGAAAATGGGATAGTGGCCGATTTGTCTGGGGAAGGAGCGATTGAGCGTCCTTGTGGATCTGCTCCCTTTTATAAGGGGATTGGTGGAAGACGCTGTTCGCAGAGTTCGTTGGATCTTGTGATAATCCTTCCCTTTCCAACAGCCGTGAGATCGAAGACGGCAAGATCTGGTGAAGAAGTTTAATGACGGCCTAGAATTCAGTTGCCATTTCCAGATCTCGTCGGCTGCCGAAACAGTTCACGGATTGCCTTCTGAACACACTACTCCGTTCTTGTTGAGAGCCCGAGTCGGTACTGAAACTAGCTGTTGTAGTATGGGAAAAGCAGGGTGGCTGTTCGGACAGACAGACTTCAAGTTTACTTGGGAGTAGGCGTGCTTAATATTAATGTTATAATTAATAATAGCTGAACATGTTTCAACTGCTCAAAATCTGTCAGATCTACTTATGAAATAAAGGGATTGTATGCTTTTTAGTAGATCTTAACGTTTACGGATGCTCATAGAGAAAAACTCTGGGATCGCTAGAAGGTCGAAAACGACTTTGATCACATAATCAAATGCTATTTATTTTTGATCGGGTTGTCTGCAAGTTCAAAGTTAATTTGAAGAAAAGGTGTTAGTGTCTACTAAGATAGACTTTTCCATTAGGCCAACAATCTGGAAGACAAAATGTTGGGGCATTCGAAACTCCACAATTTAACAAAAATCTGACTACTGTATACTCATTTTTCATTTTGCTTTTTTTCTGAGCTTCTGTTTTTTTATAAAATGTTTCAAGCAAGTTAGGAAATTACCTTGGGGCAGCATCATTCTTTTTTTTCTTTGTATTTGTATCACTTTCTTGATGCTGAAGCACACTAGGATGAAAAAGCAATATGGCATCTCTACATTCTTTTTCTTACACAGCTTGTTTAAAAAATGTTGGAATTATAATTTTTCATTACATGATGCTATTTTCCTAAGATTTTGTTTCTGACCTAATAATTCCAATCTGTCTCTTAATTTAAAAAGGGGTAAAGTGATGGGAATTAGGATTATTGGGAAATAGCTTGATGTACATGACCTGAATCTTAAGGTGAATGTGAAGAAGCTCCTTACTACAAAGTCATCAGAAGTGATTGCTCTTTTCAGAGAAGACAGTTCTTATTAAAACCCACATTTATAGTCTTGCAACAAATGAATGCATTGATTAGCCACTACAATCAATCAATGAATGTCTTTTGCTCTTAATCCCTTGTGGCTGAGCTGAGTTGTAAATTTGTTGCCTTAGTAGCATTAAAGCAAGCAAATTTATTGTCCTTTCTCTTGGGCATTGAACTTCAAGAAGGTTGTTGAGACTTTGGAAAGAATTCTGAGAAAACCTATGTGGCTGGATGTTATTTACTCTTTCTGTATTTTGAAATGGAATTGCACTCATTCCTGAATAAATAGATGGCAGGTGTTTGTCTGTCTATCTATCTATATCTATCTATCTATCTATTTATCGTGTATAGATTTGTGTAGTACTATCCAGTTGGAGAGACCTTTCAAGAATTCTTCACAGTTTCTCAGGTTTAAGAAAGATATGAATCTGATATCAACATGTTCCCATCTTGTCCCTGACACAGCATTCTCTAATAATGGCGCTCATACCAGCTGAAGAAGGCAATGTAACAGTAATGGTCCGAGTGCGGCCACAGACTCCACGAGAGCAAGAAGGAAACCGCCAAAGCACAGTGCAGGTGCTCAGTGACAGCATGCTAGTATTTGACCCTGAAGAATCAAGCCTGCTGGGCTTCCAAATTCATGAGTCTGTTTCCCAGAAGAAAGGCAAGAATATGAAGTTTATTTTTGATCGGGTGTTTGGAGAAATGGCTACCCAAGCAGAAGTCTTTGAGAACACAACTAAAGAGATTCTGAATGGTGTGCTAAGTGGCCACAATTGCTCTGGTAAGGAATCTATTTTCCTGGCCTCACAGTATGACAGCAGCACAGCAAAAAAACAGCATGTTGCCTAACATAAAAAATATAAGAAAAAGGAAACAACTTTCTACTAACACTCATTGAACTAATTTTTAAGCTTCCATTAATCATATCAGATTGTGTCAGTTTGATACTTTGGCCTGGCTGCCTGTAAATGATGGGGATTTTAATCTAACACAGGCAGGATATAAATCTAGTAAAAAAAATGTCAGTTGGTTTCAGTTTAATATTGAAAATATAGCCAATTCTATTTCAAGCCTCTTCAATACTGAACAAAGGTATTTTTTGTAATACTTGTAATTAACTCCTTGCATTTTAGAAAAGAATATTTGTAATTCTTGGGGTCCTTAGTGTTCTCTGAGCTTGATGGTTTTCTTGCAGATAACTAGATAATATCAATGCTAGAAAGTAGTAGGGTTTGCTCTTATTTTAGTGGCTTGCCCTGTCAATGTTAATGGGAGTGTTCTTGGTGATTCTTTGATTAGGCTGTTATTGTTATCTTGTTTGTCTTTGCTAATAATTGCTTGATTGGGTTATTGTTTACTTGATTGTCTGGTATTAATTTGGGTCATGGATATTGATTGCTGGTGAGGATGTGTTTTGGTCTTTTTGTTTCCTCTTGGTCTTTTTGATTGCCTCTTTTGAGTGGTATATAGATGTTGTTTATCTCTGTGTGCCTATTGATAACTGATTTGTCCAAGTGCCAGGTCTCCAGGAATTATTTGGCATTTTTGAACTTGGCTTGATCTAGGAAACTCACAGTTTCTCAGTTGAAACTATTGTTGAGTCTGTCCATGTGTTGTGATATTAAGGAGTTTTCATAATGTCTTCTGACTGCTAGTTGGTATTCATGGATGTGGTCTGCTAGACTTCTACCTATTGGTTCTACAGATCAGTAGTGGCTGTTACAGTCCTTATACTATAGATTATAAATGACTCCTGTTTTTTTCTTCTGAGGCTACTGGGTATTTTAGTTACTTAGGATGTTTTGGAGGGTTCCAAAACATGTTTCATTGGAAGAAATGCTAGCCAAAAGGTCATAAGCACAATGATGCTTTATTTCTTCCATCTCCAGGCAGATGCTGAGAATGTGTACATTTGTTACACAATACAGCAGATGTTTCCTTAGGAATAAGACACAACTGTTAAAAAATTAATTTAAAAACATAGTTACAATCCATTGCCCATTTATGTAAGAAGAATTAATTTTAGGTGCCATAACTCATGGATCTTTCCTGCTTTGGTTCTTAAAGTTGACTACTTCTGCTTTTGAAAGTTTGTTCAGCAATATTGTCAAAACTTCAGTGATTGTTAGGAGTTGACGGCACATAATCAAAATTAGAATCTAAAATCCAGATTCTTGGTGTTTGAGTTTGTAGAGGAAACCTAATTAAGTTGGGTGAAAAAGTTTGCTGAAAATAGATTGAAGGAAAGAAAGAGGAATGCATATGTGCTCTTTCAGGTATTTTGGTCTCAAGGCCTGGGTGGTTTTAGCCTCTTTTGATTCTGAAACATCTTAGGATAATATGGGTTATATTTGGGAAATGTCTCTGAATGATTGCCTTCCTTCTTTTTCAGTATTTGCATATGGTGCAACAGGAGCTGGTAAAACATATACCATGCTGGGATCAGAGAAGGAACCTGGTATCATGTACCTCACCATGAAGGAGCTGTATAAAAAAATAGAGGTTAAAAAGGAAGAGAAATTCTGTGAGGTGTTCATCTCCTATCAAGAGGTATTGTTCATTTCTAGGAACTTCTTCCAGAGAAATGTTGTTCTATTTTGTTACATTTTCTGGAAGTGTTCATGCTGTCTATAAACTGGTATTCTAGTTTAACAAGTCTAGATATGCACCAGTTGTATATATGTGCACATAATTATTCAATAAATAATTATGTGCACATATAATTATGTTTTGTTTTGTTCAAAAGTGTTGCTTTTATTGGGGAAATGGTCAATGGGTAGATGAATACTGCATCAGATACAGTGTTGTATCTGAAATACTGGTAGAAACGGGATATCAAGGCTGCACAATTATTTTATTTTTATTTGAAGACTGGAGGACAGGGTGTTAGAATAGAATGCTGGCCCTGAATATGCTGCCAATTCTTCAGAATCTGTTTTTTTTCCTTCTGAGTTCATGCAATATAATAATGTGCATGATGTCAGGGTCAGGAAAATATTTCAGTTGTCATTTCTGCCATTTAACTGTTATTTAGGAGAGTTATCAGAATCATTCATTTAAAATTATTTAATTGTATGTATTTGGGATGATGAAACTTTTTATTTAATTTTTATATACCTACAAAACATACTTACGAAGATAAACACGTACTTTCTATGGTATCAATCTATCATCACAAGATCACATAAAAGACCTTATGTTTATGTAGAATGATTTACTCCACCTTGCCCAACAAAAGTGAGAGCTGAGGGACCACCTGGAATAATATGGCTTATAGTATGAAAAGCCAAAATATGTAGGAATAATTGGTGAAAACTAGGAGTCATCATCTTAAATGAATAGAAATCCTTCTACCAATGCAAAGGGTAACCATTTTTGAAGAAGTGGTTTGACAAGTGAAATTTTTTTAAGTACATAAATTTATATAGTTAAATGTAGCTGTCTGGTTATCTGGTGATCCCTTTCTAATCTAAACATTGATTAGATTAATTAATCAACTACTTTTTGTTTTGTTTTTGTGCTGGTCTATACTAAATGACAATTATATAGGTTTTTGTAGAGATTGCTCAAAGAAGAGGGAGATGATGGTTTAAAAACTGGCCCTTTTTGTTTGTTTGTGCTCTTAATTCAGAGTCTGACATGTTTTTGCATCTCTGCACAGTTATAGCTACAATCCTAAGCAAATCCATGAGTAAATCCAATTGAAAGATTGCATTTTATACACATGCTAAAATTGGAAGCAGCCATTTTTAGTCAAAGCCTATTAGGATTCATCATCTATTTAAGGAAAAGTTTGAAAAAATAAAAAAAAATTAGCTGCCATGCTGTTAGACAAAATATAGACTAGAATTTCATTATATAGGATGCCCATTTAAATTACTCACTTCTAGATTTGCAGTGTCAATATATAAACAAAAATTTGTTAGAATATAGTCATTTGGGGATGTTGTTTAGTTTTAGTTTACTTTAGTGTCATTGCACCTTGTACAATGAAATTAAATACCATCTTCAGTGTACGTCATGACTATGAAAATACACACAAACACACATCCTTCATATTCTATACATTGAATTGAAAACCCCTGATATTGCATTAGTATTGTACTGTACTTTTTACTCAGTAAGTAATCAGTTTTACATTTTTAGGTTCCTGTCTGTGTTTTCCTCAGTGCTCATATCAACTATCTAGATTCCCCAAACACTAATCACCTAATCTATTTTTCATGGATTTAAGAAGCACAATTGGCTGAAATAAAAATTGCCACGTTTCTAGTTCTTTGGATTTGGAAAAGAATGTGCCCTTGGCTTCTGCTGAAAATCTGAATATCCAAAAAGTCAGTTTTTGTCTTAAAAAAAGAAAAACAAAGTAGATTGACTCATGACTTTTGCTTCTAGGTATATAATGAGCAGATTTATGACCTTTTGGAACCAAAGGGTCCACTAGCTATTCGGGAAGATCCAGAGAAAGGTGTCTTGGTGCAAGGCCTTTCAGTGCATAAGGTGAGTGTGATATTTACACTGTATGAACTTCAAGGATGCCATGCATTTCATGAGTGAATAGTCATCCTCAAGTATTCATATAATGTTGATATAGTTTCAGCCCTGTATAAATTGCTATACGGACCACAGTGATTTGTTGCTTGCTCAGAGAGCTTTACTCCACATTGTAGTTAAGGAATGGTCATGAAAAAAGGGCCAGACAGAATTAGATGGAAGTAAAGAAGTAGATAAGTAAAGCTGAAAGGGGCAGGGAAACAAGCAAAAGTTTGAAGAAGAGTTTCTGAATAGGAATGGGCAGAGAAAAGTGAAGGAGCTAGGTTGGACTTAACGTTAATTTTCACATGGCTGACCAGAGTGAGTCAGCCAGAAAGTGTTGCTGTAATTTTTTACATGTGAAATTTGGTGCTGAGTAATAAAGTCAATAGTCCAGTTGCTGCAGATTTGATTTTTCTTCAGCTCTCATTGGCTAAACTATTGGGTCTTCCTACGAATTAAGATTTTGATGCTCCTTAGACTTTATCCTTTCAAATGACAAGTTGCAGCAATGTACAGCTTGCTGTATTGCACACAACAAAATGTAATCAGAACTATTTTGAATATTTGTCATGTATTGGTCATGTAAGGAAGTCTATGGGCTGCTTCAAAAACATCCATATATATCCTTCTGTGGATGTAACTATTTATCTCTTTGTAAAGGGTGTAGCTGCAACGAGTGTCTTAGCAAATCTTTCTTGTCCTTCATCCCTTTAGCCAAAATCTGCTATGCAGGTTCTAAAAATGCTGAAGCAAGGAAATCTGAACCGTACACAGCACCCCACAGACATTAATGCCGCTTCTTCACGATCTCATGCAATCTTCCAGGTAAGTGTAGCAGGATTCATCAGAAATGCTTAATAGCTTCTTATGAGACATTGTAATTAGGGAAAAATCTTCATTAGTATCATTAATCCATCAATCACATTTTCTCCTTCAAGAACATCATTGCCATAAGATCTCCCAGCATGTGAATTCTTTGAGGCATCAGACTGGCTATTATTGGAAGTAGAGTGCTGGATAAAATGGATTCTTAATCATGTACTTCTACTCCCTTCTTTTTCTATTGAAAGAGGGGGGGGGAGGGATTTTTTTATGTATACCCTTTACTTATTTTATGGGACTCAATATTTGATTAGCCAAAGGTAGGACAGTGAATATCTACTTTCCTTTCAGCTAATGACAAAGGTAATTACATTGATTGGTTGTGCTTGAAAATGATGGAGCACCTCTGAATTTTTTATAATGCCTTGCCTTTCTGCTGAAGCAGAGACATATATTTTTTAGAAATTGAGACTTGGGTGATCAACTTTCTCTTTCCAAAAAGGTTAGCTTTAAAGTACAGAAATATGAGAAATACTTGTCATGTGCCTGGTGTTTTTCTGTGAGAGTCTGATATATTGGAGTGGCCCCTTAATGGAACATAGCAAATATAGAAAACCCATAAAACCCACAGTCAGGCAGTACCTTTATTACTAGGAATGAACACGTCCATTATATAGAGAATTATTTTTCAAGTTCTGCAGAACTGAATATTACAAAAGATATAAGAGTGAAGCAAAGAGGAAAGACAAATCAGAACAAAAATTCTGCCTAGCCAGCCAGATCAGCTGAATCAACTCTGGCGATCAATGGGGTGACCGATGTCACAGCCAGATCGCCCCTCACATTCATAGAAGGAAAGAGGAAAGATAAATCAGAGCAAAAATGAGGAAAGATGTTATAGCAATGCATTTGAATAGTGATTTAGTCCAATTTGAACGGACAGACTTCTCTTGAGATTTGTCTGCTCCTTAGAAACCCAGCACTCTGGTATCTATACCAAACTCTCATTTTTTGCAGATCTGCGTGAAGCAACAAAACCTTGTGGGTGTGCATCAGGATCAGCTAATGGCAAAAATGAGCCTGGTTGATTTGGCTGGCTCTGAACGTGCCTCTGCTGCTAACACTAACGGAGAACGACTCCGTGAGGGTGCCAACATCAATCGATCCTTACTGGCTCTTATCAATGTTATTAATGTCCTGGCAGATGCCAAGGTAAATTATCTCTTACTCCTCAGCTGCTGCTATTTTGTCTCGACAGCATTTTTTTTAGAGACTCCATTGGTCTATATTCTTGATTCTAAATTTACACCTAATTATTCTCTCTCAAATCAGATCAAACTTTTATTATGGCCTCATATAACCAGCTATAAGGTGGAGAGGAATGGGATAGTGGAATAGTGGAGCTTTAATCACAACATTACAGCAATCATTTTGACTTTTTGACCATGCTCTGCAATCATGTCTGACAGCAAGATACATTGAAAAAGCACCTCTCCTTGCCATATTTCCTCCATATAGATATCCTTCCAATAGTTCCATTATTAGATTCACATTCCCCTGAATATATGAATAAATGTGCAACAGCTATATTCTTTGAGGGATGTATATGATCCAGTTTTATGAAATAATGTTGCTAAACTAACACCTGTAATCCTTGATAGTTTCTTGTTTTATAAATTGATAAAGATAGGGCAAGAATCTTAAGCTTCAACCCTGGGAAGGATTTTTCTCCTTCAGAATGGCAGATGATACTGTAATATTATAATGGCATGGAAGAGCCAGGTTAGTGTAGTGATTAAAATGCTCTTCTAGAACCAAGGAGATTCTGAGTTCTAATCCTGGCTTAGGCATGAAAGTTGGTTGGGTGGCTCTGGGCCTATCACTCTTTCTCAGCCCAACTCAGAAGTATTATGTTTGTTCACCACCAATAATAAAGGTAGGATTAAAATCTAATAAATAAATAATCTTCTAAAATAAACAGAACAGTGTATATTTCAGATATACAATTCATGTACTCATCGGCCTTAGACACAATAGGAATATATGGAGGAATAGTATTTGTAATGGCAGAAGAATTATATGAAACAGTTTCCTTATATAATTTCTAAATCCTCCATTAATTTCATTGATACACAGAGTAAAAAAACCCACATTCCATACCGGGACAGCAAGCTAACACGCCTCCTAAAGGATTCTATTGGTGGAAACTGTTGGACCATCATGATTGCAGCTATTAGCCCCTCTGTACTTTCCTATGAGGACACATACAACACCCTCAAGTATGCAAACCGGGCTAAAGAAATCAAACTTTTAGTAGGTACCAAAAGTTGCATTTGTAGCTTAATACTTTGCTTGATAATTTTTTTTTTACTTTTGCCTCTGGATGAATCTCTTATTATGTTGTTCAGTGTATCTGCTATGAGTTCTTGAAAAGCTCAGAGTAATGTAAATCTTCACTTTATGGATCTCAGGAAATATTAGTTAATATTTCCCATGGTTCTACAATTCTAGGTTAAAATAACTCTTAGGAATATGTCTAAAGCATTTCCTCTCTAAAGCCCCCAGTACAGGGAGTCCTTGAATTATGACAATTCATTTAGTGACCATTCTAAGTTACAATGGCATTGAAAAAAGTGACATGACTATTTTTAACAGTTACAAACTTGGTAGCATCCCCGTGATCATGTGATTCTTGGCAACTTGTTTATATTTATGACCATTGCTGTATCCCAAGATCATGCATTGCACCTTTTATAATCTTTTTACAAGCAAAGTCAATGGGGAAGCCAAATTCACTTAACAAGGTTACTAAATTATCAACTGCAGTGATTCATTTAACAACTGTGGCAAGAAAGATTGTAAAATGTGACAAAACTCACTTAAATGTCTCACTTAAAAATAGAAATTTTGGAGTCAATTGTGGTTGTAAGTCGGACTACCTATAATTCTGTTTGAGAAATCAGAAATTCCACTGGGGATTTCCTATATAATTTAAAGCTTTATTCTAAAGCATGAGGGCTAAAGCTTCTACTATAAGGACTTAGAATTTATCATCTATACAGTTTCCATAAAATAGTTAAATTTATATTTTACTAGTAATTTATCAGAATATATTGAACTAAGTATATAAATGCAATTTCATTAGATGTAACCTGATGGCAAAAACTTCCAGTAAATTGTTGGAGTAAAATTAAAGTAAGTAAAATAAATATTACATTAGGATTAATGTATATTTTAAGAGGAATTCCAGTGTTAATTGCTATCAGTTGTTCTATACAGACAAAAGAATGAAAAAATATGTTAGACCAAAATAATTCAAATATACTGGGCAAATTTAATTTACTGTCTCTTTAATCTATACATTTTCCAATTTTATCATTGGGCTATTGACATCTATATACTGGGTGAGAACTTTTCTGGCTATTATCATTTTGTGGCCTGTGGAGAGATCAAATTTGTAATTTCTCTGAAATCTTGACAAATTTTAGGGTACATAAACAGAGATTTCATTTCCAGCCCTGAATGCTGCTCAACATATTTAGTTCTTAAATAGTAAGCAAGTTTTGATTCAAAATCACATGGAAAAAAATAAAATTTGGAAGAGCTGAAATCTGAAAATAGCAGGGAAGATGTTCTAGTGGAATGTCTGGGACAAACAAGCAACACATTTCTTAAATCAGTTGATTTGTAATGGTTATTTTAAATATTTTAATTTTTTTTCTGATAATTTACCTGTGATATCAAGGAATGTACTCTGGACATTAGTTCTGTTACACATTTTTGAAAAACATTTGTGTTCTAAACCTGAGAGTAAATAATACGTTTCAGGTACGGTCTAGATATAATGTTAACCTTAAATATTTAATTAATTCTATTGATACTACATGGAACTTTATACTAACCGCCCTGTATGAAGTCACAGACAGGGACTCCTTGGGGTCCCATCAGCCGGGCAATGCCGGCTGGCGGTCCCCGATGACGTGCCTACTCTGTCGCATTCCTGAACTTGGAACCAACTTCCCTGGGGCTCCGCTTGGCCCCTGACCTCCGCACCTTCCGCCATGACCTGAAGACCTGGTTATTTGACCAATCGGGCTGTGACCCATGGGTGGGGTGTTTTAGATCTTGGTGGTTTTTTTAAGTTTTGTATTATTGGGACCATTAGTTTAATTCTTTTTAAATATTTATTGTGTTTGTTTTAAAGCCTTCCAGTCTTCGGAGATGGGGCATATAAGTCCCATAAATAAATAAATAAATAAAACTTTAAACTGATTTTTCCCTTTTTTTTCTTTTTAATCTTTTCTCACCATATAAAAACTACTACATTTTTTTTCTGATGGTGTTATAGTAATTTGTATTCCATTCAGGCTAAAAATCTGTGTTTTATAGATATGAAACTAATGACATTTGGAGCCTAGATTTGTTCCTATAGTTTTCTCTCATTGTACAGTACGGATGGTTCTAAGTCACTTCTTTTTTTCTCCCAATGAAAATTACTGAATGTGGTCAAGGGGCCATCTGTTTCAACGATGTTTTCAGTGTTGTACATCGTGTTTATAGAATATATACTGTGTTTCCCAGAAAATAAGACCCGGTTTGGGCTCGAAAATAAGCACGAGGCCTTATTTTCAGGGATGTCTTATTTTTTCATCTACAGTAGGCAGTGAGTGCGGGGGCCAATGGGAGTGGAAGCTCCCCTAACCCTCTGTCCCAACATCTACTTGCCTGCAGCTGCAACAAGCCAATCTCAGCGCACTCCGGCCTCCCTGCCTGCTGGCCCTGATGCTGCTGGGACACTGGAGCTTGGGTCTTGCTCAGACTGCTGCTATGATTAGGCAGAAGGCTGTGCAGTGGGTCAGGATCGCCTCTCTCCCCCACGTCACTGCCCGTCCACTGAGTGTGCTGCATCTGCTACTGTTGGCCTCGCAGGGTTCTTCCCCTCCTGGTTGTGCTACTCTCAGCAGCCCTGCTGGGCTGCTCCTGTCTAGCGTAGAGCAACTTTTGGGGTGCAAAGGAGGAGGGAGCGATCTCTCCTCCCTCCTCCATCTGTGCTGCTACAGGGCTGACACGGAGCTCCTGCCCACCGAAGCAGTAGCTCACCCAACCCACTTTCCACCAGCGTGTACATATGCAGTTAAACCGAATGGGTTTACTTTGTTCTCATAGAAATCATCCCCAAGGAAAGGAGGATCGGCAGGAAAATGGGGGGAGGGAGGATTTTTGGGATGTGCATGTGTGCAGGGTTGGCGGGCTAATGAGCAGAGAGGGTGGGGGATCTGGTTTAGGTGAGTAGGGTGGAGCAGGGAGGCAGAATTGCGGGCACTCCTCGATTCTTGTTGGCCACCTCATTAATCATGGTTTGATTTTGCTAGAGGCACGGGAGAGGGAGAAAGATCAGAAGTGTCTGCACAATGGGCAGGCAGGGTGAGGAAAACTGAGAAAGTGATCTGCAAGTGATGGGGGGGATTTTCCTGCCGATTCTCCTTTCCTTGGGGATGATTTATTCGAGAACAAAGCAAACCTATTCGGTCTAACTGCATATCTTCAGGCCAGCAGAAAATGGGTTGGGTGAGCTACTGCTTCGGCGAGCAGGAGCTCTGTGGCAATCCTGCAGCAGGACAGACAGATGGAGGAGGGAGGAGAGATCGTCCCATCCTCCTTTGTGCTCCAAATATTGCCCAGCACCAGGCAGCAGCAGATGGATGGAGGAGGAAGGGGCGATTTCCTCATCCCTCCTCCATCCTGCTACAGTGCCACCATGGAGCTCCTGCCCGCTGAAGTCGTAGGGTGGCCGAGACCAGGGCAGCCAGGAGGGTGAAGAACCTTCACAAGGCCAGCAGCAGCAGGTGCAGCCAGGCAGAGGTGGAGGGGAGCAGGCAATCCCAACGAGCTGTATGGTTTCTGCCTCACTGTAGCACCAGCCTGAGCAAGACCCTAGCTCCAGACCTGACAGAGCGCAAACAGTGGTCACCGCCTGCTCCAGAGCCATAAGGTGACCTGCAGAAAGGAGGGACCCTTGACTGCAAGGTTGCCTGGCACTACAGGCAGAGCCAGGGTTAGCAAGAGTGTGCCGGAAACGCCTCCAGGCGCTTGGAGAGGCAGAACGAGAGGCAGCTCCTGGCTCTTTGTTGGCTCAGATGATCCGCGGGGCTGAGGCTCAGTAAGGTGAATGGGGAAGAGAAGGAACTGCCACACCTCAGGGATCATTGCCTATGCTTGTGAGGGCTCACACATTTGGGCTGCCTCCTGTGCTGGCCACCCTCTTCACTAGGGCTTATTTCTGGGGTAGGCTGTATTTTCAGGGAAACACTTCATGAGGAATTGATAGAAATTTATGCTGTTCAGACTTCAGAATCTCAAATTTTGTATTTGAACTAATAATGATGTAAATATTTGATATTCTTTTTGGACCAAAAGTGAGACAAATTCTATTACAATGGCATTTGGCAATCTTCTATTTTCTTGGATATATTTTTGACAAATTTAATTAATTTTATTTCTCATGTAGGTGGTTATATTTAATAGGTTCTATTTCTTTTTCCAATATGCTGAAATTCATTAGATCAACTTTGGCAGCATGGGCAATGTGTGACTTAAGCCTGGAATATTTTGGCTTGCTGATATATTTATGAATCTCTGCTGTTCTACAACATTTTCTACTTTATTGAAAATGTAGGGTGGGAGTTCCAGTTTGTGATACAGTATTAATCCCTGTGTCTAAGCCTTCTTGCAGTCCTCCTAATAAACATTTTTGCTTTCTATTCTTTGCCCTGGTATACAGGTAAAACCTAATGTGGTAAGCCTGAACCATTCTAGCAGCAAATATGCAGCTATTTGTGAGCAACTAAAGGCAGAGGTAAGGAGCTCTGATATTATGTCTCAAGCCCAAAAGATTTTTATTGAGATGAGAAGTCAATGAAAGGCAAGAATTCCATACAATATAATAAGATTCAGTATTTTGGTTTGTCTGACCTAATGCACATTTAAGACAACTTTAGCTGTTGATGTATACATCAGAAATTTTGGGGATATTGACTGGAAAAATGTCACTTGGTAATCCATATCTAGCATCTCCAGACTGGGATGAGAAAGGTTCCTATTGGCAAATCCTTTGGAGAATAGCAGCGTAAGGCATACTGTAATAAGTAACCGCTGTACTTTTGAAGAAGTCTTTTCAGGGTAGAGAATTCTGCTCATTGTGAGACATGTTGGCAATACAAGGTAAAGATGCAATCTTTCTGTTAATGTAGTGTTCTAAGTGTGCTGTGGTAAATATCAGCACAAGGCTGTCTGGTTTGGTAGAGTATTTGATTCTTGTTGCTGATATCCAAGTTAATGCCTGAATCACCTACCAGCTACTTGCAACTCCCAAATGGGTTTAGCTTAAGGAGAGAAGGCATGAGAACAAACTTTATTCATCAACCTTTATCACACAGGATTATTTCAGTTGGGGCAACATGTTTGTAATGTGGATACTTGTAATTTGTCTTAGATAACTCCTGCTTCACCCAAAATAAGCATACCATTTTGTCCCTTTCAGGTGGCAGACTTAAGAGGGAGGCTCCAAGCTTATGAAGAAAAAATGCCAGAACTTAAATCCTTCCCTGTTTTGGCTCCTTGTACTTCTGAGCAGATGAAGCTCTTCAGGTGGTCCACTACCTCTAAGGCAGAGTTCCCCAACCTTTCCAGTTTTGCAAACTGGTGGGGGGGGGATGGTTTTATGCAAGCAGTGAGCAAGTGCACCTGTGTACACACTCACCCACTGCTTGTGCAAGTAGGGATGTGTGCATGGATGCTCACCTATCACTTCCAAGGCCCAGTTCCGAAAGGCTCGAAGTCCAGTAGTAGGTTGCAGCCCAAAAGTTGGGGATCCCTGCTATAGGGGGTGAAAAGGTAGTAAAGGGGCAATGTGTCAGTAAATATGATCACTTCTGTGTGAGTCAATACCTTTTATTTTTATCTTCTGAGTTCCAAACTGGAATGTCAAACTCTTATCTTTTCTTTTTACTTCACTTAAAAAGAAACAAATATCCTATTCCTATTCAGGGACAAATCCTTGCATTCCAATCATAGCAATGAACGCGATTTTTAAAAAATAATAACCTCGATGATTCTAAGTATTGTGAAATCTACTTTGAGAAATATTGTTCATACTTTCAGTAGTTAACTTCCTGATTCTATGGCATAAAGAAAGAAGTACAAATAAATACTTAATGTCATCCAAGGTGGGAATAGAAGGAGATAATAGATATTAAGCATATCTTAATAAATTGAAACTGAGAAGGAAGATTTTTTTTCTACTATGCAATTTTTTTCTAGCATGTTATGTTCCAGACATTTTTGGCATGCCATTGTCTCTTAGATTCCCCCCGATTTGCAATATGGAGGTAATAATTTTGGCTATCCCTGCGGAAATGTTTTCAGTGCTTTGTGAAGATTGGAAGTGCTTTGAAAACTGTATTGCTGTAGAAATATTAAGCAATAAACTGTTATAATAGGATAGTACTTGAACCTTATTTAATAGGTTGAGGGACACTCACCTTCCCAACATAAATATCTGTGTTATCTCACACTTTGTTAATAAATTTGGGATTGTATTTCATTAGCAAACCATCAACTGAACAAATTAGTGCCTTAAAGAGGGGAGTGAGCAAATTGGATTGGCATGTTTTTGACTCTGTTGAAGTTGATATTAAATAATTTTTCATCCTTGCTTTTGACATAGGTCAAAAGAGACTACTTTGGATTATGGAGTGTTGCAAAAGGATGATTGCACAGAAATGGGACCTTCCCAACTTTTGAAACAAAATTGTTCCAGAAAAAGCCTCACAAAGGAGGTAAGAGCACAAGAACTATGAGAGGAGGCTATCCGAAAGTTTTTGAGAGAGTTACTTAGCATTACATTTTTATTTCATCCAAGCAGATTTATGTGTGCCTAGTGTGTAAATGAATCCTATGAATATTTCTAAACTAACACCCAACAGTAATTGCTCCTTACTTCCTAACCCTGAAGAGGTGAGAACTCATGTTAATTCACATGGAAGGAAAATCTGAAATGCTGAGTTTGATTAGGTTTCTGCATTTCTTAAGAAAGAAGAAACAGTGAGTGTCAATAAGTGGGCATTAATTAAGTATACAATATAGCATTTATCATAGTGAAGGTTTTTTTCAGGTTAAGTTGGCTTATCAATTGTTTCAGCTGGGTGCAGTTGCTAAAGTCCTTGTTTCACAAACCTACCTCTGCAAATAGATTGCATAACATAGTATTTAAGGGATAAAATAAAATTACTGTATTACAATGAGTACAAATAATAGACCTGTAGATGGCCATTTTGTTTAGTGGAAAGAAGTAGGATTCATCACAGTTTGGTCTCCCTCAGCATGTGTTTCCCCGAGCTTATTTTTTTCCCCCAGTTTCTTCCATTGAGAGAGAAATGGCAAAAAAAAAGGAAAGAAAAAGCTGGCTGTTTCCACTTCTAATTTTAATCTTGCCTAGCTGTCATTATAAACAGGAAAATGTGTTCTCAACAACAAAAACTTCTACTTCCCTTCAAGTTACACTAGACTATATAACCCTTTGGCTTTTGTATTTAGTGTCATGGAGAAACGCAGCCACCATCTTAGTTGTTGAATGAACCTAGCTATTATGTTTTATTTATTTGATTTATTTATGCATAGCACATGATATTAATAAAAATAATGGTATGCTATTAAAGAAAATCCAGCCCATTTTGTGATCCAATATTTGAATTAAATTTTTAACATCCCCATAACATAACCATGGTATCAGCAAAATACACCTTAGGCTTTTACTTGCCAGCACTAGTTCTTTTCTTTCTCCCCTTTCATAAAGATATATCTGTTCCCAGCGAAGTTGACTTATTTTCTTCATAAAACCTATATTACAGTGTTTTTCAGCACCATTGATCCACAAATATTCCAAGCTCCTTTCTATGTGTGCTTGCCATCAGGCAAACCTCTTTGGCATCAAAGGCATTTCTCATGTTAACATGAAGGAAAGATAAAATTGGCAAATATTTGTTGCTTTCTTCATGAGTGCAAATGAAATCAGCTTTCTTCCTTTTTCTAAGTTCTCTGCAGACATCAGAAATCTTAAAAGAAGATTGTGGTTCTTAATGTAGATGTGTTTTGGAGAAGATTAAAAAAAATAGGTTTTGCAGCATTTTTTAACCTTTTCTAAATTGCCAATCAGATAAGAAAGGAAGTATGCTACTTGATTTTTTTTTTCGTTTGCCAAAGAGCTGGCAAAACAGTCATTTTTAAAATAGCAAATGGATTTATGAATATCTGATTAATCATCGTGGGCTTTTTTTCCTCTTCAGGGTTTAATGGGCAGTCTGACATCATAGCAGCGCAGCCAATTGATGTCTGATAACTTGTAAATAACAATTACAGTTTTATAATTTTTAATTATAGTATAGATCCTGCAATCTTGTAATACTTTTTCTTAATAAATTCAGGATTCAGGAAGAAAGTTTGAGTGCTGTTGCCCAAAGTTTTCAAATCCAATTAAACATCAAGAAAAAATGGAAACTCAGTTGCAGAGCATGGACAAACAACAGTTAAAGAGGTGAGTTGGTATATTTCAATTCAAAACAAGGGATGAGCAACTTTTTTTAAACTTGGCACTTTTGTACATATGTAGCACATTATTGGAATCAAAGAAACATTGTAGATTTTTTATTTATTTCCCATATCTTGCCTTTTTCCAGGGATTGAAAGGAAACCGAGACCATCCCAGTCCATTCCATTGCATACATTTATTTACACTTTAACTAGTTCTCCTGTTGCCAATCTCATAGAAATGTTTTATTGCAGGCTTGTAATAGCTACTCTGCTGGTAGTCAAAAGACAGTACAGTCGGTTGAAAGTTACCAACCTACTTACTCCTGAAATGATAGCACAGTTTGAAGAGCTGACTTCCATACTTCATCAAGAGTCCTGTGGAGCCCTGAAACTTTCAGTTTTGGATGAGCGTGATGAAGAACCGGATGTGCAACAATTGATGAATCACGATGATTCTTTGGGTAAAGTTCAGAGAAGGGTGAATGTTGAAAGTGCAGACCAATTCAGGTGTAGTGAATGCCAACCATGTTTGTTAATTACTATTTGTTTTTCTATCATAGCTATCCTCCCTGCCAAACTTCCTGCAACCAAGCATGCCAGTCCTAAGGTCAATCCTGGAATTCAACCTGCTGAACCAGATGCTGAGCTGATTCCACATGCTGTCTTGAAGACCCCTCACTATTCAGCAAAGAAGAGGAGGAAGGCATCACAGTCTGAAAGAAGCATTTCATCTAGCCAAAGGAAGCGTGCAAAGCACCGTCGGAAGGCTTGTCTTTCATCCCAGAAAGTGGATTCTCTGAAGGAATGGTCTGATTTTGCCCAAGTGGACTGTACCAGCACCCCTCTTGGGGTGAAAACAAAATATTCCAGACCAGTTGATTATCATACTCCATTATATTGCCCATCAACAGTTACTAAGAGTTGCAGGCCCCTGGCTCCCTCCACCATTCAGAATTGCTCTCCTCCACAAAGCTTAAACATAACTTTTGACCTCTTTGAGAAATCCTGTCCTCCAGTGTTGAAGATCAATACTGTGGAATGCCCTGCTTGGGAAAGTGTCCAGCATGTCTCCAATCATCAGGGTGTGCCACTTATACCTAGGTAGGACCTTCAGAAAGGCAACTGTTTCCCATTATCTTATTTGCAGAGATTTAACCCAGTAGTTCTTGGATTCCAGTGGCCTCTAATAGGGATATGGGCAGTATGCTCTCCAACTGTGGTCTCAAACAAATGGCTTTTGTGGAATTCAGGGAATAATTATAATTGATTTTCAGCAACATTTGCTAAATTTTATGGTGGTGGTACATTGAGTAAAAACTCAGATGACAAGTGTGATATCCTGAGTAATATTCATATGCTGGCTAGTATGTTGTTATTCGCGAAGTCGTATCCGATCCATCGCAACAGCATGGACAATGTTCTTCCAGGCCCTCCTGTCCATTTAAGCTCACTCCAACTGCTTCAGTGACTTAATCCAGCCACCTTATTCTTGGCCATCCCCTTCTTCTATTGCTCTCAATCTTTCCCAGCATTAGGCTCTTCTCCAGTGAGTCCCTCCTTCTCATTAGGTGGCCAAAGTATTTGAGTTTCATCTTCAGGATCTGGCCTTCTAAAGAGCAGTCAGGGTTGATCCCCTCTAGGATTGACCAGTTTGATTGCCTTGCAGTCCAAGGGACTTGCAGGAGTCTTCTCCAGGACCATAGTTCAAAGGCCTCAATTCTTTGGCGCTCAGCCTTCCTTATGGTCCAACTTTCACTTTTGGTCCAATTATATTAGTCATTTCCTAATCCACATTGTTTTCTTAGGATCTATTGAAGGGGTGAACAAACTGTGAGTAAAAAGGAATCTCTACATTATATGAAATCTACAAATAATATTTGCCTTGTTCTGTGTCCAGACAAGAAGAGGCAAGATTTGTGGGTTTTGTTTCATTTTGTTGTTTTGCAGTGATAAACTGGTTTGGAAACTAATATGCAGTTAGTATGGCTGTAACCAAATTTGGATGGGGCTGGTTCCAGACATCCCATTATTCTAGACCCATGCCTAACATAGTTGCACCTTTCCTTTGTAAATTGTGATCTTACGTAAAGCTGTTGAAAGATAAAAGATTATGGATAACACTGACACTTCCAGCCAACTTGCTCCCAACACTATTCAACAGTTTGCCTAGGGGTTAAGAAGTATAATTTGCTATAGAGATCAGTAAGTTTGTGAGGTACTTTAACTTCTATATGAACGTCACTGGTTCCCATTGGTTTTCTGCATAGGTTTTGTGACATGACTCTGTAAAATCTTTGAAAGGTAGGATATATAACCTGGCCTATATGTAAATGCTGATTTAGTTTCTAGTGCTCTCAGTAAAGCATCTCAGCCCAAAAAATTATATAGCTATTTTTAAAAATCTTTCTCATTGTATGGATTAAATATAATCATATGTATAATGCATAGATTCAAAAACTAATCCCAAGAAAAAAATAGAATATATTGTTTAAATGCTACTAGTCCTTTGGGAAAGCATCTTTTATAATATTTGGGTACATTTGAATATAGTTGAGATACGTTTTCAATTCTTTTCACCTAAGATAAACGTCATCCTTGTCAGTTTTCTGAAATTATGTCCTTAGCATATTCCAGTTTTTTTTTAAATGTGTTTTGCACATCAAATCAAATCTTTATGCTGTCATATACCAGCAAAAAAAATTCCTATATTTGTCCTGTTATCTTAGTTAATTGTGACTCTTGTGTTTTATTTACTGGTCTATGATTGAATAAAAATTTGACTTGAATAGGTTTTCCTTTTCTGATGAAATCTTATTATGCTGTCTGGGAAACAGATTTCTTTAGAAATAGAGAGTCACCAAATCCACCTGTGTGATTTGCTTTCTTTTGTGGGTTTATTTCAGGGCCCCCATGCCTGTGTTTACTATGAAAGGCTCCTGTATCCCAAGAGCAACGTCGTTGGCTTCCAAAGCATCGTTACAGAAGAGGAGACATACCACAATGTAAAGCCATTCTCAACTTCTGAGATAAGTTCGGTTAATGTGGAAATTACGCCTGGGTAACTTTTGGTGGCGAGGCAAGGCTGCCTTTAAGTCAGCGCTGACTAGTGCCTGCAGTTTTCAGGTTTTTCAGAAGTGGTTTGCCATGGACAGCTTCCCAAGGCTTAGATTGAGAGGGTGACTACTCCGAGGTTATTCAGTTGATTATGTGCTAGGATTAGTCCTATATGCTTTAACCACAAGAACAACAAACATGCTCTTTAGGTTGATGTTTACAAAGAACAGAATGGGCTATGATTACAAACGTGGGGTAGGTGATTCCTTGTTTATTATTGAGGAGATATAGCACCTGCTTTTTTGTAAGCTTACGGGGATCAGTTTTCCATGGGTGCCAGAAATGATACCACTTGAGTGATATACTTCATTTCAGTCTACAACCTCATACTTTGCATTCTTGATGTGGTTAAAAAGTAATATAAAACTACGTCTCTGGGGGTATCACATAAAGTAACATCTGTTTACAGGTAGTCTTCAAATTACAGTCATTTGTTTGCTGACTGTTTGAAGTTGCAATAGCACTGAAAACAGTGACTGATGACCACTTTTCATACTTATGATGGTTGCAGAATCCACATGGTCACATGATCAAAATTCAGACACTTAGCAACTGATATTTATGACTGTTGCAGTGTCTGGGGGGTCATCATAAGATCACTTTGTTTGAATAAGGAAAGTTAATGGGGAAGCCAGATTCATTTAACAATCATGTCACTAGCCTAACAATTGCAGTGATTCACTTAACAGCTGGGGCAAGAAAAGTTGTAAAAAGGACCATTGTCTTGCTTAGTAGTATAAATTTTGGGCTCAGTTGTGGTTGTAAGTTGAGGACTACCTGTATCTGTTTTTCAGTCTTTTGATTAAGGGAACATGGAATGTATAGTCCATTCTAATAGATTCTTGGTATGGGAAGCTGTACAAAAATTGATTACATATATTCTAAATGTGTGTAAGAGTAGGCAAATTATTTGGTTGTTGGATTGGGAACTATGTCAAAAAGCTAGTGAAGTTATAGAATATTTTTGGGTGCTCTCAGTTATATTGAACTTCAACTCCCATCATCCCTAGCTTCCAAATATGGCTATAATAAAACTATATTCTCTCTCTTTCCAGTTCTACCTCTCATTTGCCAAGCAGCCGCATTGGTAGGCTCCAGGGTCGTTCTGTAAAGTCTTCACAGATTGTGAATGCACCAGGTAAATTTGCTTTAGGAAGTTAATTGGCGTAATCTCCCATATTATAATTTCAGTGGTTGTGGGATGGAATTTCAGTTGGTAGTGGAAAATAAGAGAAAATGGAATTAATGAAAAAGTTTCTTATTTTAAAGGGCTCTTGTTCTATTCTCAAATGAGTGTTGTGGAACAATTGGTGCTGATTTATATTTTCTGTGCATTCATATTTGCAAAAGCATAGAAACTATTGTTAAAATGATAATAAAATCCACATCATGGGTGTAACAAACTGTTTCTGCAATTTCTCATATTTTCTCAAGCCAAGCTTTTTCCCCCCTTCTTTCAACTTCAATACTCTTCAGGCTGTATACATTTTTAGTCTAGTACTTGGTTGTTACATCAGTTTTTAAGTACATACAGAAATCTCAATAATAGTGCCAATATTGTCTTATGAATTGAATGTTTATGTGTATATTGTGTTGGGTACTTGTTAGTTGGCCCCTTCTCTAGTTCAAGTAACATTCTAGTTTTATGTGAGGTTGTTTTGTTATTTGTTAAAGGAGTAAGTGTTTTAAAATGGTAGTTGTCATTGTTGGAACAGAAGTAGAGAGAATAATCCCTAGTTATTATCATTTACAGTTTTACCCATGAACTCTCATCTTAATATTTTCCTCCCTCTGCCCAGGACATCCATCTGGCATCCCTGCATGGAAATGGCGCTAGAAATTTGTACATTCCTAGGAACCAGCATTCTATTGTAGGCTCACCCCATGAAGTTTCTTTCAAGCTTCTACTTGAACATTTTAACATTCTGACACCTTATCTCTTCAGCTTCCTCTGTTTTTATTTAATTGTATCTGAATCTGTATATCCATACTTTTTAAATAGCAGGTGTACATTGAATTAATAGATGACAGCTGAGTTGCCATAAATTATTAGGAAGCAACAGCAAACCTGAAGTGTAAAGTTTGGTTCAATATTATACAGTATCTTCCATTGTAATAATAATATGGTACTCAGCATAAAAAGAGCACAGTTTTCAAAACTAGCTCATTCTGGACCAGAATTAATGATTTTATACTAAAGTGAATGATTCTTCATTTATTCAGATTCTCTTGATTAGCTTTTATTATTAATAATACCTCCCCCATGGTGCACTGAGAATAAGTTTGTAAAAGAATGAACTGAACGAACTAGGCTGCCAGGACCACTCTGTAACACTATACCGTGGATATCCCTGATATTGTATGACATACAAAAAAAATTAAAAATCCATTCTGTTAACCTTGCTATTTGTCTTCCTTTTGCACCAGAATCCAAGTGTGGAAGGGCAGGTAGTAAAAAAAGATACTCTTTAATGGCACGTGGAGAAACTGGAGTCCCAGTCCAGATGGCAACCCTAATTTCAGGAGGGAAGACAGATTATGTTCAGTTATTCTTTAAAATAAATATGGATATTTCCTATCTATGAAACTTTCCATGTAAAATTTGCAGGAGTCCATTAAAGGCACAGGTGATGCTGTGGATTAGTTAGAATGAGTGAGCTGACCAGTCATGCCCCTTTTTAACATATGTGTCAGTGCAGTTATTTTAGAGTTAGGGTTGGGGCTAATCGAGAGCCATGCTTTATGCTTCCCTAAAAGTCCCTTGTGTGCATGCAGAAAAGAGAAGAACAAAGAACATGGAACATTTCACAAGGGTTATATTACAAGGGATAGTGGTCTCTGAGACAGTGACAGCACATCTCACAGAATTTTTCTCATTCTCACTCTCTTATTAAATACAAATCAAGCAACTAAAGTTGTAAGGAGATAAAATGAAAGAAGCTAAAGGACAGTAATCAGTGCATCAAATCAGACCTTTCTGCAAACTGTCCCAGGCAATAGGGAACAAAGGCAGGTGAATAAAGCAAAATGGAATTGATTTGAAAGGAAGTTTATATCTACAATGAAGAAAACTGATTCTGATCATTTGAGATCCTACTGCGTATATCATGTGGCTCAGTTAAATGTTCTTTAAATATGGTTATATAGGTAACATTACTATTATCAACCTGTCAAAAGATTTACCAAAAACAGATCATAACATTCCTTGAATTTCAGTGCAGGATTTTTACCAAGAGTCTGTATCAGTCATGTTAGCTATTTGCTGAAGGGAGACAAAAACAACTCAATAAACCTTATGTAACAAAATTAAAACAGCACAGAACATAAAAGGAACTGCACTGTTCATTATTAGTGAAACAATATGAATCAAAAATAAATACTAACAGAAGCCACAAAATGGTGAGAAATATTGGGAAAAAAGTATGGGATGTTATATTGGAGCTCTTAATAGCTTACTGTGACAACATAGCTTGTGACCAACTGGCTAAACACAATCAGAGGGGAAACTAAGGCAAGGATAGGTCCATTATCTCATGAAGAGACAGAATAAGTTTATTGAACTATGCACTAAATATGGTATAGAAGGCCATCCTAGCTGACAAGGAAGACCATTTATTATTCTTTCGCATGTGGCTTTACTCCTGATATTCTCCATCAAGAACAATATTGATATTCCAATTTGTACTTCACAACAAATATTCTGGTACATTTAACATTAAACAAAGCTTTATTGAGTTTATCAGTTTTGATGTAAATACTGGAGAACAGCTGAAATGCAAATTATCAGCTTGGAAAAAAAGGAACATTCCTCTTGATTGCAGAGAGCAATTGATTTATAACAGCTTTAATCTGTCAGAGAAAATAAAAGATGTTCAGGCCTGCACTGTGTTCAAATATCAACTTATTCTACTTGTTCTTCTGATTCTCTACATATTAATGCTGCACCAACCTATATTAATATTTTCAACTGTATATTTTGTCTATGGACAACTTTTTTGTTTTTCTGGACTAGTTCTTTGAAATGAATGGAACAGAAAAAATATACAGTTCAGACATACTAATCAGCTGTGGATAGATAATGTTATCCATCCACCCACAGAATCTTCTGGGTATTCTGCAAGCAGTTGAATGTACTCTCAAATTAAACTTGATACTTGAAGCTCAGTCACATCCAGAAGCATTGAAAAAACTTTGGCTCAGTTCATGCCTTTTGTCAGCAAGCTTTTAGTACAAGGTGCTTTCAGGTACTGATGACAGAAACAAGATTTTACAAGCCAGATAAATCTGTTCTGAATCAAAAATAGGTCTCTGCACATATTATTGAAAAAATAATACAACTAAGAGATTGATGGCCCAACATGTTTCAGGTAGCATATCTTGCAGCAAAAAGCATGGGAACTTGGCAATAATTAATAAGCAGAAAGTTGGAAAACAGTACGTGTGGATCCTAGTTGTGTTTATCTTCTGATGAATGTTTATTCAGAATGATGGTTTTTTTATATTAACTGCAGATTGAAATGAGATTCAAAGCAACCAACATGTTTTGCATTCCATCCAGCTCTAAAATATGTGCAATTGGAGCAATTGATTACAATTCTATAAGAACAGAAATTTCTAAATCATCTGCTTTTCAAACATCTGAGATCTTTCTGAATATTTTTTTCTTGGGGAATGTTGCAACTGGAAAAAGAATAATCCCATCTTCTTGTGGGAAAAAGTAAAACTTTGCCTCATTAATCTTATAAAAAAGATTTACAAAAAAACAAAGTAGCCCATAAGTAATTTTTAGCAGAAGGCATCTTTTGAATTGGGCAGATTTGAGCAATTGGGTAGATAGAGCAATTGCTTTAAATTGAATTGATCTATCAGTTTACTGCCTTATTGGTCCATTAGAACAACAACAAAATCCTATCTCGATATTACTATTTTGAAAAGCAATAGTTAAAAAACGTTATACAATAGTCAGCAATGTATAGTTGAGTAAAACGGAATCCTTTATGCACAAGACTATATGGGATAGGGTACAGGCAAGGATTTGTATCAAGCACCATGTGGCAAATTTCTGAGCTCTGAAACAAAGGCAACTATGATGCAGCTGATCCTGCTACTTTCTGCAAGGCAATTTAATCCCTTTTTCATGAAACACCTGTTTGCCCCATCTCTCCCCATCATGCTTAGACCCTACCTGTATGGCAACTCTAGTATTTCTATAAGAAAAGGGAAATGCAGAGGTGAAGGGTTAAGTAGTCTTACCTACACATTTCATTTCCCAGCTTTTCATTTATAGTAAAACATCTGGGGAAATATAAGGCATTGCCATATTTAGCTTGTCATCAAAAAACAGAGATGTGCAATTGATATTTTATCAAAATTGGGAAATAATGCAGGCATCAATTAATTTCATTTTCCAATACCAAGAAAATTCAATCTGCTAGAAAATGATGCATTATTAAAGATGCTTTTATGCTACAAAATGCCCCTGGAGCTTCGGGTGGCCCCTGACCTCCGATCCTTCCACCGTGGCCTAAAAACGTGGCTTTTCCAACTCACCGACTCGGACTGATGGAGGGGAGGCGATTTTAACAATAGTTTTATACGTTTTCGGTTTAGTGGGATTTCATATATTTAATCGTTTTTTAACTTTTGTATTGTCCTTTTTATTATTGTAAGCTGCCCTGAGTCCTTCGGGAGATAGGGCGGCATAGAAATCTCTAAATTAATTAATTAATTAATTAATTAATTGTGAATTTTTTTTGCTATTTTAGAAAATTCATAGTGTATTATGAATCTGCTGACCAAATAAAATGCTCTTATTTCAGTAAAGGTAAAAGTAACAGTTCCCTTCGCACATATATGTAGTCATTTCCGACTCGGGGGCAGTGCTCAACTCCGTTTCAAAGCCGAAGAGCCAGCGATCTCTGAAGACGTCTCCGTGGTCATGTGGCCGGCATGACTAAATGCCGAAGGCGCATGGAACGCTGTTATCTTCCCACCAAAGTGTCCCAATTTTTCTACTTGCATTTTTACATGCTTTCAAACTGCTAGGTTGGCAGAAGGTGGGACAAGTAACGAGAGCTCATTTATTTCATTAGGGAGAAGCTAATGTCTCATGATTCATGTATAAAGGTTATGGAGCAACTATCATGCAATCATGGCCACCATCTTCACTTTTTGAGCTACCCCACCAAGAGCCCTTGGAGATGTTGCAGCTGCAATTGCAGAACAATTGACTTCTCATGGTTTATAATCCAGATACCCCAGCCAATATTTTTTTCTGTCACAAACAGAAAACAAGGCTAACTTGATCAATAAGTAATGGTATTATTTTAGAACATAGCAACAGCAATAGCACTTAGCCTTATATATTACTTCACAGTGCTGTCAGCATATTGCCTCCAACAATCTGGGTCCTCATTTTACCAACCTCAGGAGGAGGGAAGTCTGAGTCAACCTTGAGCCTGGTGGGACTTGGCAATTGGCAGTCAGCAGAAGAAGCCTGCAGTACTGGATTCTAACCACTGCGCTATCGTGGCTCATAATTTCAAATTCCTTCCTATGTTTTCCCAGAAGTTAGTCCTAACATTATCAAGTATGTTTAAATAATTGTTATGGGTTATTGTTGTTTTTCTTGCTTAGAATTAGAGAATGGGTCACGACTTCTTTAAAAGTATGTTGGGACTCAAGAATTTACCAAATTCAGAACCTGGAAAGGTGTGGAGCCTTTTCTGAGGTGGGTAGCGAATAAAGATTGCTGGGTTTTTCCTACTAAAAAGTTAAGAATAAAGAGACCAGCAAAAGAAAACATGTAAGCTGGCAAGGATTGTGTGAAAAATGCTAACTCTGCAACATACATTCATACACAAAAACTTCCAATAGTCAGTCTTTGCAGGAGACTTCACTCCTTCCAATTTGTGATTTATTTATGAAAAAAGATTCTGTTAAGTTAGGCCCTTGAGTTTACCAGCACTTTTTTTTGGCACAGATGTTTTAAAAAAAAAGCTGTGAAAGAAAGTCCCCCATCCCTGCTGCCCAAGTTCTATATTTTAAAATCTGCTGGTTATCCATTAAGTAGTCTAATTCTCAGGGGTACTGGTTCATGATGCAATCTCTTCTGACAGCCGATCATCCATCTTTGCTAGCCTTGGGATTGGTTAAAAAAAAGCAGTATCTGAACAGTCTCCCTCTAGGGAGAGGTTATACCCCCACCTCCATGCACACACATGTGCTCCTACTATGCTTCCTGACCTAGATTAAGGAAGAATTGTCTTAGAAAGAAATCTGATTTGCAGATGGGGCACCACTTTGCCTCATTGTGCAAAAAGGTTATAATTAAAATTCCAATTGCCTTTGAGTTTGTGCCCCTCATTAGGAGGTCATGGTGAAAGGACAGTTCTCTGCTGAAATAAGAAAGTACTTGATTTTATTATTAGGGTGCAGTAGTTGCAAATGACATGCCTGCTTTGATCCTGTCTTTTGTTGGAGAGATAAAGCAAAAACAAATGGGCAGGGTTCTCTGATTTTTTTGCTGGTCACTCCAAATACCCTATTATTCAGTTGTGGGCCTTTTATTCCTCAGGTGCAAAGCCATCACCTTAGAAATAATAAGCCTGCTGAAGCAGTACAACGAGATGCCTGCCATGGTTCGATCCTCTTCTCCGCCTGTCTGCTCTCACTCTTTCAAGATGCAGCAAAGATGCAATTAAATACTACGGTTCTTTATGATAGAACAAAAAGACATGACATGAGACCTTGTTAATACTCTGGGATAAGACTTGTTTTTTAGTAAAATGCAGCGATTAAACCAGTCATTTTGGTAAAATGAAGCTCTGTTAATTTCACTTGGTTACAGTTTTTAACTCTTTCTGTAAATCAGTAGTATGTATTTAAAAAACATTTGGATGAAAAGGCATCCATTGAAGAAATCTGGTTTGAATCTCCATTCAGGCATGAAGTTCCCTATTTGCCAGCTCCCAGTCTAATCAGCCTTGCAAGGTTGTTATGAGGATAAAAACAGGGATTTATTCACTGTCCCTTGGCATATGAGCTTCTTGAGGAAATACAGGACTGAAGAATTGTTGCATAATATTAATATTTAATTAATGCAATTTTTACCCCCACATTTTAACAATCTTTTGTTTTTCATTTTGCAATGGGTTTCCAAACAGACAATTCAAAGACTTGCAATCCTTGATTCATGAAAATTGTATGCCCTTCTTAGACCAGGTTCATACATTTGTTCCTTCAGAACATTTCATACTACACGGGTAAACATCCTTGGACATAAGACTATGGGAATTAGATGTTCAGAGTGATGGCATGAGCGTGTCTAGTTGTTTTGGCAGGCAATGCCCTATAGAGAGCATCCTGAGGGAAGGAGTTGAAACAGTTTGTGTCCAGAATGTGAGAGGTCTGTAAATATTTTTTTCAACCCTTTTTCTGATTCTTGCACTATACAGGTCCCCAGTGGAAGGCAGGCTGGTTACAATTGTTTTTTTCTGCAGTGCTAACTATCTGTTGAAATCTGTACCTGTTCTGTTGGTTGCAATTCCAAACCCAGAGTCCCATGTAGTATGGCTGTATTACTACTATCTTTCTCAACTTTTCTATCATCTTCTCTTACTGATATATTAGTATTATTTTATTGTTCGTATATACACTGAGACCTTCTGAATCTGAGACAAATTCTTTGGGTGTCCAATTACACTTGGCCAATAAATCTATTCCATTCACCCGCCCCACCCCTTCCCATTATTTTATTTCTAGAATGACAAGGAAGTGAAGAAGCTATATATCCTATTTCTTATTTATTCAACCCATATGCTGAATATGTATTAGGGAAACAGAATTGGAAGAAGAGGACTGTTAGAACTGGAGGAAGAAATATCAGTAATCTAATCTGGTTTGGCACATGCTACAAAGCTAGTCTGTTTTGCCAAATTCTGTCTATACTGTCATTTCCTGACCTTTATATAAATTTTGCATGAAGATAATCAGATGCTCCACGAATCATGTTTTTCTAAGTAAATTCCATAGTTTGATATATCAACACAACCAAAAGCCTTTCTGTAATCAATGAGGAATATGTTGTTTATTTTTGACATTTTTAAGGTTTCTCAGTTATCCAATATGTATTGGCAATAAGGGGAGATTGATGGACATGGATAAATGTGGGTACCCCAACCTTTTTTAATCTGGTGCCTTTCTGATATGTTGGGGCTTCAATTTGATGCAAAGTTGGAGAAATGTGTTTGCATGATAGATTTGAGCATGATTAACTTGATTTGCTGAATTAATCCAGTTGATTGAGTTTGCACAACGTAAGTTAGTGGTTTTTACAACATGCAATAGTAAAAGGCAATTGGCTCAGCTGTGATTCACAATGTTTGGAAACTCAGCTCTTTAACTAGGAGAAGCTATACTGATGCAGCAGATAAAACAATTGAAAAATGCTTTTTGCCACCAAGGCTGTTCAAAGTTCTAATGTTATGACTAAAAAGATCTAAGTATATTAGATTAGGTCCTTTCCAAATGGGTACATCCCCATCTCACTAAGTGAAACTAATAATGCAGATGGAACACATACCTCTTACCTTGTCAGAAGTGAGTTTTATTTTACCTAGTCAATCTATTCCCTATTCCAAGTGAGCATTTCTTCTTCCTGGCCTGCAATTAGGCTCTGATACTCAAGAAAAACATGTTATGATTCTTCCAAGCAGAATTCTTTATTGTTTCTCACCTATACAGAGAATCTTGCCACACCAAGGCAGACTACCATCCCCGTAAGCATATACTGTACTTCGGGAACTATTAGGGAAGAACCGCCTTCATCATTTCTCTCCCGCAAACAATCTGCACCAGTGGTGGGATTCAATTTTTTTTACTACCGGTTCTGTGGGCGTGGATTGGTGGGTGTGGCAGGGGGAGGGTACTGTAAAATCTCCAGCCAGAGGTGCTATTTGCCAGTTCTCTGAACTACTCAAAATTTCCACTACCGGTTCTCCAGAACTGGTCAGAACCTGCTGAATACCACCTCTGATCTGAACTAAGGTTACTCCTCTGGAATGCACTCCCTCCCACCTGGGAATCTAGACTACATTCTATCGTATTTCCTACTTCAGATGTCAAACACAAATAAATTCTCAAATATTCAGTTTGCCAATAAGTTAACAGTAGAATCAATTAGGATCACAGGAGGGCACATGACCTAGTCTTTGGTAACACTGCTTCCCCTTCATTATAAACCCTATTGCTGTCCCCCACTCTCATTTTCTGTGAGTCAATAGGTGAATTGCTGAGGAGAGAAACATATTCCCTAGGTAGTTGAAGGAAGAGTTCATACAACATTGATGTATGAATACGACCTTGAACACTGAGAAATGATAGGTTTGGCCACACAGATGCAAAAGAGGGCGGGAGTGACAGAAATCAAAGTGAACTGATTTGATCCACTTGTTCCTGTAATTTTAATTGCTTAATTTGGAAGTTATGGCAGTGAGACAGACCAATGTGTCAGAGATCCTTTCTTCAACACTTACCAAGGATACCTACTTCACCTGACTGTATTTCTTTCCCAGTGTTTTTTAAAATAGACATATAAATACTTTGAAAGTTGGCATGCTGCAAAGCGATGTGTCTGTTCTAGTATCATCTATTTTTACCAAGAATGTTTCTAAGCCCCACATAAGCTCCAGAGGTATTTTTAGAAAGTTATGGATGACTGCAGTTCACAAGAAGGGTTTGTTTGGAAATGTGATCACTGCCCAGCAAAAAAGATGAAGATAAACAAGAAGCAGCAGAGATACTGGGAGGAGAAGAAGAAAGCATCTCACTCGCTTCCTCTTTTGGTAAATGACTGTTTTGTGCTTGACCAGGGGACCACTAAGACAATCATTCTGGGAAAAGATCTATAGCATTCTCTTAATATTTGAATGGGGAATTGATAATAGGTAGGCTTTGGTTTCAAAAGCTGCCCCTGGGCTAAGAAGTTGAGGCCACTCTGGATCGATCATTAAGGAAACGAATAAGCCCATACTTATGCATCAAGGGTTCCCTTCCCCACCCCCAGCTATCAGACATGCCACTCTTGAGCTTACAGGAAATTTTTAAAAAAATGAAATATGCTTTTCAGAATTTTGAGGAAATGTTGCACAGTTTGATTGATTGTAGAATTAGATTGTTAGCCAAAGGTAATGTATGCACCTTTCAAGGCATCCCAGGCTGCATCTGTGGGTTCACCTGGAGAATTCTGTTCATTTGCTAATTTGAGATAATGCTGGGAATTTTTATTTTTTAAAATGTGTTAAGGTTCTATGTACCTTTTAAGTAGTAGCTAACTTAAATGAACTAGTGCTGCTTCGTATCTCCATACCAAAGTAAATAAATAAATAAATCTGCTCCAAACCCCTAAATCAACACCACCTCTCTCTCGATGAGATTTTTTAAAACTTACATTGGCTGAAAGCAGCTGTAAAGTGTTTGAGGATGGATTTGTTTCCCCTTCCCTTAGAAGAGCAGTGTGGCCTTTGCCTCAGCATATGCCAGCAATACAATATAGTATGGGAATAATAAATCCCATCTTTCTACAAGTCATGCCATAGAAAGGTGCTATATAATTTTTATTGTTTGCAGGTAATCCTTGTTTTACAATGATACTCAAGACCAGGATTTTCATTACTAAGCTGTGTAGTGAGTGAGTTATGTTCAACAGCTGTGTTGTTGAGTGAGTCATACTCAATTTTACAACCTTTTTGGATATAATTGCTGAACAAATCACTGCAGCTGTTAAGTGAATTGCACGATTATTAAGCAAATCTGGCTTCTCTAGTTGATTTTGTCAGAAGCTTGCTGGGAAAGCTGCAGATGAAAATCACATGACCCCAGGATGCTGTGATGGTCATAAATACATGCTGTTTGCCAACTGCCTGAATTCTAATTACATGACTGTGGAGACATTGCAATGATCATGTAAGTTCAAGGATTAGTCATAAATCACTTTTTTCAGTGCTGTTTTAACTTCAAAACAGTCGCTAAATGAATGATTCTAAGCCAAGGATTACCTGTACTGCCTTGACTGTTTTTAAACAGAATGGCATTGTATCAAGCTTTTAAACAACACCCCCCCCCATAAAATTAGAAATATTTATGTTAATTCATATTATTTTTCATAAGCTGTTTCCTATCATTGTTTTTACTACATTTTTGTTTTTCATGATTGGCAACTTCTAAGAGGCTCTTTTTTAATAAGCAATTTTGAATAAAATATTTGATTTGCAATCAGGCACTTTCCCCTTGAGTCCAAGCAGGTAAAATGTTCAGCACTGCAATTCATAGCTGCCATCTAGTGTCATTCCAAAACCCAGCCTATTCTATTTGTTCACAGTTCTTTTCCATTGGCTTTAGTCTAATATATCTGGCCAACTAGCCAGAAATAAATAAACTGATCAATATTTAAGTCATTATTATACAGAGGTATATTTCTAAGTCTTTGTCTGCCTTGTGTTGTTGTTGCTCTTTCAAAATACAAAATTTTCTATCCATATGATATTTCTCTTGTATATGTCTAATCACTGCACGTACACTTCCAATTACAATTGACAATTGTTGAGAAAAACCATTCCCAAATCGGATGTACTTGCCATGCTGCCTGGAGACTGAATACCAAGTCTTCTGGAGAATTGGGCTAGGAAAAACTGCAAGATGATCGTAGCTACTTGGTAACCATAACTTCAGTTCCCATCACAAGTCCTGGTCCTATCCTTTTCAGTTCTCTTATTCCAACAAACAGTTGGGACTTCCTCACTGCCTCTGCTTTAGATGTCTTGCAATTTCTTGTTTAAAGAGTTGGAAGTGCACATCTCTCATTTCTCAAATGCTACAGCAATAAAATATCTGACTGGTCCTTATGTATTTTCTTTGTATTTTAGGGCAGACTTGTGTATTTTACACTAGTCTGAAAGGGAGCTACTAAAGCACTCAGGACAATTGAAAGCCTATTTATTTCTTTATTTTCTCTGTTTTATTTTATTTTTATTTATTTCTTTATTGCCAGCACAAGAGGTAACAAGTAGAAGATCATTAAAGAGAGATCCAACCTAAAACTAAGGAGAAATTGCCTGAAAGTAAGAACAATTAATCAGTAGAACAGTCCACCTCCAAACTTGCAGATGTTTTATCACTGGGAAGTTTTAAATATTTCTATTATTCTATGTTCCTTCACCTCAGTTTCTATTATTCTATGTTCTTACAATGAACATTTTTCTACTTCCCAAAAGACACTCCCCGTGTTAAGATATCCTCTATTAATAATGTTGCCCACTCAAGAACGGTAAGATGGAAGACAGCAGAAGCTCTGAAATTGCTCATTAACACCTAGTGTGCATGAAGGAGGCAAAGCAGGAATAAAGATCACTAGGCTTCTATTATACTCACTGCAGTTTTTTTTTTCCTTCCCGTGATTCACATTGCAATTAAGTTGTTTTTTCTCTCTCTCTCTTTCTGATGATGATTTCCAAATGTGTGTCTTGTATATTGGTGCAACTTTTATACATATTGTCAGTTCTCCTCCCCCCTCTTTTTTTTTGTCATGATGAAATCCAGTAAGCACACTGCTTTGCAGTTTGGAGCCTCAGAATAAATTCCCTGGGCAGCTTGTTACATTACAAAAACCTTGCTGAGCCGTGCCTTAGCACTGCCCTCCTTTAAGAATTTCTCCCTCTGTGTTGCTAGTGAAAGCACAGAAGGCCAGCTGCTCTTCTCAGTTGTGCAGCCCCTGGACATACCAGTGTCCCTATAGAATCTTCCCTTGATGCCTTCTAGGGTTCATGCTCTGCCTGAATTTTTTGGTTAACAATATTGTAATATTAAAACAGAATAATTAAAAATCCCAGCCTCCGGCATCTTCTTTATTTCCAAAAATGGATCCCATTAAGTTTTCTTACAAAATACAGTTGATGGGGAATGGCATCCCAATGCTTTGTTTGAAAATGTTCCCAGCTGCCCAGGAAAAAAGATAAGAATTTATTAACATAAATAAAGACATATCCACCCATCTTCACACATACATACACCATATAACAACACAAAGGAAATTTTAATATAAAGTAATGTAAGACTGAAACCTTTATTATAAAACAAATACCTTGGTGTGTTTTCTTCTTTCATTTTTTCATTTCATTTCCAATGCAATATTTCATTTGGAAAAAAAGACAAATAACCATAATGCTTATAACATTAATATCTGAATGGGATTAATGATAGTATATCCATTTGTTAACTATATTCAATATTTCAAGGTGCCCTAATAATAGAATACCAATAATCTTGTATACTATATAAATATCATTATTGAAACAATATATTTTATCAAAACTGAGAAATGAAACAATAGATGGCTAGATTTAATAATATATTAAAGAACTGAGCCACTGTATTTCTGTATTAACAGTTTATAGATATATTTTTAGTTTCTTCGAATGTCACTCATTTAATCACTACTCTGTAATTCTTTTCTGGTTGTACCTCATCATATCTTTGGTTGTTATATTTATCAATCAGTAAATACATAAAAAAGAACAAAGGCAAAATTAAGCAAGATAAATATGAAACAGCCTGCTGGGCAGAGAGAGACTGAGGAGCATTCTGGTTGATTAGTGGCTAGGTTCCCTATGAGAGCCATCCCATAATGGAGCAAACTCCATTCAACACCCCAATTCAATGAATAACTCAGGTATTAGGTTGGATTTTAACTCCCAACATGTATATCCTTAAAATTTCAGGTACAACAAATCATGAAGACATTAGCTTAGCAATTGTGCGTTAGAATATGTCACAAAACTTGTGGTTCTAAACAGATATTGCACAGGAGATGCAAGTCTATATCCATTAAAAAATGAAGTAGGGAAAGCATTCAAAACATGGCTTCTGAATTTATTTCCAACCCCTTTTTCAGAAGCAACCCATAAGAGGCATCTGTATTTTCTTTTCCATAAAGGAGAGGCAAAATATTCCTTGGATATGGGAAAGTGTTTCTTTTCTCCCCTTGTACTGCATGATATATATGCATGCAACTGGACAGGGTGAGTCTGGCTGCACAAGGTTTCCTGTGGGTCTCTTAAAATATGGGGTGCTCTGAGGGTGCCTTGAATAGAGCTCCTGCCAATATTTGGAGTCTCTGCTCAACTGCTTCTTCCATTGGGATGCAAAGAGAAATTTTTAGGATTTTCTTTTTTACAGCCTCAGTTGGTCCCAGCCTATGTTCAGACTTGATTGTCCTTTTGTTAGCTTATTCCTCTGCATCAAATCTGATCCCATTCTGTTCAGTTTTAAGACCTTTATTATCTAAGAGGCAGAGCTCCATCCCCTTCCAATCGTTTACTTCCAGTATTTAGTTGAGTTTCAAAGTATTTTTTTTAAACCTGCTGCAAGCACCCAATAGAACAGACTGAATCAGCTAAAGCTGAGAATTGGATCCATGTGGCAATTATTCTTTTTTTTTCTCTTGCTCTGTTTAGACTATTATGGCCCTGCTATATATTTGTCATTGGGAAAGAAAAAGCAAACTAAGCAATGAATAGTTCATTTTTGATTTTCTAGTTGTAAGTTCTCTTACTTTAGTGCCTTTAGCAGTTCAAAGAAGCCTTTGTGTTGAGGTACTGGCAAGAGTAAAATGCATTTCTATTTAATTGATCTTATTAAACTACTTATAAGCTAGTTAGTGGTTCTTCTGGGATATTACTGTCCTTTTCTTGTCCTTGTTTTCCAGATCTGTGCCCTGGATATTTAGCATCTCAATCATCAGTTTTCAGAACTCCACCTATTTTTCAGGCAACTTCTCTGCTCTCCCACCAATTCTGTTGTTCAAGAGGGAAAGACAAAAATGCCCCCTCCCCTCACATACACCCACATCACTTTGACTGGGAATAAAGAAACTCTTGTATTTGCTATGTAGCCTCATTAGAGCCTCTGATTCCCTTCAGCTGATTTTGATGTCGTAATGTTCCCCAGGCTCTCTGGCTATTAAACAATGAAAGGTGGCATAAGTCATGGGCTCCAAGTGGTTTGGCTGATGCTCAGCTTACCCACAACAACAGTATTACAATGGAATTTCTCTCAAAATCTGTCCAAAATCCACTTTGCCCTATTCATTTCTCCCAATCCTGGGTTAAGTGGATTTGAGGTCAACAGTTCAAATTCAGCTTCAGGTCACTGTGAGTGAGAGTTATTCTCGGTGCCTGCTTTTCTCTACTTTTAAGCTCTTCTTAATTGGTCCCAGAGTGGCTTCCTTGGTAACAGCGAGACTGCCAAAATGAAAACAAGTCCCTGTTGTTCCATCATTAAATACAATAAAATGATGTGACTAGCTTGATGTTACAATCAAGCATGCAACTGGTTATTTTAAATCAATGTATCAGCTTTGGCTCACTCTGTGTTACAAAGGCAAGGTGGATGCACAGCTCATAAGATATATAAGAACTTTATTATCATTTTCTAGTAGGAGACCAGCAGGAATGTTATCTAATATCAGAATTCAATCCACTCAGGCAGCAGAGAAACTTCTGAAGAAAAAAAAAGGGCCATGAAAGTATCAACAAAGGAGATCAAGGTAGCAAAGAGAAGCTACTCCAAAAAACCGAAGAATTCGTTCTCAGCTATTATAACAGCAAATGTGTGGGGAAACCTGAAGAACATCCTTGGCCACAGCAGACCTCCCTCCCTTATTGAAGGGAATCATCAATAGGCAGATGACATGGATGTGTTCTTCTGTAGGTTTGAGAGGATATCACTGTCATTTACCACTACCTCTTCCACCTCAGATATACCAACAGTAGCCAAATCTCCTACATTTATGTCCAACCCTCTACCTTACCCTCCCCCCCCCATGATCCTAGAAAAGGATGTGCAAGGCCTATTTCATAGAAAAAAAAAGATAGGAAAAGCACCAGCACCAGCATCAGAGAAAGTAATGCCTTCTGGCTTGAAAACCTATGCTGAAAACCTCACCTACATCTTTAAAAAAACAAGGGAGATGAGCAATGCCCCTTCTTGCTTCAAATACTCTACTCTAACCCTTTTCATAGACTTCAGCTTGGCATTCATTCTAGAAATACTTCACTCCAAATTGATTCAGCCTAACTGTACCTGTCCATACTTGTAGGTGGATTATTAGCTGTTTGACAGATAGGAAGCAACAGATGAAGCTAGGGAAAATCACATCAAGTACTCGGTCAATTAGCACAGGCATCCCCCAGGACTATGTGCTTTCTCCATTGCTCTTCTCTCTCTACATCAATGACTGCATTTCTAAGGATCCCTCTGTTAAAGTACTGAAGTTTGTAGATGATATAATAGTCATTGGCCTCATTCAAGATAGTTATGAGCATGCATTTAGATGGGAGCTTGAACAATTCATCCTGTGGTGCAGTCAGAACAATGTGGAGCTAAATATGCTTGAAACTGTAGAGATGAGAGTGGATTTTAGGAAGAGCCCTTCTACTCTACCACTACTTACTATATTTGACAGGACAGTATCAGCAATATACCTTCAAAAACCTTCAGGTTTTTTGAAATTTGAAAAAATGGACACTTAGCATTAGAACCATCATTAAAAGGGCACAAAAAAGAATGTTCTTCCTGCATCAACTTAGGAAGTTTAAACTGCCCCAAGAGTTGTTGATATAGTTCTACAGAGGAATTATTGAGTATCATCTGTACTTCAATAACTCTCTGGTTTGATAAAGCAAGTAAATAGGATAGGACAGGTAGACTCTAAAGGATAGTTAGAACTACAGAAAAATCAATTGCAACCTATTGTCAAAAAGCTAATAAATTATAATCTATACCGTGTTTCCCCGGAAATAAGACACTGTCTTATATATATTTTGGCTCCCAAAAACACACTAGGTCTTATTTTCGGGGTAGGTCTTATTTTCGGGGTAGGTCTTATTTTCGGGGAAACACGGTAGAAGACCTGTATATTGTGTGAGTCAGAAGGAGGGCTGAGAAAATGTCTATGGACTCCTCACATCCTGGACATAAACTGTTTCAATCCTTTCCTCAGGATGCCGGTTATAGGGCATTGCCAAAACAACTAGACACAGAGACAGTTGAACACCTAATCCTATATACATTGGGCGCTTTTTTTTTTAAATTCATATTTATACCCCGCCCTTCTCTGGAGACTCAGGACGGCTTACAATTTTTTTGGGAGCACAACCCAATGCGCTCAGCAATAGCCTGTATATTCCATTGTATATGCCTGCTTATTATTACTAGAGCTTTTTTTGACCCTCCCAAGCGGCATTTTTACAAAGTCAGCTTATTGCCCCCAACAATCTTGGGTCCAATTTGCCTACCCCGAGAGGATGGAAGGCTGAGTCAACTTTGAGCCTGGTGGGATTCAAGCCTGCACTAATTGCAGGCAGCTGGAATTAAGTGCTAGGCATTTAACAGCCTGCACCACCAAAGCTCTTTCAGAGAGCTTTGTTGCTTTGCATATACATTGAGAGGTTCTGCACCAGATACAAGTTCCTTATGTTTCTAATCACACTTGGCCAAATAAAGTATTCTACATTCTAATTCAGCCATACCTGGAGGGCCACAGATTTACCACCATAACAAAAAACATGGAAGTTACCCTTCCACTCATTATTTTTGTTCTCATTTATCTCTCATTCTTATTATAAAAGCTCTCAAGCTTGTTATAAAATTATATATCTGTCTTACAATTAGCTTGGGACATAATGGGACATAAATGCAAGTAATAAGCCAATAAATAAAATCAATTGCTTCCTAATTTCCCCAAAGGTATCTGCATTTCTAAATTGTCACTTAATATCACTTCCTGCAGGAGTGGGCTTTTATTAATTCCTTACCTTCTTCTTTTAATTATATAAACATTGAAAGAAAATATCATAGAAGGAACATGTGAGAAAAGCATCCTTTTGAGGAACATTAACTTTTAAAGGGCAATTCAAAAGCATTATGAATGGGTCAAATAGAAATCAGTTTACCAGTAATCCTGCACCTATATTCAGCAGAAAATAATAGATCAGGCTTCAGCACTGCACAGGAAATTTTTAAATAAATTTGATAGTGACCAATTTTTCTATGTGTACAATAAAAAATCCTATGCATGGGAAACCATACCACTTGTTAGTACAGTGCAATATTAAGTGCCAATGGATCTATTGCATTGATTGGTTACTTTGATGTAGTGCTTAAGGTAGCAAGCTAGAAATTAGCCCTATAATTATAATATAAATAAAAAACTGGCTGGGTGATTTTGGACTAGTCACTCTCTCTCAGCCCAACTTTTCTCACAAGGTTACTGTTGTGGGGAAAATGAGAGGAGAAAGTTCACCACCTTGAGTCACCGGTACTTATAAAAATAATGAAGGTGAGGTTTAAAAAACATGAATCAATCAATTGCATTTCTAGAAAATTGCCAAAAATGTATTATAATTACAACATAATAGTATTCTAGAACTATAAATATTACTATGCAACTGATCTATGCTCTTTTTGAGATACATCAGTACAGTAATAGAATCCCCAGAGTGACAGATCTAGGGCCATCCAAAAATATTGTTGAATAGGCGTAATGTAGGTTTCTGTAAAGTCATTGCAGAGATATATTGTAAGGCATTTGAATAATAACTGAAATTCTTCCTTGGAAATTGCACAGTGCCATTTTCACAGTAATCAGATGCTTAAGGCATTATTATCGTGGTTACTGGCATGAATTATCTCTGTGTGTTTTATATATGTGTGTGTGTGTCACTGTGTGTGTGTGTGTATGTATGTGTATGTATGTATGTATGTATGTATGTATGTATGTATGTATGTATATGTATGTATATATAAAACCAATCAGCTGTATCTGGTTCAGAATTCTACAGAAGACAATGCACCAAATTTTGAATTCTTAAGACTGTCCTTCAAGGATTGACTGAAAGTTTAGATCATATCTGGTGAAATTACTGAATATGCTTATTGGCATTTATACAAGCACCAAATGCGTCCTGGCAATTTTTTTTGTGTGGTCTCCATAATGTTGATTCTTGCAGTCCAAGAACAAGCCATCAGAATGAATGCAATTAAAGCCAGAATAGAAAAATCTGCTGATGACCCCAAATGCAGACTCTGCAAAGAAGCGGACGAAACCACATACTGAGCTGTTCCAAGACAATCGCTCAGACTCACTACAAACAATGTCACAACACAGTCACTCAAATGGTCCACTGGAACTTGTGTCACAACTACCATCTGCCTGTAGCAAAGAACTGGTGGCAGTGGTGGGATTCAGCCAGTTCGCACCAGTTTGGGAGAACTGGTTGTTAACTTTCTGAGCAGTTAGGTGAACTGGTTGTTGGAAGAAATCATTAGGGCAGAGAACCGGTTGTTAAATTATTTGAATCCTACCACTGTCTGGTGGAACTTCTGAATATAGACTGACAAAGTTTTGGAATACAATACCCCGGATATCACGATTGTGGAGAAGAAAAGTGTGGATCGTTGACATTGCCATACCTGGTGATAGCAGAATCGACAAGAAACAACTTGAAAAAAATCACCAGATATCAGGACTTGAAAATTGAACTGCAGAGACTCTGGCATAAACCAGTGCAGGTGGTTCCAGTGGTACTTGGCACACTGGGTGCTGTGCCTAAGCAAGCACTTAAAAACAACTGGCGCTGAAAAAATCACCATTGGTCAGTTGCAGAAGGCCATCATACTGGGATCTGCTCGCATAATCTGCCGATACATCACGCAGTCCTAAACGCTTGGGAAGTGTTCGACTAGTGATTTGTGATATGAAACCCAGCATAGTTATCTCATTTGCTGTGTATACTGTAGTTTTTTGTGTATAATAATAATAATAATAATAATAACCTTTATTGTCATTGTACATATATACAATGAAATTGATTTTGCTCCTGCTAGTGCTTCCCATAACAAAAATACAATACAACATAAATAATATAGACAATGGTCCTTATACAAGTAATTAGGGAGAAACCAGTAATCTATTTCCATGTATGCATGGAGTGGTTGTGGTTGTATTTAAGAGTCTGACAGCCCATGGATAAAAGCTGTTTTAAAACCTGTTTGTCCGGCTGGCTATACTTCTGTGTCTTCTGCCTGATGATAAAAGTGAGAAAAGGCACTGACCAGGATGTGAATCGTCCCTAAGTATCTTCCTTACTCTACTGAAAAATGAGACCTGGTAATGTCATCCAGTGGTGTTAGGAGGCAACCAATGGTTTCTTGTGCTGAATTTATCACTCTCTGTAGTGCCTTCCTGTCTGCAGCTGTTGAACTAGCACACCATACTATTATACAGTATGTACAGTATGTATTCCTCCTGCCACCCAACAGATACTTTCTATTGTGGACCGATAGAAAGAGGTTATCAGCCGTTATTCCACCTGATTTTTTCCACAGGACTCTAAGGAAATGAAGTCTCTGTTGAGCCTTCCTAACCACCAGGATCATGTTGTATTTCCAGGTGAGGTCTTGACTAATAAGCACTCCCAAGAATTTAAAAGAGGAAGTCCTTTCCACACAGTCCCCCTTGATATACAGTGGGGCAAGTTCCTGTCTGTGCTTCCAGAAATCCAGCACAATCTGTCTTGCTAGATTTTAAATGTAAATTGTTTTTTAAACACCATGTGGATAGCTTCTAGACTTCTTCCCGGAATGCTGATTTGTTCCCTCCATTTATAAGACCCAGCACCATTTTATTGTCTGCAAACTTTATTATGATGTTGGATGGATCAGAGGATATGCAGTCATGTGTATATAGGGAATACAGATAGGGGCTGAGGGGAGCCTGTGCTGAGCTTCAGGATGGAGGATGTAAAGGACCCAACCCTTACTATTTAATCAGCTGTCTTGCAGACTCATCATAGGGTGAGGATCAAAACAGTTCATGACAGCAGCTGCAACTCTATGATTGAAACCCCACCTCTTTTTCACATGTAATATGATATATATATATATTTTAGAAAAGGGCAGAGCTTCAACTGCACAATCACATTTTCCATTTCAACCTTTTTCACCATCCTCTCTGGACGCCTCTATTTACCGATTAAATGCAAGACAGGAAAAATACATGGTGCAAAATATAACAAGCCCAACTACAACCAAATGGAGATATCAGCTTAAAGTGTGTTGCTATATCTGATCTTGTTTACTAAAATAAATTCCATTTAAAAAAAAAGCTACAAAGCGTCTTCAGTGCCCCTAAGAGTAGCCCATCTCCTCTATTGCTGAAGTTGTGTTGTTTCCCAGAACTTTGAAGGGCTGAAATGTCTGGCTGAGTTTTATAGGTAGTTCCTCAGAGACATGCCAGGTCCCCCATCATGTGGGATAAAGAAGATTTAATTGCTATGCACTGGCAACTTCTCCCCCCCCCCCGCCATCCTATTCACAGCATCCAAGTCTTACCCAACAGCCAAACAACAGTCTTTTCTTTCTGTTCCAATGGGGGACATGCTTAAAAGACTCTGGAGCTGGCAAACAACTGCTTTGACCTTCATTTTCTGGGTGGGGCAGGGGTTGCACAGAAAGGGAATTAAGTTTGGATAAAAGCCAGGGACAAGAAGAGCCACAATCTGTTCTATAGTTACATGGTTGTAAAATTCTTCCAAATAGCAAGTTATGGTACTTGGGTATAGCTGGGTATTGGTGAACAGGACAATCATGATATAGGATTAGGTGTCATAAAGACATCAATAAATATGTGGCAGCAAGATTATAAGTGCAAAGGCATGGAGACTATGAATGCTGTAAGTCAACTGCAACATATACAGTATTGTAGTATGGCAGTTAGTACAGATAGTCCTTGACTTACAATGTTTTGTTTAGTGACTGTTCAAAGTTACAAAGGTGACTTATAACTGTTTTCCACAATTACAAATGTAGTATCTCCACGGTCACTTAATCAAAATTCAGACACTTGGCAACTAATTCATATTTATGATGGTTGCAGTGTCCCAAGGTTATGTAATACCACTTTGCAGCCGTTTGACAAGCCAGTCAATGGGGAAGCCAGATTCTCTTAACAACACAGTTACTAACTCAACAACTGTGGAAGGAAACATCGTAAAATGGGGCAATGCTCACTTAACAACTGTTTAGTTTAGCCACAGAAATTTGAAACTCAATTGTGGTTATAAGTTGAGTACTGTATTGAAATTTCAGATCTCGGCTGTTCAAACTCTATTGAGTGGTGTTAAAAATTGTTGATCATGAGCATGAATGTCACTTACTCACTGGTCCCCAATCCTTGAGGTTGATGGTCTCCCATTTGGAATTTGAGGGGCATGTAGAGTGTACTAGCAATGTGAAAGATGGCAGTGAGGGATCTTTATTCATATTAAGGCTGATAATGTTCCAGTTTATGAGAATCTATCTGCCACTTGCTTAATTCCAATGCAGTCATTTTTCTAGATCTCTCCAAACCAAGTTTTAGTTCACAATTCATTATTTTTATTTTGTATGAAAGTTTATGGGTCTCTTTTGGGGCACAAGCATTCATGGAAATAAAGGTGGTGAGGGAAGCTAATGCAAGTCAGATGCCCCCTTTAATTATTTTTTAAAATGCAAACTATCAGGCAATAAAGTCATTTTTTCAAGCTGTGTTTTCTCCGCATGTTCATTGCTTGCTCCAGCAACTGTAAGATTTCTTTATCACCAGCCACAAATGACAGTAGCTCAGATTTGGTTTAGCAGCTTGAGATTATAACTTGGAATTTGCACCCCAGCTTTAAATCAACCACATGCAAGTTGAGACTTCCAAGGAGTTATAGTCCATCATAGTGAAGAATAAACTTGTTCACTCTCGTTTATAACACTGTATAAAGCAGTTTCTATTCTACTTCAGAATACATCAATAAAATCAAATTCTCTGCCTAATGTTTCTTGCTTAATTTTCAGCAAGTAGGGGAAGAAGTGGGGCAATGCTTGAGAGAAACATTAGCTAAAGGGTTTGTTAACTGAAATCAAGGATAGCATTCAGGCAAATAGGACACAAATCAATAAGCTTCTGGTTACTCTAGGTTCTGGAGGTCCATTCCCCCTTTGCACCTTGCTGGAGCAGCACTCAAAAGCCTAAGAATGAACATAGAGACTAGATCAAAGCATAAGCTTCCTATATATTTTTTCTGTGACAGGCCTGGATACATTTGGAAATATAGAAACCCCCTTCTCCCAAAGCCAAAAGACTTCCTCATCCTCCATTGTTATTTTTGTTCTGTCTGTTCATTTGATTTTTACCATTGGATAAATACATTTAGGCTTTCACATGAAAACATCTCTTTGAGTGGTATCATCAAGTCATGGATAAAAGCATATAATAAAATAAAAGCATATAATAAATCCTGTCCCAAGCCAATTGTCCCAGGAATGGCAGAAGTGACACTACCTCAGACTATTTACTTCAGATACTAATTTGGTGAAAGAAACAATAACTCCAAGGCTCTTGGGGTGGCCAGAATCAACTTTCCAAGGACCAAAGCATCCTCTGTAGACAAGATACAAAGATATCCTATTAAAAAAATCTCATATGAATAGATACAGGTGGTTTGTGTTATGTATTGAGTGTATGTAGTTGCATTGAGCCCTGCTGGAGTGAGGCTGGCCTTTGGTTGACCCTGGCTGTTGACCCTGGCTGTTGACTCTGGCTGTTTTGGAGGGAGGCTTGGAGCATTCGTGTTTGGGCGGGCTTTTTCAAGTGCTATGATTGGTTGAGGCCCTGTGGGCCTAGAGCATGGATTGCAGGCATTTGCCTGCTGTTCCTCAGTTCCAGTTTTGAGTCAATAAATGCTGCTGTAGCTATGCTGGTCTGCTTCTTGCCTACTGAAGCCCACTACACAATAGTTTGGGCTTGCAATTCCTATATCACGTGACTTTAGACTGGCAGTGAGGAACTATGGCCCCTTTTGACCTATGGACTGTGACTCCCAGAATTCTGGGCGTTGAAGTCCACAGGTCATAAAGGGAACATAGTTCCCCATCCCTGCTTTAAACAGTAGATATTTAGAATGGTATAGAGTTGGTAAAGTAGAAGGCAGAAATGTGACTTTCAGCATAAATAAAAGCATTACCCCTGGAGCAATGTATGATCTAAAAAGGATATTTGGAAGCTTTTGCTGGCATGAAGTTCTTTAATCATGTACCACTTGTGCCATTTAGGATTTCTCAAAGTTCTCTTTGACAGAGGTTTTCAACAATGCTTCCCCTCCCAGCCCATACCACATTAGCTTTGATTTCTTTGTTTTTGTCAATTTCTTCCCTTGGGACACCGTGTTCTTTCAGCAATTCTCAGTTTTCCAGACAATGGCAGTCAGGCTGGGAAGTTGGTATCAATCTTGTAATGATGAGCATGAAACTGGACAGTTTGGGACAGGGCGTAGAGTACAGAGCTGCTTCTGTTCCAAGAAAAGAGCTCATGCTGTGGCCTCAGGTCTATTAGTAAGGCCCTTTGTGGGACTGTCTGCTTCTGGCTCCAGAGGGACGCAGGGCCTGGTCAGCCAGGACTGTTCACAAAATTGGGGGGGGCAGAATGGTAGTTAAGCAAGAACTGGAATAAGATGAGACAGCTGCAGACTAGGGGTGAAGTAAGCAGACTAGCAGTTGGCTCAAAGTCTTTCCCAACCATGGTAATTTCCAGACAATTGGGAGCGTCAAGGCCTATTTGCAATTAAAATGGTACTATATAATAGTGAGATGGGAAAGGTCTGACCAATACCGTAAATGAATATGCATTGTAATTGGCAAAATCATTTATTATTTGAGAGCAACCAATCTTGTGTCTGCGGTCCACCCACTTATCCCAGCAGGACCAGAAACTAAGAATCCAGTTAATGTCAACAATGATGTGACTCATTCTTGGTGGTTCTTTTTGCCATCTTCTCCTTTTTTTATTCTTAGAAAAGTAAACTGGTTGTTTAAAGTACAATTTATCTCTATTTAGTTCTTAATCTTGTTCAAACAAGAGAAAGATTCTGACATATAGAAGCACTGCCTCGGGTCAGACGTGTCTGATATTAGAATGAATTAGTACTGAGTAATAGCAACTTTCTTCAAGATGGGATTTATCATTCTAAACCTGAGAAAAGTTTGGGAAGGCTAAGTACATATATAGAAGTATTTTTCAAGCAAGGTCTAGTCTGGTATCACTTTATAAAACTAAGATAACTGATTATGTGCCCACTCTTGTTAGTCCCTTTTAATGGCACCAGGTATATCTCCAACTTGTATTGAAAAAAAATCTAAACTTATGGGGGATCAGTTTTGTCCCTGTCATCAAAGATCTGCTGCAACTGAAAGTCAATCAGAAGTTTAAAATTAAAATTAAATCTGATTTAATTAGTTTTTCAGCTATCTGTTTATGAAATGAATCAGACTCCTAGCATTTGGATACTTAAAGAAAATTGCTGAGAACGAGATAGTGCTATTCAAATTCCAAAAATAATTGCTAAAGTTTGCTATACTTCTCAGTCTGACACCCTTTCTTACTCCCTCCATCTCTTAGACTGAGGTAACTGAGGTGGTTAATGGTTGCAATGGGGGGAAGTGCAAGGGGATCTAACTTTTGATAGCATCATACTGCCTTAACACGTGAGTTGCAAGGAGATGGTGGCCATCATAGGCGGGCAAAGTCATCCAAGTGCTTTCTCTCTCCTTTTGATCAAGAATGCTCAAAGCTCTTGCCTAATGTCTTTCTTTTCTCTCTTTGCCAGGGCACAGGGCACTTGGCATTGTAAATATGAAATATGTTGGGGCCTGGCAGGCAACCCATTCCTCCCCCCTCTTCCAGCCTTTCACAGGCGTATGATCAGGCAGGGGTGGTTAATCCTTCTGCATAAAACCCTGTGCAGCACACATACAGTTTGCAGAGCCTGCTAAAACATTTTGATCATGGAAGGACATAGAGTCTCATCCTACGGAAGGCGCTTCGGCTCACAAACCACTTCTGTCCACCATGCCTTGAGGTTCTCGCCAGGCCGCAGATACTTTCCACCATCTCCCACTACCCAGTTCTCTGTCACTAAGCTGAAGACAGCCAGGCTCAGTTTCCATTCTGGCCCCAAGTTCTCCTCTGACAAGGTGGATTTTTCTTTGGCGGATGCTCTCAACAGTGAATTTAAAGAGACCCGCACCAATGAAAAGGTGGAAATGATGGAACTGAATGACCGTTTTGCCAGCTACATTGAAAAAGTTCGCTTCCTGGAGCAACAGAACAAAGTTCTTGTTGCTGAGCTCAATCAACTTCGAGACAAGGAGCCCAATAAGTTGGCCGACATTTACCAGGAAGAAATGAGGGAGCTACGTCACCAAGTAGACCAACTCTCCAACTCTAAAAACCGGCTGGAGATTGAGAGAGACAACTTGCTGGAGGATCTCAACAATCTCCGGCAAAAGTAAGAAAGACTTTCCAGTTTTCATGAGGCGGGGGCAGAGCTTTGAAACACAGAAGTATAGATGGAAACTGGGTGATGCTAAGCTTTGAAATGGTCTAAGTCTAGGATTTCCAAAGTGATCGTTAGGGATGATTTAGTCAAGATCTGTATCTTCTGTATTTGAAACCAATTTTTCAATCAATCAGATTAGTTAAATAATTTTAGGGATATATTTGAGTCACCTTGCCACATTCTGTTTGGCTATGGAATTGGCTAGAGCAGCTTTCTCCAAACTAGGGCCCTTCAGATATTAAGACAGCAACTCCTAGAAATTCCAGTTAGCTCAGTAGCCTAGAATTCTGAGAACTGCAATTTCAGAACATCCTAGAAATTCCACATTGAGCAAAAATACTCCACAGACCATAGAATTTCACAACATGTGATTCTTCAGAAATCTATTGTTTCTACAGCAAGAAAAGTAATAATGGTAGACTTATCTTAGTGATAGCTTCCAAATCATTCTGATCTTCTCCTGCAGTACCAGGAGCAGCAGAGGTTTGGGAGAAACATTTTCCCCAGTGATACAATCTGATAGTGAAATCTGAAACAGCATAACTTAAAAAACTGAGTGTGATTTAATGTAAAGACTTTCCAGAAGGTAAACAACTTGGAGGTAGGTAATTCATTTCATAGATAGCTTCTAATTATCTGCTTTTCTTATTTCTGAATTATAATTGTTCATTTATTCCTGGGAGTCTTCAAGTAGATAGGAAACCCAAGTAAATATATACTGTAAATATACATAATTTGCCCCAAAGGTGCTTTTTTGTTTTTTCTTTGAAGACATTTCACTTCTCATCCAAGAAGCTTCTTCAGCCCTGACAGGATAGTAGGAAGTGGAAGAATTTATATTCCTTGCAGACAGCTAGTAATCTGCATCCTTTTAAAGTGTCCTTGAAGAACTTGGAGGTTTATCTGTGTCCTCAGGGTCACCTGAATAGTGCTCCTGGTTCCTGTAGTCTGCAATTTTTTTCTCTGGAAATCCATTCCTACTCCCATACCACTGATTTGACCCACTTCTCTTGGATGAGAAGTGAAACATCTTCAAAGAAAAAACAAAAAAGTCCAGTTGCCTCTTGAAAAAGCACCTTTGGGACAATTATGACCTGGATAACTGAGAATCTCTACTTTTATACATTTGTATATATTGGCTGGTGTGGACCAGAAAGAAAGCTTTTTCTGCAATAGTCCCTGCTTTGTGGAACATCCTCCCCTTCTGAAATCAGAATGGTCCCAACCTTGTTAGTCATTTGTAAGGCCCTAAAAATCCATGTTCCCAACCCTGAGGTGCTGAACGTGCCAAGGGTCCCATTTCCTGGCTATAGTGCTGATGGGACAAATATCTTGCTCTTGTGTATCTTGAATTGGATGTTTTTAATGTTCTTTACTGATTTTACTGGTTTTTTCCCAGTCATTGACTGAGATGGGTGTCCATAAAAATTAAATAAATAACAAACATAAAATAAATAACTGAACAAACAACATTACACCATACTATAGCATGTTCAAGCCAGCAGAGTCAGTATAGAAATTAAATTTCCTTTAATTTAAATGTAACTCTTTTCATTTAGTTAATTTATATTTATTCCAAATGCTTAACAAAATTCCTCTGGTCACAATTGAAATTACAAGTCATTATCAACTTTCGGAGGCACTGTAGGCCTGTAGTACTCAGCTCTGTTGTTCCATCTCCAATTCAGTAGAGCTACTGTCCTCCCTTGAAAGTCAAACTATTTTTTAAAACAAGAGCATTATAAGTGTTATAGTAAGAGCAAACCTTATAATTCTCAAGATCAAGAGAGTGCTGGCCCCATACTAGACAGAAGGAAGCATTTTCCTCAGTTGGCTGACATGACAAAAGATTTCTATCATTCATAAATAATCTCAGCTACTTTGCTGCATAATATTTAATCAACTACAAAGGAAAGCTTGCCCAAGCATCACCAGGACTGAGTGAAGGTTTATAAATTGCACATTGAGCAGGGGAGGGTCTAAACCTTGTCCTCTGGGCCAGGTAGCAGAATGACTGCTTTTTTCAAAGGAGATCCTTGACTGTAGAATATGGCAGACAGTTTTTAGATGCTGGGCTGGACTTACCATTCTTGGAAGAATGGTAAGAAGAAGCCTACTGTGAGGGAGACTATGATATGAAATGGATGGGACTATGACCAGTATGAAGGAAAATATATTCCTAGAATTTGGGGGGAAGCTTCCTAATTTAATGGCTTACATAACAATCTGTATATATTTTGTGCCTCCAAATGGCAGTAAACTACATTGCCAGTTTTCAGCCTTTTGGAATAGAGGAGGGCTTCTAGTCAACCATCCTGCCTACACACAGCAACAGCACAAAAAGCCCCACCTGGATGCAGACCAGCAAGAAGACAGCTATAGCATCCTACAAGCTATAGTTTGTTTGGACTTAAGCTGAAGACTTGCCTAGAATAAGAATTTTTTAAAATTTATTTGTATCCTGCCTTTATTACTTTAGTAAAAAACTCAAGGCAGCAAAGATATCCATCACATTTTCCTCCTCCTGTTTTCCCCATAACAACAGCCCGGTGAGGTAAGTTGGGCTGAGAGACTGGCTCAAGATCCATCAGGTGGTTTCATGGCTAAGGCAGGACTTGAACTCACAGTCTCCTGGTTTCTAGCCTAATGTTTTAACCACCAGACCAAATTGGCTTTCTGTATGATTTTATAGCACCTTGCTCCCCAATATTATGGCTATTCACATGTGCTCTGAAGAACTGCACGTGTAGATTTCTTGCTGACCAGTTAAAATTATAGAATAGATAATAGATAGCAAGAAAAGAGAATAGCTAGCTCTGAAAAAATATAAAAATAAAAACCTTTCACATCATTTTCTCCTCTGGAAATTGCATATTTTCAAAGTGCTTCCCTTAAGAACCTAGTGTCAAAATCAGTTAAAAGTCCTGACATTAGGAGAGTGAAAGGTGAAAACTGTTAATCACATCTCACTATATTTGTCAGATTCCCAGATCACACATCCACACAAAGCACAGAAACCTGGAGTCTTCTCCAAGTTTCCTTTCTCACAATGGCTGATGGAAGAGGAAAAGTTGATTTCCCTCCTTGCAACTCCTGCTGGGCCTTCCGTGTATTCCTAATAAAAATAAGTTATTATAATTATTATTATTTGAAACTTTTACTGAATGCAGAAGTCTGGAGGGAAAGTGTGTATGAACTGCAGGGAATTTGCAAAGGTTTGAGTGGAGGCATTGAACTTGATGTTTGTCCTTGAGTATACCCTCTGATGGAAGAGTACTGATCATTCAATAAACCCACCTTACTTTTCCACCTTTCTCTCTCTCACTCTCATTTAAGATTACAGGATGAGATTAATCTGCGCCTTGAAGCTGAAAGCAATTTGTCTTCCTACCGACAGGTAAGGTGGCAAAATGACAAGTCCTGTCTTGGAACAATGAAATGGTAATACAAGAATTCCTCACAATTGTTGCCTGATTTGAGATGGTGGTTCTTTTGTTGTATTTCACTTCAGGGGTATTTACTAGTAGGGAGTCAAAAAAGTCAAGATGGTGATGATCAAAGTCCTGCTCTTTTTTATGTGCATTGCAACACATGCACAAAGGGTGAGGCTTCAATCATATGGTTGTGTTCGCCATAATATAGCCAACATGACACTCTGAGGACACCTTTTGCGCAGGGAATTATTCAAATGTTGAAAGTAGACTACTTGCATGTTAGTTGCAGCAGTCCATTGAGTGTGTTAATTTTTTCCTGATGAAACTAGGATTTTTTTGTCAAATTTAAATAAAGGAAGAAATACATATTCAGGAGTTTAGTATCAAGCATTCACTGTCCTCTGGCCTATTCAGACAGCTGCTGTTTATTCTGGACTTCATCTACTTTATTCCATCTGTTTTAATAGGTAATATCAGTCAGGAGTGTGTCACTTTTTCTGAACAAGGAGCAACACTTGAACTGGACCCCAAGAGGTGTGCTTCAAAGTGCAATGGATGGATCCAAGATAAAAATTAGAAATCACATGTATATTTTAATAATTATGTTTACATGGTTAAAATTACATATGATTAATATGATTACTCATGTTATATGGAGAGTCATAAAAAAGGTTTTTAACCTCCTGAATATTACTTGTTCTCAGATGAGATCAAAACAAGTGCATATTTACATCTGTTATCATTCACTTCCTGAACTATAGACATCATTCCCACATATATTGTATATGTCCATACATATTTAAAAATATAAACTAGCTGATTAGATAAAAAGACACTACTTTGCACTTTGCTACGCCATATAAAACAAACAAACAAACAAAAAGATTAGATCAGATCTGAGTTCTAGAAAAACAGAGATAGGATAACCTACCACGAATGGTGCCTTGCTCTGTTTGATAGCTCTGAAGTTAAAGAGGTAGAAGTAGTAGGAAATTTGGGAGAAATGTGTCAAAGTATAGTTGTAATGGAGCCTTGTGGTGATGATAGATAAAGATGTATTTTGGAGTTCAAAAATCAGAATAGAATAAGTTTAGAACAATTATAAGCAGAACCCCATAGCAGAAGCTAATGAGAAAAAGAGAATGAGATATTTATTAATTATTCATTTATAAAATTTGTATGTGTCCAAGTCGCTCATGGTAACCCCAGGTGACTTACAGAAGTAGAACTCTAAATCTAAACCCAATAAACACTCCCATCCTCTGGTCAATAATCAAATAAACAATTTGATGGGCTCTGTATCAACTTGGGCTACCCAAGCCCACTGGCAAAACCATACTTTCAGGGCTTTTCAAAGGAGTATCAAGGTGGGGGCCAATTTCTTCTCCAAGGGGTTTAAGTTTAAGAAAAACACCAATATATTAGTTGCCTAATTCCTAAAGAAGGAGATAGTAAAAGCACATTTTCAAACAATTCCAGTTAAGAAAGAAAAATGAGGACAGCAGAAAAGGCTAATGCAACCAAATAAAAACTTTACTGAAAATCTGTAAAAAAAATGCACACAAATAACAGAAAAAGAGTCACATCACAAAAGAATAATAGAAATAAGTAGCCTGAGATTAATACTATGAACTGCTTTAGTTAGTGAAGGATGCTAAAAAAAATAACAAAAATGACTTCTTTAAACATGTTCAAAATAAACAGGAGAAGGAAAGCATCATATTATCAATTGGTCAATGAAGAAGACCAAATGCTAAGAAAAAAAAGACAGAGCTATTCAATTCCTATTTAGTTTCAATCTTCTCCAACGAAAATAAGAGTGTATTCCATCAGGAAGTTGAGAAGAGCAGGTTGAAGAAAACCTGAAATTGATAAAAAGATAATCAAGGAATACTTATTTACTTTAAATGACTTTAAATCTCCAGAGCTATATGAACTATACCTAGCTACTCAAGAAACAACTTATTGATAGTCTGGCTGAATACTTTTTAATCTTTGAGAAATTGTTGAGAATCAGCGAAATGTCAAGCCTCTGAAGACAGCAAATAATATCACAGTCTTCAAAAGGGGGGAAAGGATGCTGCAACAAATTACAGACCTATCAATCTGGCACCGATACCCTAGAAGATTCTTGACCATTTGGAAAAAAAACTTGAAAATAATATAATTAGAAATCATTATCGATTTGACAAGAGCATTGAATAAATTAGTTTATTAGTTCTCTCTGTTTCTCTCTTTGATTCCTTCAATCAGTATTGACTCCTAGTGACCCTCTGGACAAGTCCTGCAGGTATCTTGACAAGATTTTCAAATTGGTTTGCTATAGCTTCCTTCTTAGGTTGAGAGAAAGTGACTTGCCCAAGATCACCCAGGTGGCACTACAATTCAGTCTCCCAGTTCCTAGTCTAGTGACTTAAGTACCACTGTATACCAACTGTCTCTCTTTTGGGGGTTCTGTATTATTCAAAAGCTTCTTTAAAGTCTTAGATGAAGGTGGAAAAACCATGTATAAGATTTGCAGATGATCCACAATTATGTAAGATAGCAATCACTAGAAAATAGAAGTAAAACTCAAAATCGTTGCTTTAAGTTAGAAAAATGGGCTGCAACAAATGAAATTTAACCAAACGAAATGCAAAATTTTCACTTAGGAAATAAAATCAAATGCACAGATATGTGTGCATTAATATGGATACGTGTGAAAAAGAATGGAATGCAACAGTAAATTGAATGTAAAGTAGTAGTGAGATATAACTGCAAAAAAGACAGATATAATTTTAGATTGCACCAATGAAAGACTACCATAATTTGTAAGATATCCAGCAATTCTCAGGCCAAACAAAAGCATTATGTCTCCAGCTTTGAATGCTGGGAAAACAATGGACAAAAATCCATGAAGTTGGAAAGGCAAGTAGAACAGGCAGGTGCTAGTGTTCTGCAATAGGCAGATATTTTGGCAATACTGTAAGAGGTTTCATGCAATTCTGTAAACCAGCTTACAGCTTACCTGGATCATTACTGAAAGCAGTTTTGAAATATGGGGATGGGTATATGAAATATTTATGACCAGGCCTGGTGTCAAGTCTAATAAATCAAATGAACACGTGTGATAACTACATAGTAAAACTGGTAACAACCTGGTAACCTGTCCTAGTCTTTTTTTTCTGTTACATTTAAGAAACCTTAAAGAGACTCAAGGCATTCTCAAATAAGGCCATAGCAAATGCAGCCTCTGACCTAAATGGTGTATTGCATTTCTATATTATCTTCTTTTTTCCCCAAACCAATTTTGTGCAGTTTTGCTTGTAAACAAATCTATAACATACTATTTTATTCCTTTCTTTTTAAGTAGTTAATGAATTTCTTCTTATTCACTTGCTACCGTATTTCCTAATTATCTTTAATTAATCTGTTCCAGTTCCCACTGAGAATCAGTGGATGGTGCGAGAATAGGAGAATATATTTTATTACTAGGTTAGATTTGCAATCAAGGAAAAAATATCCTATATACAAAACAGAATTTTTATGAATGGGTCATGCGCAATAGCAGTCTTGCCCCCCCCCCCTCACAGGAGATCAGATGGAACAAAGTGCCTTTCTGGAGAGAGCTTGTTGCACACATTAGATTTCCCAAGAGAAATAATGGCATATTTCACATTCACATCATAAATGTATCTTCTCTGAACTGAGTATGAAAAGTGACATTCCTCAATAGAGGATCAATCCCCAAACTACCTTTTGTGCTGTCTATGCTTCTGAAGTTTAATAAGATATTGTTTTATCAATAAAAGGATTCAAAAAAGTTTTATTAATAAAATTATTCAGGAAATACATATGGGGTGGGTATAATTGCATTCAAACATCATTTCTCAATGCTTGTTGTTTTAACTGTTCCTATACTGTTTGTATCCTTCTATTTTAAATAATACTACACTTTTTAAAATAAATGTGATTTATATGATTGCTATAATGAATTGCTATTGAACAATGGGCAAAAATGGCAGCACTGAGTCAGCCTCTTGATCTGTTCAATACATCTCATCATCAATGGAAACATCATCAATTAAAACAGGGTCTAACAAAGGCCCAGTGCTGAGGCTTGGCTTTTCCTCCCTAACTAGCATATATAGGTTATCCTCAACTTACAACTATTTATTTAGTGACTATTTAAAGTTACAATGGCACCGAATGAGTGAATGACTCATAATGACCATTGCAACATCCCCATGGTCATATGATGAAAATTGACATCTATCTATGATGGTATCAGTGGTCTGGAATCATGGGATTATTATTTGAATCCTTTCCAGCCAGTTTCCAAAAACAGTCAATGGAGGAAGCTGGAGTCACTTAATGACCACATGGTTCCCTAAACAACTGTAGTGATTCACTTAACAACCATGGGAAAAAATTTGTAAAACTATGCATGACTCATTAATGCCTTGCTTAACAACAGGAATCTTGGCCTCAATTGTTCTCATAATTTAAGGGCTACCTGTACAGTTAATCCTCATTTAGCACTAACTACTGGGACCAACAACTCAATTGTTAAGCAAAGTGGTTGCTAGTAAAATCAGAACTCTGCTTACAATCTCACCTGAGTTTTCCTTTGCTATATAGACTTGCAACAATCGCAAATGCAAGGACTGGTCATATGGTTACTATTTCATCATATATCTGCAAGTAATCATTGTAACCAGAAGTAACAGTCATAATTGCAAAGGGTTGCTAAATGAGGCAGTCATTAAACAGACTACCTGTATTATTGTGGTGCTAAAAGAAATTGAATGGGGATGGTTTTCCCTCTCATATCCCAGTTTCTCTGTCCCCACAGGATGTTGATGATGCTGCTTTATCCCGGATTGATCTGGAACGCAAAATTGAATCATTGCAGGAAGAGATTATATTCTTAAAGAAAATCCATGATGAGGTACAATAATCTACCATTGCCATTCTGGCATTTTTTAAAAACTGAGTATGGAAGGGAAATTGAAGACGCGGGTTCTTTGCCTTGCTAGACAATGTTTGTTTTTCTTTAACATCTACAATCAGGCTGGGTTTACACATTGCACAATGCCATAATTGTTTGGTTTTGTCTTAGCATGTTTGAACCCTGATCACTAGACATTAATCCACAAATGTGTGAACCAGATCAGTTTTCAATTACAGGAAAACTGGACAGCAGCTTCCCATATCCTGATACCCTGAAAATGTGTATGTCTGGCCAGCACATCCAAGACTCATGTTGGGTAGAAATTGTGGAACCTATAATCCCCTACATCTGGACAAGAAGAGGTTGGGAAATACTGCCATACAAAATATAATGCTGCTTAGTTTTGTTATTTGGAAAGCTAAGCCTGCTTGTCATAAGATTCATTAACTGATTATTACTTTTGCAAATAGTTATTAAATTCTTTTTTTTCTTTTGTTGCATCATTATTCTCAATGTTATCTCCCACTCCAATTCTCTGCCAAAAAGAATTCCAGAATTCAGTAGGTTTATCTTCTTTTAGAATGGGAATGGAATCATTGGAATATTACCTTACAGAAATCAATAACATTCATAGTTTACCTTCCGATAAATAGTCTTCATAGTTCCAGCATGGCACCCTAATTGTTAGTCTCAACTTTCCTAGAAACTAAAAATTATTATATTGTGCTATTTTTATAAAGATATCTGAATCTGTGCATTTAGGAGGAAGAATGAACAATCCAAATGATCAGTCTTCTTATTGTTCTGATCAAGAGCCTTTCATCATCTTCAGTTAATTCCCAAAAATCTTAGAAAGAATTTTTTGCAAAATATCTTGCTCCCTTTTATTTAGAATTCTTTATATTCAACATCACTGGACTAGAAGTGTTTTGAGGAGAATATTTAGTTTTGAGGTACATAATTTCAATGGGATGAGCTCCACATAATCTTGTTGTGCAGTGTGTGATGGGCAGACACCAAAGAATATTACATGGAGCTAAGAAAAAATATTATCCTCCATTCATATATTCCATAATATTCAATTCCATTTGAATTATAGTATGGGGATAAATTAAAAGCCAAGACTTTGGAAAGCTGCATGCAACCCCAGTTTCTCAAATTGTACACCCCTAATTTAATCCAGTCAGCAGACCCATAATTGGAAATGGGCATGTTTCTTTTACCCACAGACTGTACTTAATTTATTTATATTTGAGCTGGGGGGAAAAACAGCTCAAAAATGCAGCTTGGGCTGAACTTAAGAATGCTAAGTGGGGTTGAACCTGATTAGTTTTTAGATGCAAGGCCCAGCCTGAGATTATATTATGAAATTGAAAAACACCCCTAACCCCTTATATACTGTTGCCAACTGCATGGGTGTCTCCATATAGTCACTGGGAGTTAAAATCAACTCAAGAGAAACATTATTCACTCTTTAAAAAAAAGCTTCCAAGTAACTGCCAATTCATGTTTCTCTGCTTGCTTATGAGCTGTAGGCTGTTGCTAATTAGTAGCCTTTAAGCCAGAAATGTTTATGAAGTTTCTGAGGTGAAAAAAAATCATTTGGTCTCTCAGAACAGGAATCACTGTATTTCGTGACTCTCCAATATGATGGAGAGTGTTAAGAGACTCATCTCTATTTCTTAGTCCAAAGCTAAAAGTATAGCCTCACTTATGGAAGATACAAGATATGTCAACCCTACCTCCTAAAGTTATTTCCTTCCAAAAATCTATTTTTTCTTCCAACTTCTTTTATTATGGTTGTTTCAAGCAATAATGTTTTCATCATGTACTCTAACATATCACTAGGACAAAGCTATCTGAGGAGCTTATACAAGCAGATAAAATCAAGCCATTTTTATAGGGATTATGTAATTATTTAGAAAAGGTTAAAAATAACTATAACAACAATTATAATACCACCAACACTCCAGGGCACGGTTCAGCCACAATTAAAATTATCAGTTAAAGAACAGCAAAATTTTAAAAACACTTCCAGTATAAAATCAATATGCATTCTACAATTCCATTAAAACAATACCAATAGAGTCACAACCAATAGTCTTTACTAGATAGATTAGGATTGGTTTTGCTGATACAAATTTTTATGAAATCTTATAGTACTCTGATTAAAAAGTGGGTAACTTGAAAAAGGGGAAAGAGGAGGCTAAGAGGTAAGAAATGCTCCATTTTGGTATCCCCAGGAAGATTAAAGTCAGATAAAGTTTTACCCTTTTCTCCACAGGAAGGAGAATTCTGATCTACTTTGCTTGACAAAAATTAGTACTAAATCAGCAACAAACATACACACACAAACACTCAAACACAGTATTATTTGTCACACAAGCATTAGAATTTTCTAGCAATTGATTGTTCCTCTATATTTATGAATAATGTATCTCATACTTGTGTAATGTAGTGAGGTGGGTCACCAAGAAACTTTAGACATTATCAGCCTACCTGATAGAACTATTGGGAAAATCCACCTAGGAAGACTATCATATGAGAAGTGTGGAATATAACTATAAAATAATGAGTAAACATAAATGCAATGGAACAGTAGATGAATTGGCGGAAACTAATGCTGACATTGCAGGCATACCTGGAACAATTCCTCTGTAAATTCTGCCCAAGATTCATTGTGGAAACCTTTTAATGATTGCTCTCTGAAAACCTCATACGCTGAACCTCATACGTGAACTCATACGCTGTGAACTCTTGAATTCAATCTTTTAAGAGGACTTCTCTTTTTTTATTGTTGTAGTCTGAAATAAAATTGACTGGATGGTTATTTAGAAAGGAAAAAGACAGCCTTGTGTTAAAAGCTGGCAATAGGTAATCACAATAGTCAAGGATGAATCCCAAAGGTCATAGATCTGCCTGAATTTTCAGTGCTTTGGAAAGAACAATCAGATGTCACCACTCACTTTGAGAGACCACTTTCATACAAGCAAAATGGTAACGTGAAACTGTTCTGAACTGAAGCACTTGATATTTGGTGGAGGAGAAAGGATTTTAGAAAATCAAGTGCCATTGCTGAAAGGTTCTGTTTCTGAGTGTATAGAAAGTTTGTAATAAATGAAAGTAGGTGATGCAGCCACCCCTGTATACCAAATAAAGAGTATATGCAAGAACCATGTTATTCTTTCCATTCCAATTGTGTGAATTTGTGCATCTACATTCTGTAGGGTTGCTTCATTCCATTTTGGGAAAACCCAGCCCTGCCCAAGTCTTTTTATTGGTTTAAAAACTTTCCCATTTCTTTTTCAGGAACTGCGGGAGCTGAGGGAATATTTGCAGCAGCAACAGGTTCACATTGAGATGGACATGACAAAGCCTGATTTGACATCTGCTCTGCGTGAGATCCGCATCCAGTATGAGTCTATGGCCACAAACAATATGCAAGAGACTGAAGAATGGTACAAGTCAAAGGTATAGCCACAATATAATGGACAGGAGTAAGAAGGACTATCAGCTAGATAATGTAGCATAACTAAGGTCTTCTGTTCCAATATCTTCTGGACAGCATTTCTGATACTAAAAAAGGTGACAGGGTTAATCAAGATGTAGGACATTGACTGGAGTAGGATGGGCAGCAACACGTTTCTCTTCAGTGTCAGAAATTCAGGCTATCAATGTTATTTTTTTTAAGAGAGTGCTGCCTATTTAACAGGCTTTATGCAGGTTGTATTTCATTTCTTTGCTATATGAATGAAACTCCTTTGAGGGGAAGATGAATCATATTTACTTTGATTCAAAATAAGGAAAGGGATATGTGGCTAAAATCAAAGATTCTTTTGTTCTCCTCCAACTGTATCTGTTGTTGTCATTTCTTTCATTATTATTATTTGAAAAGTTGATTTAAAAAAACCATTTGAAACCCAGTCAACAAAGAACAGAGACTTACTGTTTTGTATTACCTGCTACATGGAAATTGCCAACCTCTGATTTTATTCTCCCCTGCCCATTTGCATTCAGATTTGCTGTTTCCATTGATAGGGAAGCTAAAGACTCTCTTAATGGCACAGATCCAGGTATAGTTAAATGGTCCTCTTCAGGAACTGAGATGATGAAGGTTTGGATAGGTCAGATAACCTTGTTTAAATTTCTGGTTGCAACTTTTGAAAGCCACTGACTTGTATCTGGTAGTTTGAAGATTTGAGTGATGCCGCAGCACGAAACATTGAGGCATTGCGTCTAGCCAAGCAGGAAGCTAATGAGTACCGCCGGCAACTGCAAGCCCTCACTTGTGATCTGGAGTCTCTTAAAGGATCGGTAAGTGGAGCTGATGCTAGGAAAAGCCAACAAATTGAAAACATCTGTGTATCAGGAGGTTGGCTGGTCCCGACTCATACTTTCTAGAATAGCAGAGTGAGGGCAATTAATAACTTTCTCCTCAGTTACTTCAGATTATGAAGTAAAACAGAACATTTCTCCACTAACTGAAATCATATATTTGTTTTACCTCCCAAACTGCTCCATCAGTGGCCATTCTACATAATGGCATTAGAAGGTAATATGGAACCTCAAAGGCCCTTCCATCAGCTGTGCTTGAGAGCAACCAACTATTGATTCCTTCTTTCTCAATAAACATCATGTAGCTTTTACTTTCTTTATATTCCAGGAATTGCCCTTTTCTGTATTTTTCTGTATTTTAATATTTTTATTAGTACAAACATACTGAAAAAGTATGTGTCTTCATTAGAAAAAAAAACTAAATATATGAAATTGAGTTTGTTTTTCTCATTCTATTCATTTTAGACCAGTGTTTCTACACCTTTGCAACTTTAAGATGCATGGACTTCAATTTCGCTGCGCCCTTAAAACATGGCTGTTTAAGCAAGCTGATCTATCCCCATGAGATATTTTAAATTTTTTGATTGGAATTATCATTTTTAACCATTGTTTTTAAATTTTTAAAATTTGATATGGGTGGTGCTTAAATGAGTTTAATTTTACTTTAATATTTGTATTGTATGTTTTTTAATGCCCTGTAAACCGCCCTGAGTCCCTTTGGGGAGAAGGGCGGTATATAAAACCAATTAAAATAAATATATAAATAAATTCCCAGAATTCTCAACAGTGGTTATGTTGGTAGGATAATTCTGGGAGTTGGTTACTTGTAGGGACCATAGTGTAGTCAACACCGATATCACTTAGAATTTCCTAGTAGTGACCTATCCATAGGTCTATTCGTAGTAGTGGTTGATCATTGCCTTGTTGCCTTACCAGGAAACTTTTCATTTTCTTCCTTGCAGAATGAATCTTTGGAAAGACAACTGAAAGAAATGGAAGACCGCTATGCTCTTGAGACTACCAACTATCATGACACAGTGATTCGGCTGGAAGAAGACAGTCGGAACTTAAAAGAGGAAATGGCTCGTCATCTCCAGGAATATCAAGAACTCCTCAATGTCAAGCTGGCATTAGATATTGAGATTGCTACTTACCGCAAACTCTTAGAGGGAGAAGAGGGCAGGTAAAATGCAGACCCATTTCTTGTACTGACCCTGTTGCACAACAACTTTATCAGTGAAATTGCTGAGAATCCTGTCAGTGGTCAGCCTTGCCCGTTCAGAAAACTGCAGTCTTCATTTGTAAATTAGCTTTGCTCTAGATATAAAGCAGAGTGAGCTATTAATGTCCTGAAGTTGTAGAATAAATTGTATCATATCACATTGGAATCATATTTTAAATTTTCTCCTTACGTTAAGTTCTTGCAATTCCCTCAAGCAAGGAATTGGCAAAAGAAGGAGCTGGTTGAGTTTCTAGAGAAGCGCAGGCTGTGTAACATGTAAAAAAGGAGTGCTCAGCAGGTCTCTTTCCTCCATTTTTTTTAAAACAATCCCAGCAAATTATGGTATCAGCAAGCTGAAAGAAATAATTTAAAGCGCAATCAAGAGATCAAATAAATATTTTCCATGTTCTTGAAGCTGGCTGAAGAGACTGAAAAGCCGCCAGACCCTGGAAACAGCCAGACATTTGTCCTTAGAATGAATAAGCTGAAAATCTGAAGAGTCAGAGGAAAATTCATTTGGCTGAGCTTGCCTGAAATTGCAACAACTGATACTATGAAAGAAAGGCAATGTCAAAGCCAGAAAGAAATACAGCCAGAAGAGAGAATCAGACAGACCTGGGGTTATTCTTCATCAGCTCTGTAAAAGTTAACTAGGACTCCAATTAAGACCTATTAAAGAGCCCCAGTGGTGATGACCCACCAAACAGGCCTGATTGCCAATCTTGTATGGTATTTTCCTAGAAGAGGCAGGTGAAAGGCAGTGAGTCACAGAGCAGTAGCTCCCATAATTACAATGAGCACACATGTTTATTATTAGGGACAGTCCTTTATTTCAGAAAGCTGTACTTTATATAGATGTAATTTAATTACTTTCTGGGTTTTGCTCTTGAATTTTCCTTCGTAAAAAGAAAGATATAAACATTTTAAATCTTTATGAACCTCTTTCCAATTTGCCCCTCTTTCAGGTTTATCCTTTATTTTCCCCCAAGAAAATATGATTCTTGTACTCATGACAGAACCTGCATCAAACCCTGGAGGACCGGATAGGGTCAAGAGGTTAACTTCTAGTGCAGCAGCCCCCAACTTTTTGGGCACCAGGGACCGATTCCATGGAGAGAGATTTTTCCACAGACAGGAGTGGTTTCGCATGCTGCCTGCATCCCCCAGATGGTGCTTTGTTTGTTTCCACGGCCTGGTTTTTGGCATGCTGCACGCCAGTGCCAGTCCATAGACCAGGGTTGGGGATCCCTTTTCTAGTGGATCATAGTATTGTAAGGACCCTTCACAGTACAAGTTGCCTAGTCTTACAACCTTAGAAGGTAGCTTGGAGAAGAACTGGACTACCAACTGGTAGCCAACCTGCTAATTAATTGCCAATTAACTAAGTTGAACCTATCAATAATTTTAATCTGTGTTCTGTTTGCAGGTGGGTAGGTTAATGGATGGATGAATATATAGTCAGATAAATAGATACTAATTTGCATCTACAATTTAAAATTATAATCTATTCTCTCCCTTCAGAGTTCTTCTGGCTCATTGTACTTGTGGAGATCAGGTCTCCTTCCAAAGTTGGGAAGATTATGGAACATCATGAGAGAGATAAAATATATACCTCTGGGTTGACTTGCTGTTCATCAGACCCACAGTTTAATATTTTAAAAAGTGATCCAATATAATCAGGTTTGAAATAAGACATGCCCTTATCCCATTAAACTACAGTGTATCATATAAATTCAAAATTCCAAATTCACCATGCTAAAATTCTTCATTTCATTCAGGAATGTGTGGGGAAAGCTCCTGACGGTTACCCTGAAATCTGAAAAAAAAATGGTTGTTTTGCTATTTTATTTCAATTTGAGCAACAACTTTGTCAGATTGTGGGGGTTTTTTTCAGTAGCGTTTCTTGATCTTATACCTTGTCTCAAGCACAATCTGAAATTAACTGATTAACTGGACAGAGACTGGGAAAGAAGGGAAAAATGAAAAGATTAGTACATAATTCCCAAACCAACATTTTTCCTTGTTCATTTCTGCAGGATTACTATCCCAGTACAGACTTTTTCCAACCTTCAGATCCGAGGTGAGATATTAATTCTCTTTCCAGGTCAAAAAACAGTATGTGGTCCCTCCTGCATGAATTAGTTCTTTTTTTTCGGAAGAACTAAAAGCTTTGTTTTCCTATTTTCTGACCAGTGGGCTATAGAAAGAGGGGTTTTAAGTAGCTGATTTTCTTTGGAACAAGGAACCATGGCAAAGTGCCTTTTTATGGAAGTATAATTATTATGTTTATTATTAATTGCATTCCTTTCAGTAACCAAAGTTCTTAGATTATAAAATAACTTAAAATGGTAAACCTCTGGAAATATTAAAAAGAATACAGTAAGTATAAGAAGGATCAAAACAAACAAACTTGTTTATTTTTTATAGACATTTCCTGCCTAAGTCCAATAATTATGAAGAACTTTCCCAAACACTGATATTTTTATTGAATTTTTTTTAAAAAAATCATTCCTTATTCAAGTCAGTAACTGAATCCAGAGTATCCTTTCCCTTGCTCTTGCATCTGTAGGGAAGTTATATACTCTTCAATGGCAATTTCCTATCTCCTCTTCACAGATGTGAACAAATTCAGTGATACTGGAATGTTGGATCATCTCAAGGCCTTTTGTTGCAATCCAGCACAGAAACACTATAGGTCCTGACATTCAGCCAGCTTAAAACAAAGTAGACTGCATTTATTTATTTGTTTATTTAAATTTATTTGCTCCATATCTCGGCATAGGCAACACTTGATAAATCACTGCTTCTGACTTCCAAGCCAGCCATTTAAAAATTCTTACCCTTGATAATCAACTCCATGAAAGAGGGTTTTAAGTAGCTGATTTTCAGAATCATTACCATGTTAGATGCTACTTATTCTTGTGTTGATTTTTATACATCTTTCTAAATTACTACATTTTTGTTGTAGTCTAATTTAGGAGAGACTGTTTAAAATATTCCAATCTAAAAACTAGATCTATCTTATACCCTTAAATGATTTTTAATGTCTTCTAACATTAAAAATGTCATTATGGATTAGTTATGTCCAACAACATTAGTTCTGTTTAGCCTATTTGCAGCATTATTTGGCAAAGTTTCTTCCATGTTTTCATGCTAGATATTCTATGAAACAATATTAGAGAGTGAAAGATAAGTTTTTTTCCTCAGAGTTGCTTCCCCCCCTCCCCATCTCACCCCTCTAAGAAAGTCAGCAATTTCTTTGTCATTACTTTACTCTTATGGTTTCATGCCTCAAACCTCACTACAGATCACCAATGGCTCCCAAGTCAAAGTTATGCTCAGTGGCAGTGACCCCGTTGTTCTTTCCCTCTTTACCAGAAACCAGCCTCGACACAAAGTCAGTTTCTGAGGCTCGTCTGAAGAGGAGCATTGTGATCAGAACAGTGGAAGCTAGAGATGGAGAGGTAGGCAATAGCTACCTATGCATTCAAAGCCTTCCTTTTTTTATCATAGAGTTCATCTGATTAAATGTTTAATGAAAAATCTAGTTTGACCTGTTGTTTTCAAACATCTGAAGCATCCATGAGCATATCTGCTCAGAATCTCCCTAATTATTTTTCATTCCCTTTCAGCTAAGGAATTCTTAATTTACAGTTTATTACTCTGTGATGTTTCTTTCTTTCATCTTTTTCTGCCATCAATAGGTAAATGACGTTATTCTTTTTAGCTTTCAAGCTTCTTTGTAAAGTGCCAGTAAGACAAATTAATGTTTATCATCCTAACTTGTTGAACCAAATCTTTAAATAGCCAGCATTAAGGGATCAATATAGCTCAAAACTGATAAGCATAGTATTGCATTAAGAAAAGAAGGGGAAAGGTTATGGAAATTATGTTGTAAACAGAGCAACTTTGAGATAACTCAGTAGAGTTCTTAAAAATCTTAAAAATTCTCAGGGCAACAACAACTAATCCCCCCAACCTTCTTGAAATGATAACAAATAATATCATTGTGCATTAATGTGATGACAGTCTTATTGTTCAGTTTTAAAAGATAATAATACTTTTAGCCAGTTCCCATGTCCTCCTGTACTGAGATTCCTTGTTTTTAAAATATTTAAGAGTATTCTGGTACAGTTGTTTTCTTGCTGTGTTTCCAATTACCGCAATGAAAATATTGGTAAGATTCCTATGTTATAAACAGGAGTGTGCACAATTTAAAAAATGTTGTTTTTTCTAAAACTAATGTATGGCAATATAGGTGATGAGTATGAAGAATGAAATTAGGAGAGAATGGGGAAATAATTCTGTAATTACTTTTAAAAAAATGATTTTATTAAAGATTATAATTGTAGTAAAAATTAATACAAACTAAATAAGAATAGAAAGAAAGAAAAATGCAAAGGATACTCATCACAACAAATATAAACAATTTTGATAATTTTAATCTCTTTTTAATTTACAATCCACGATTGCTTCATCTCATGTGACATCCCAACTCCTATCTATAAACAGACCAGAAAGTATTATTTCAGTTCTTATATCATTAAATGTTGCCAGAAATAACATATCTATTTTATCCTTGATAAATAAACTGACTTCATACTCCTTCCTTTTACTTCTAACAATCTTAATCTTTAGTTGATTTAAGTAATGTAGATATAAATTTTTTTCTTTTTTACCTGTTCTCATCCAAGCTTTAACCAATCTCATATAAAAAGGATCATCAATCACTCTCTTGATTTGTTACTTGAAATTCCCTTCTGAGTTTTAAAGCATCAACCAGTTTCTTTTGTTTTCAAGCATCTTTTCCCATGTCATTCTTATAGCTTGTAATTTGTAGATCATTTTCAGATCTCTCTCTTATTGCCAACTCAGTCTCTGTCTTATTGGATAAAACTTGTTCTTCTTCTGCCATTTGTTCCAAAACATCTTTTAAACAGTCTATCCATAGAAGTAAACATCACTACTGACATTGTTGGTATTAACTTCAGATTCCATTTGTTAAAAATATCCTTCAGTATTTTCAATGTTATAATTTTTACATCATTCTGTAGCTGCTATTCAGGTTTATTTTTTAATTAAAATCTTTAGTTCCCTCTAGTGTCCATTTTTTAAAAAAATGATTATCTCTTTTATGACATAGAAAAAATTACAACAAATCAACTTTTCCCATAGGAAGAATTCTTTATAATTAATTCCTAAACGTATTTCAAATTATCTGGAAATTTAACCATCTAAAACTTTCTAAAATCAAAGTTTTAATTAGCTTTTTGGTATTTATTTTTAAAAATCATTGTTCTTAAACCTGTAGCTAAAATTTTCTTTCATTAAGGATTGAAGGGAGACTCACCCAGTGTTTTCAGACTGAAAAGTAGTTAATAAGCAATTTCTGAAAGTGAATAGAAAAGGAACTATGCAAACCAATTGTCCTTTTGAAAGTTTGAGCTTTTTCACTACAGAGCGATGCTCAGCTATTTGGGAAAGTTAATTGTTCCTTAATTCAGACATCACAAAATATGATGAGCAGCAATGGTAGAGTATGAATCAACTTTTCTGCCTTTCCTCCTAAGTCTGATCATTTTGTATCAGCATGCATAAACTATACCTACTAGAATTATCATCATCATCTTTAGGAGTGGGCTTCATGTATATTACAGTATTTCAATCACCTTTATAAGATAAATCAAATTCATTTTAATCTGGTGGCTCACTCAAAAAGAGTTTCCTGTTTATAGTTTTAAAATATTTTTCCATAGTCCTCCTGGGGACTTTCCATTCTGCAGTAGCTCAAGTGAAGTTTGAAATCTTCATTTCCAACCATCTGAAAAAGCTGAGAACAATGATACAGCAGCTGAACTTCTGGTGGCCAAGGAGACTAGAATATAGTCTTTCAGGGGAGAATAAACCACCTCTAAAGTCAACAGAACTGTAATACCTAGTGAAAAGACTATCTATGCTGTGATTTGGTTGTGGAGCAAGACATTGATTTACTTTCTCACTATAACAAACTTGGTGAGAGTGGAATACTCTGGATATTGATAAACAGGCATACAAACCCCATGTGAAGGCTGGACAATACAGTACCAGTTACAGTGCAAATGTTATATGCCAATAGATTTCTACAATCATTTTTTTCAGGAAGTTGCTTTGCCTTATGTCTTATGCCTTAGGTAGGGATACTTGGTGAGCTTGGTTGTTTTCTTACAAAAATTTCATTACCAAACTAGACAACATCATTAGTCTGATAATATTGCTTAGTCTGGTAATGAAACATCTGCAAGAAAATTACCAAGTTCGGAGAACATCAAGCACCCTACACCCTGAACTATATATATTCTCTTCTATCAATACCTCAGGTCAAACTAGACATGTCTTTTTCCTGCATTTGCTTTGCTTGACAATCATAAGCAGCACTGTATTACCACTGTGTGATGAAACACTTCTCCTTAAAATTGCAATAAACGGAAATTGTTCATTGGAGGCCATTACAAAACTGCCTCACAGAATAGCTAGAAAACAAGGATGGGATAAGAGCAGCAAGATATCATTGTACCTTTCTTGGGAAAACTTGAGGAGCCATGAAACAGTTCACCCAGCAAATCAAGGAAATATTGAAATTGGTCTTTTCAGTGTTTCCAGGAGAGCAGGAACTGAATATATTCATATTCCAGTTGCTGGAAGGCCTGTGGTAATGGACTGTCTTCATAAGTGTAGCCCTTGCGTGGTGGAAAAGCCTATGATACTGTTCTGAGAGTGATAGAAGGATCTTGCTGTGCTTGTCTAAAAATATACCTGAAGGTATAGAAGAAGGCATTTGAATTTGAAGTTTATGGAAAAGAAATTCACTAGGTCTTTCAGCTAAGGCCAAATTTCCTCTTTAATGTGCTTTACAAATTTGTCTTTCATCCAATAGCAAACAAAAAAACAAACAAACAAAAAATCCCCCCAGAGCTGAAGGCAGACGAAAGGAAGATTCTTACCCAAGTAAATGGTGATGATGAGATCCTGTCCATCAAGATTCACATTTACTTTTTTAAAAAGCCAAACAAACACAACAATGTAAATAAGCTAAGGGAGATTTCTCTATCTTATTAGTCTTGTTTCTTAACTGCAGTTGAGTAGAATCTCAAGTGCCCTCTTGTGCTTATAAAATAAGACTACAGCTGGTTAAAATCTTTCTTAGATAAAATTTTCATTTTGCATGTGGTACGTGTCATTTGTTATTACTAGGTGACAAGTACTACATGCTCCTACTGGCATGTATATTACAAACCATTAGCTAAATTAATACATGATGTATTATTGCAATAACAAGAGCGGAATTAATTGCTTTATTTTTAGTATTATTATAAAAAATAGGTGAAAAAACCAAACGTTTGAAGGGCTGTCATAGGGAAGAGGGTGTCAGTTTATTCTCCAAGCATCTGAGGGCAGGACAGGAAACACTGGGTGGAAGCTAGTTAGTGAGAGATTCAACCTAGAACTAAGGAGAAATTTCCTGACAGTGACAACAATTACTCAATAGAGCAAATTACCTCCCAATGTTGCGGATGTTCTACTGCTGATGGAGATTGTTCTGGGATGAAATAAAGTCTTCTGCCTTGCACAAGGAGTTGGATTTGAAGATCTCCAAGATCAAAGATTCTATATTTTAAACTCTATTTAACGTAGAATTGGTAGAGAACTATTTTGATTTTTTTAAGGGGAATGCAAAATGAAGCACATGTCTGACAAAAGAGAAATGTCACAATTAACATTAATTGATATAACTTTTACATTCTCTCCAAACATTGTAGGTGATCAAGGAGTCCACCCAAGAACAGAAGGAAGTGGCATGAAGTAAAAAACAGTACATGGAAGAATTTTTCTAGGTTAGGATGCTAAGAGAGCTCTGCATCCTTCCAGTTTTCAACCTTGGCACAGAAACAGTTTTGAATCTGCAGCAACCATTGAAAATAATAAATATGCAAATTTAATTACCATGCCAGAAAATAACCAAATAACTCAGTAGCTGGTGCTTCAGCTGACTATAATGGCTTTTTTGAGTTTATTTTTATCTTCAATATTTCTGTTGCAGTGACTTTTGAGTGTCCCAAATAGTACAGTATTTAGACCTGGCTATACAGGTAGTCCTCAACTTCCAGCAATTCACTTAAATGACCGTTCAAAGTTACAACGGCACTGAAAAAAGTGAGTTATGACTGTTTTTCACCCTTACAACCATTACAGTATCCCCATAATCATGTGATCAAAATTCAGATGGTTCGCAACTGACTCACGTTTATGACTGTTGCAGTGTTTGTGTGAGTCCCTTTTGTGACCTTCTGACCAACAATGGGAAAGCCAGATTCACTTAACGCCTGTTAATTTAAGAATTGCCATGATTCACTTAACAAATGGGGCAAAAAACATTGTAAAATGGGGCAAAATTCACATAATGTCTCACTTAGCAACAGAAATTTTGGGCTCCGTTGTGATCGTAAGTTGAGGACTACCTCTATTTTGCTAAATAATTGTTCTGGGGCTGGCTTAACAGCCATAACGATGTTTCTCATTATAACCAATAAATGAATAGGAATCATATTACTGCTGATTACAGAAAAGTGCTGGTCACGTTTACATGTGAAAATCATTGACCTAAAGAAGTATAATTTAGAAGTAAGCTTATTTACTGGATATATATATATATATATATATATCACAAATTGTAAAGCTTAGATCTATTAGATCTTACTAATGAAATCAAATAATTACTTGGGAAGAGACGTGAGAACTGATGCATGAGGCACATCCACCTTGGCTTTGTGTTGGGATTATGCCCATTTTCTGGCAAAACACTGATGATAACAGACTGAAATTTGGGGACAAAATATTCTACTATGAGTTTACAATTAAAATAATTCATGAGGAAGTTTTAGCTATATATGTTAAAGGCACAGATTCTTTCCTAGGGAAAATATGCAAAGATTCCCCAAAGGGCTTCCTGTACTTCTGCAAGAAGGAACCCTGGTCAGCAGGAGGCAGGTTTTATTTAAAAATAGTAACTCCCATTTGTGGTTTGCTTCAGATAATATAGGATTTATTTATTTGTTATAATTACATGTTGCCATTCATCCAAGAGCAGAAGGCAACTTGCAACAGAAGCCCTTTTCTGTTTTAAAATTATCACACATGAATAAGTGATTAATATTTTAGTTATATACATCCATTAATCTTGTACCTAGTTTTCCCTTCATAATAATTCATTTTGCTCACCTTTGACTGGTATGTAGTTCGGGAAAAATTCCAGTAAAACCTATACAGTGGCTGAAATTTGTTTCCTATAGCATGCGTGCCTTCTATTATCCTGTGTGCTGGTTTACTGGTTATGATGGATAGCAGTTTTCCAAATTAGATAAATGTGTTACATGTTTCACTTATGTATGGAAATGACTGAACATATATGGTAAGCATATAGAGGTCTCAAATTCTTTGTCCTAGAAGGCCTATTAGTCAACACATCTTAGCTCAGCCTCCCTCTTTGGAGTAGTGCTTGGTAGTGGAAAAGTAAGAGGAAAAATGAGGGGGAAATGTGAAATGTTGAAATGTGTATGTAGCACTAAGGCATGCTGTTAAGGCCTAAGCCTTTCTTCCTTTTCTTCATTAAGAGATAGACCAATCTCACAAGAGAGAAATAAAATAAATCTTTTTTTAAAAAAGGGGAGAAAGGAAAAATATAAAAATACCATTTCAGTTTTAAGAAATCCCATGCAAAAATCAGTGAAAAGAGAGATAAAAATATAGGATTGTTCAAATCATAGATCATGACTTTAAAAAATTTCCCATAGGGAAAAAAGGGAGGGAGGGGAAATATATGGCTATGTGCAGCTCAAAAGACATCTGATCTTATACAAAGAAAATAACCCCCCCCCCAAAAGGTTTTGGCTCAGATGAGACTATAATATAAAATTTCTAGATAAAAAATTACTGTACCTATTATTTCAAAGATTATTATTATTATTATTTTATTAGACTTGTATGCCGCCCTCTTTCCCTAAGGACTCAGGATGGCAAACAATAAAAAACCCAGTACAATTACAATAAAAAGACATTAAACCAATACAAGCCTAATCAATCGTTAAAAATTTAAAAATTAAAACAGGTAAAAACAACCCACACCCCCGAAGTCAGTCCAGACGGGCCTGTTGAAACAACCAGGTCTTCAGGTCCCGGCAGAAGGAGCGGAGGTCAGGGGCCAAACGGAGATCCATGGGGAGCTGATTCCACAGGGCGGGCGCTCCCACAGAAAAGGCCCTAGCCCTGGGCACCGCCAGTCGACAGTGCCTAACTGATGGTATCCCAAGGAGGCCCCTCCTAAGGGAGCGTACTGGGTGATCAGAATGTGATGCTGGAAGGAGGCGTTCCTGCAAGTGCCCTGGCCCCAAGCCATTTAGGACTTTATAAGTTGTTACTAACACCTTGAAAGATCACCATTTTCCTGTGTTTTAATTGTTCCTCGATTTCCCTCCACTCAAGTTAATTCTGAAATTGCCAGGGAAATGGAACGAGTTCCATTTCTGTTCTTAGTTTTAGTTCTTAATTGCTTGCTTCTCTTGTCCTTGGAGTTTTCCACGAGGGACAAAACTGGAGGTATGTGCCAAGAGAGGAATCTCTCCTATGGATGTTCTTGTGGGTTTAAATCCAGCTACCAGCTGACAGTAAATGTAAGATGGAATTGCCTTCCCATTAGTTCCAACTGATAGCCCATGTTTCTTTTAAAGAATTAAGATATTAGATGACCCTAACCCTAACCCTACCATTATTTTATCCAAGCAATCTTGTGCTGTAGATTAGGCTGATACTGACCAAAGTAAGAACGTGTAACTGTATCTCATTAAAGCATTAAAACTTCACTGAATGCTGATTTCTTATAGCTTTTAGCACCTTCCAAACTGATGATCCTGTGATTTATATTAAGCAAATTGTATGCATTAGGATCCAAGTAAAAAGAGGACATGGTTGCATTCTTCTGAGTGCTACCAGCCATTTGGCTCTAGATGGAGGGTGTGCAGTGGATGACAAGGAGAAGTGATGGGAAAAACATCAAAAGGCAAAGTGGCAGAAGAGAGGAAGATAGAAGAGGAAAGGTCAGGTGTTAATGAAGGGCAGTGACAAGATGCCTGTAAGATTAGAGGTTTGGCAGGAAAATACTTGATAGAATTTCATTTGGTTTAACCAAGTCAGTGAAGAAAGAAATAATAAATAAAAATATAAATTGATACTGATTTCAAATATTGAAGCAATTGCTCTAAATCAGGGTTAGGCAACCTATGGCACTTTGAAGGTTACTGAATAACAATTTCCAGCTTCCCTAAGAATTATGGCTAATGCCTGCCCTAGCCGTAAATGACAGTCCACTCTGTGCTGAAGGCTCAGTGGGTTATTCTTTATCATTGCTTTAGCTTAAAGCAAAGCAGAATTCAGTTGCAGAGCAGAAAAGATAGAAGTAAGCCAGTAACAGAAGTTAGGATTTCCCAAGGTGTGCTGACAAGAAGGAAAAAGGCAACAAGTATTTCACAGAGCATGCCTGTAAGAAGCATTGAGGCAATTCTTATTTTTTTTAACTAAATGAACACATATTTGAGGGGAAAAGGATTTTGAAGAATGAGTGGGTTTTCCCAACCATTATATCAGCCATATGTTCAAGCATAATTTTAAGATGTCAGCCTGCTTAATGAAATTACGTATAAATCTAGGGACATTTCTTATATGACCAGTTTAGATGGCTGTATGAACACTGTCACTTATCCATTGTAGCTATACAAATGCTGCTAATTGCATTTTTCACTTTTGACTCCCTGGATTGCATGCACTTATGCATGGATTACATGATTTGCTGTTGTTGTTTTTAATGGTACTTTGGAAAAGAATACTGAATGTTTATGCTTACCCTCTTCTTTTCCTCCTTTAAATTAACAGCTGTGACTATGGAAGAAATGGCAAAACTTTTATTTTTCTTTTAAAAATAAAACTAGGGAATTTGGTGGAACACATCATTTTCCAACACAAAGAGTTACACACCACTTGCCTATTTTCCAATAAAACTAGCTGTACTATCACTAGCAATGTGGATCATATAAACATGATTAAACTTTATAGCTATTTAATATTTTGGATATATTCCTTTTAGAATCACTATGCCAAAATACTTCATAAGTTTTATGCTCTGCTTTGTAAGCTATCCACATAAACATGCTTACATATTTATAGTAACAGATAAACTTCTAATTATAGTTTTACAGAAGATATATGTAAATGCTTAACAGAAATTAAAAAATATGAGGCTATAGCAATGTAATTGTTTAAAATTGCAAACTTGTTTATTATTATATTTCTTTTACAATTAAACATTACATCAAAATTGCTTCTCCTTCAGTTTTTCACTGCTTATTCTGTTTCTTTATTTGATATTCTCCAAAAAAATTTCATAGTGGCTTACAAACAAAATATATATATAAAAACATGCACATAAATAAAATACAGAAGTTTCTTTTAACATAAAAGATGCACAAAATAAATTGCTTGTACTTTGTTACATCAATTAAACTGGATAAGAAATTAATTACCCATCTATTTTCAACTGTCAATAGAATAATTGCCCTAGGAGTGACTGCTACAGATTTGCGATATATATATATATTGTTCAAGCATATTTGAAACTGTACTACTTCAGTAAAAGGAATCTCAGACTGACAATGCTCAGTTAACTATTTTTCTGGATTTTTCACAATACATAGGGATTTTAAATTGGTTTACCAATTGGAGTGTTATTAAGACAGAGAATTCTACAATAAAAAAACCTTTCATATTGCTATATTTAATGAAAACAAGATTACTGTCCTTGCCTTCTGTTAACAGTTGCTTACTCATTGTATATTAGCTCTTATATTTAAGATTCAAAATCATAATTTATGATTTTAGTTGTGAGCCGCCCCGAATCTTCAGAGATGGGGCGGCATACAAGTCAAATAAATAAATAAATAAATGAATGAATGAATGAATGAGCTGAAATTTATCTTCAGTGAGAGTGCTACAGTGTTCTTAAACTGAAATACTTAATTGATAAAGAAATAGTTGCTCAATTAATTATAAAATAAGTTGTGAGACAAATAATAATCATTACTTATTAGGCCATTATGGTCATTTTCTTGAGATGCTACTCCATAGCTGTATATTTAAACACATAGAGGCAACAGCGAACCATGTGAATGACAATAAAGAAGATGATGATGAGCACATAGCTTGTGATAATAGCCTTAATAGCATACTGACTTTCAGGATCATCAAAGCTTCGTCTGTGGCGACTTTCATATACTACAGATAGCCGGAATCCAGCAACTATTTCTCCTTCTCGCCAGCAGTAATAAATACCTTTGTCATTCATCTGGGTAAAACGAATGTGGAGGTGATTCCCATGGTCAATGAAGACCCTCATGGTCTTGTTAACCCCAGTGAGAAACCTACTGAGATATAATCGTGTTGAATCTTTATCCCAGGCAACAGCATGCTCTGGCCTAGCATCAGGGCAAGTAATGATCAATCCTCTGCCAAGGGACTGCTTGTGGAATTGAATAGGGATGTTGGAAACCCAAAGTTTTTCTCCAAGCTTTGAGATAATGTTTGAAATGGGTGCTTCTCCTTCATTTGAAGGTATCTCCCCGTTACAAGATACCATGCAACTTCGTATTACAACCTCAGGCTTTCTCATCTGAATACCATAAAAGAAATTCTTTGGGACTGACTTTGAGCCACAAGATGCCACCTCTTCTAAAGTGGTATGGTACCGCCTGAACAGAGAAGAACTCTTTACATAGCAAAGCCCAATTCTCCGTTGCTCACCTCTGACATCACAGCGGTTGCATTTAGTCCAGTCCCAGAAAATGGTGAAGACCGTGAAATTTGTTTCATGGAGGTCATTCTGTGGATGCTGTCCCTCATCTGCAAAGGCAACAGCTATTCTCCTTGAAGGCTGTACATCTATATCATAACCATAGAAGAAATCCCCTTTCTTTGTACCACAAACATAATGCCCTGAATCTTCCACTTGAATCCGGAAGACAATGAGACTGAACATCCTAATGCTAAAACGACGAAGCATGTCACTGCCTACCTTGATGTGGCGTGAATCTACTATCAAAGTGCCATCAAAATCTGTCAAGACCTTAGTTTGCTGATTGCCCATGCTTTTTTGAAAGTACCAAACTACAGTAGTTATTTCTTCTGGCTTACACTTACAGGGCAATTCAAAACTCATATCAGCCAAATAAGCAGCATTCTCAAACATCAAGAAAGCTGGGCAAGGATTCTTCTTGAACACATCTTCTTTTTCCATAATAGCAAAGGAATGAAGAACATCAGCAATGCTAAGGACTGTAGCTATCACAGCCCACCCCGCTGACACCATTTGACAGCTGTCCATTTGACAGTTTCCACATTCTATAGGAGAGGCTAATTACAAATTGTGGAGTTTACATTTTAACGTGTATCATATGTGTATATTATCTTTTCATAAGAAAGACAGATTCTGGAATTACTTCTGTGAGTTCTAGAATGCCAACTAAGTTCTGATATGGACAAATCTTACAGACCATTATGACTGTATAAATGAAGCTGCCTCATAATCAGAAAACCTAGCATCACATTCTGTTCCAATGTTAAGAGATTTTCAGACTGTACTGCCATTTCTGTAGCATAATTACTGCAATGTGACAGTGTTATTTCCTGTCACCTTAAGAGAAAAAAAGTCAGTTATGTAATTCTTTAAATGAATTTGATGCTTCTTCAAATTCATTTTCAAATGAATTTGAAAAACAAAAAGCATTTTACTATTTGCATCTACTTAACTACAGTATTAACACACCCAGCATCCCGCTTGGTTTTTGTGTTTGTCAGATATTCATGACAAGCATTCATCTTATTCCCAGCCTATCAGCCTATGATTAAAAGGATGTCATAAGGCATCCTTCGTTTTACTATTGTAATGTATTGGACTGCATCCATTATGCTGAAAGTGATGGTGGATGGGATCAGAGATGCAGATTGGTTCGTCAACCTTTTGGACCTCAGGGACCACCAAACTCATAATTTTAAATCCCACAGATCAGAGACCCTGGGAAAATACCCCAAAAAGTCTGCAGAAAAATTCCCCACCCCATTTTCCTACTGATCGATCATTCTTTATTTGGGATTGCAGGATACCATCTCCAGCTCCGTTCTCAGGGGGAGAGAGAGAGAGACTTTTGGCTTCATGCAAGGAAAACAGCAGAAGTCTTTCTTTCTCTCCCCCAAACTCTGCCAGAAATGAGTCTTTGCCAGTGCAGCCTCTTGGAGCAGGATACCTTGCAGGGTCCCAAAGACTCATTTCTGGTGGAGTTTGGGAGAGAGAAAGAAAGACTTTTCTGCTTTCCTTGCATACAGCCAAAAGCAGAAGCAGAAAGAAGCAGCCCAGTGGCCAGGCGAGGTGCATGGGGCAAGTGAGGCAAGTCCCACCCTCCGCCCTTTCCCTCCTCCCCTCACTACCTCGTGTTGTTCGCAATGCAAGCGATGCAAGCCTTGTGTTCTCATGCAGACTGGATTAATTGCTTTGGGGAGTGCTTTGGGGGTGACATTTCTCTGCAGACCACCAAAATTTTCTCATCTTATACTGCTCAACCCATCAATTGTTTCATTAACTGTTTCATTTCACCCAAATTTAATGTAACATCTGAAATAATTTTTTGGGAAGAAGCCTCAAATAGAGATTCTTTCCTTCCAGCTATCTACCCCCTATTATTTGTGATTTTTTACTATTATAGCAGTGGGGGCTAACCCTTTTGGGCTCCTGTGCCAATAATTGCATGCGCGCTTGTGCGCTCGTGTGCCATCAACCAGAAGCAATATGCCCCCTGCACATGCACGCGCTTCTAAGCATGCACGACCCGCGTGACTGCATCGCGTGCTTCTATGCATGCATGACCTTTACGCACATGCTACTGCACATGCGCATGTGTCTCCTGTGTGCCGCTGCACCCCCATGCATGCACGCCAGATACCCGACAATCAGCTGTCGGGAGGGTGGCGCGCGTACATGTGCAGCAGACCTTTTCTGGGCGAGGGCTCGCGTGCCAGCAGTAATGGCACTGCATGCCACTTCTAGCACACATGCCATAGGTTTGCCACCACGGTACTATAGTATACTGTAGTTATAACTTCATAACATATCAAGTTATATAGTTAATTGTTAATCATAATTAAGATGAATTAGAGCAGTTGTGATGTAAATAGCCTTTTAATGGCTGAAACTTATACAACGACTCGGCCGAGGCCTTGGCAGAAGCCTGGTAACAGGTGGCCTCCGGGGCCCTTGCGGCCCTTAACCTGGCTCAGATCCTGAGTAGCCCCCTGGTTTTCCATGGAGCTCCGGGATATGAAGCGTAGGAGGGGCCTGGAGAGCAGATGGAAGTCATCCCGGTCCCAATCTGACCGGTCCCAGCTAAGATTCGCTTCTAGGACTTATCTGGCAGGCGATGAGGGCAGCGAAGAAGGCTTACTTCTCCGCCCTCATCGCATCCGCAGATAATCGCCTGGCCACCCTGTTCAGGGTCACTCGCTCCCTTCTTAATCGGAGGGAGGGGGAGGACCCTGCGCAGGGACATGCCGAGGAGTTTAGTCAGCATCTGTCAGACAAGATCGCTCGGATCCGGGCTGGGCTGGACTCCGCCTGGCTAGAGTCGGAGACAGAGGTGGTGTTGAGGCTTGTTCATGTTATCTGGGAGGAGTTTGAGCCTGTTTCCTCAGATATGGTGGACAGGACCATGTGGCGGCTGAGCACCACTACATGTTTGTTGAACCAGTGTCCCTCCTGGCTGGCCCATTGCCTGGAAGCTGTGTGCGGACTGGATGGAGGGAACAGGCCGACTCAACCCAAACAAGACTGAGTGGCTGTGTATATCATCTTCTTGGATAATCCAGGAGATTCCATCATTGTCCATAGGGGAAGAGGTGTTGTCCCCTGTGGATAGGGCGTGCAACCTGGGTGTCCTCCTGGATGTGCGGCTCAGTATGGAGGAGCAGGTGGGAGCCATCGCCAGGGGGGCATTTGCACAGGTTCGGCTTGTACACCAGCCGCACCCCTATCTGGACCGAGATGCGCTGCGCACGGTCACTCAGGCGCTCGTCACCTCTAGACTCGACTACTGCAATGCTCTCTATATGGGGCTACCCTTGCATGTCATACGGAGACTTCAGCTGGTGCAAAATGCAGCCGCGCGGGTAGTGATCGGAGTGTCCCGATTCTCCCATATTACACCCCTCCTGCGCGACTTGAATTGGTTGCCAGTTGCTCTCCATGTGCGATTCAAGGTTTTGGTACAACTTACAAAAGCCCTATATGGCTTGGGTCCAGGGTACTTGCAAGAATGTCTCCTTCCGTTGACGAATACCAATCGCCCAGTGCGCTCTCACAGACGGGCTCTCCTGTCAGCTAAACAGTGTAGGCTGGTGGCCCCTAGGAGTAGGGCCTTCTCTGTGGGGGCGCCCACCCTTTGGAATCAACTACCCCTTGAGTTGCGCCTAGCCCCTGATCTCCCCTCCTTCCGCCGCGACCTCAAAACATGGTTATTCTTACAATCCGGCCTGGACTGACAGGGGATCAGGGTTTTAATTTGAAAGGTTATTTGGCGTTGATTTAATACTTTTTAAATTTGTTTTTAACTTTTGTATTCTTTGTTTTTATGTACGCCACCCTGAGTCCCTCGGGAGAGAGGGCAGCTTATAAGTCCAAATAAACCTAAACCTAAACATCTTTTGTGGAACACAAAGGGATTTAGAGATTGGGACAATGATACAAGTGAATCTAATAGAATCATGTTTGTTTCTTTGTTTTGTTTTGAGTGTAAGTGTTATAATTTGAATTAGAAGCAAAGCCAGGTTAGGTAGCTCTGTGGAAAATCCAAGGAACTTCTGAATAAAGATAAAAATACATATGCACTTTGGCATTCTATAATATTCCTCTTACAGCTCATTTGCTTATGTTCACATGATAATGCTAAGCCCCAAAATCTGATCTTCTTGACTGAAACATATACACGGTGTTATACTGCTTTCTGCTACTTTCACAATAATATCTTTTTATAATGCCATTTCTACCTCTATGTGCTCAAGATGATACAAAACCAAACAAATTGTCCCTTAATAACAGCAAATTTCTTGACCATGCATAGTCTGCATATTAATATTTAATAAAGCAATGAAAATGAATGAAAATACAGGCACTCTCAACTTGCTACAGCCTCTATGGTATATGTGGCATCTCTGATGAGAAGGATGAAAGAGCATACATAGGATAAAGATTAATTAGAAAGTACTGTATAGGTTGTAGGTATAGGAGAGTTCCATCTGATAGCATGATCCAAAACAACTTCCTTAAATTTCTTTTCAAAATGTTTTATTGCTTTGCTGGGAATAACACAGTCTTTAAAATTTTCTCTATCAAGACTAAACTAGTTGAAATCCCAATTAATATAGTATCAAGTTAATATTAGCCGGGAAATACAATAATATTTTTGCTATAACAGAATATGTCAGAATATTGCGGCTACTCAAAAGCTTGCTTCCTAGCTGTTAACTGGATTATTGCTATGGAGAGCACCTAGAAATAGAGCAGACAATCAATCTATCATACCCTGTCACTGATACTGTGTAGCTGTAAAGAATAAAATGCATTCCCTCAAAATGTCTTAATAAAAGCATATTTATAGTTAATACTTGCTTTTAGGTTTTTCAATCTGAATTAAAAGTTCTTGTCTCTGTTTCAGCTGAGTGGCTTGCTATGCTTACCTATTAGTAAAAAAATCTCTATATAAATATGCTCAAAAATGCCCACATCTGAGTTGTCAGAGGTCCCTTTGATACTTCAAGGACTAAGCATTTAACTAAAACAGAAGATCAAGCAAGATGTGTAGTAAGAAATATGACAAAAGTACTCCAAAAACAAATAATGCATAATTTTAAGCTGATAATGGTTTAAGTTCATATAACATTTTAACGACAAAAAACATTTTAATGACAAAAAGAGACAAAAAGCAAGAGGCCAGCACTCTCTGATTATGTATCTATTTTTCATATGCCCTTATTTTTCCAATATATACTAAAAAGGGCTTATAGACACTCTAGACCTTTCTTTATATTACAATGTTTCCATCCTTAGTCATTAGTATATACTCAAGAATTGATCAAGGAGATTTGGTAAAGGTTCATCAGTTTTAACACTTTTTTTTCAATTCCTTTACCTGCTTGACAATAGATTTGAGTAGCATCTGTACCATCTTCATTTGGAATCTGTTGGATTTCAGAAAAATTGCCAAGGCCACTTTCCATTTTTTGCAATTTTTCAAACAACTGCCTGCAGTTTTCTTTCTCTGTCTCACTAAGTAGTTCAATGTTTAGTCCAAAACGTTTGGTGCCTGATAAATTCTCCAAGATATCCAAGATAAAATTGCAGTCTTTGATGCAAGCATTTTGGTTCAGCACTACTAGAAATTCACCTAAGAGGCCAAAAGCAAGATCTGTTTGGAAGATCCGGCCCAAGTTTTGGGATCCAAGTTGGAGGAGGAGGAGATAGCGATCCTGATTATTTTTCATACATCTGTGCCAATCTCTGTAGAACTCTGCAGAAGTCTCAGGCAGGTGTTCTAATTCCTAGAGAATTTTTAAAAACGACATAATCCCACCACATATTGTACTTTCCAACTCCACAATTAATAACTTCTTCATTTTTAAAATATCAATGTTTTATGGAAACTGAAATTTAAACAGGGCTGCTAGAAACAGATTTTTAAAAACAAAAATGGCACAATATGTTAGGAATCTGTACACCAATTAGTTGGGTTGGCAATATATAAACCAACAATGTATGTTTGTAGCTTTAAGACAAAATCACTGTATTGATTTATACTATATTCTGATTGGTTGATTATATTTCACATTACCATAAGTGGGAGGTAGAGATCATAGCATGCTCTCTCTGACATTCTTTTGCTATCTAAGGTTCTCTGTTGTATTTATGCTGTGCTTATACTTTGATATCTTTGTTTGCTGTAAATGACTTGCAACCGGTAAGAAGATTTTGTAATTAGGTATTATTTGGACTGTTAAACGTATACAACCTGGACCGTTTATTGGACTGTGCTATTTCTTAGAGTAAACTTTAACTCAATTTAGTGTATCTGTGTGTGGCTGAATAATTATTCATAACTACTCTCATAAACGTTTCCATGTGCATATCCTTGTTATTCAAGGGTTATTCTGTACATATCATAACACAATATATCAATTAATGATGAGCAATCAGAAGAGATCAAAAAGGAGAAAAGTAGAATACAAAAGCATCATCTCTTAAAAAAGATATGCTCTCAGTGTGTATTTTTGGGTATAATCCTTCAACAAAACAATAAAAACTAGAAAAATGAATAGGAAAGATAGGATAGGACAGGACAGGATAAGATAGGGTAGTAATAATTCCATAGCATTGTTAGATTTATTCAAATATTGGAAAAAACAATCTTCTAATTTTAGTTTCTAAATAAAATAAAAAATTAAAACAGATTTAATTAAAAAAATATTTGGAGAAACATTTCAGCTCATAGACAGAATTACTCTTACCTGAGGCAAGTCTATCTTAGTCTCTTGTTTGTGTTTTGCTTTAACTGCACAGGAGTTCCACAACACATTTCTGCCACTTCCCATTTTGTCCTTTTTCTCCAGAGGTTTCAAATGGGAGGCTAGAACAATATCTCTGCAGACAGAATGGAGGAAGATTCTGGAGACATTTCAGATAACCATTTTAGCAACAGCAACTTGGTTTAAAGCTACTAAAATCTCATTTCATCTAATTATTTAAATAATAGGAAAGTTATATCATGCATCTTGCCTGGCCTCTTAAGTTTATGGGAAAGGCCACTCTACCATTTAAAACTCTGGATAACTTACAATATATAATATGCAATATACAATAGACATTGCAACATGTAAGAGAAAAAATGCATTAGAGAGGACACCTCTGCTTCTTCAATTTTAACTAGTAACTCTAGCCTCTGTGTTATGTGCTCCAGTTGTTGCTTCTTTCCCTGATATATTATGCAAAATAATAGGAGGAAGAATGATTTAATTGTTAAAGTTATTTGGCTCCCTTCTCTTAGGTATGCAGAAGTTAAAATTGAGGATAATGAAAGCTGCACTATACTGCTAGCACATATCACAGAAATGAATATTTTTCTAGTGTTGTAGTACATTTCCTGCACAAAATAAAAGTACTGGACAAGAAAGTCTCCTAGATTGCTTTCTAATGTTTACATTCCGTGATTAACATTTAAGTTGCTATTCAGTGTGTAAATATATCATTCAATGTTCTAAATATAATGAAATAAGCATTAAAGAACTACTAATATTATGAGACAATTATTACTCTCCAGTGTTAGCAGACCAATAGGCTACTATAAAATAACTGAAAACATTTCTCAGCACCAATAGAACAGTTGGGAAGGCAGCTCAAAAACCACAGTATGAAAATAAAGAAAAGTTCCGGTTTTAAAAATAACTAGACCTACAAAACTTACATGTATTATTTATTTCATTATTATTTGTTTAATAAGTGTGCTAAATTCAAAGGAAATTGCCCTCATGGATAAATAAATGTTTTTATTCACATTCTGCCTCAAATCAATAAAGGAATCTGAAAAGCAAGAAACCTGAATTCTTCATAAGATGATACTTTCTGATGTACCGCTCGAAATTTAGCCTCATTTTCTCTCTGGTATTTCTCATCTGTGGCAATAGCTTCTTCCAGCTCTTTCTCCAAAGCATGGAAATCTATCATGCCTTCCACTTTGGGAACCTAAAAACAGCACAGCTAACCAATACATTATTTAATTTGAAAAACTAGGTTTTTCTCTCAAATAATTGTATAATAAAAAATGACCAGCTTCTTATGACTATCCCAAACACACCATATTTTGTCCAATTTTCCCAAATGTTAAAATGTTTCAGTTTCCATTAGTTTAGAGTAACTTTGTAATACTCATTTTATTTACAAATATAGTAGTAAACAGAATAAAACAGTAGCCCTTGCCCTGAGCTACTGGTACTTCATTTTTAGTCAGATCATAACCATAAACTCAGTATCTGGAGTCAGCTATCCAAGTCAATCATGTCCTTAAATCAATATTTGGTGAATAAGCTATAATGGGATCATGTGCTAAATCAATACTCTCTTCATTGTTCAGCATGAAATTCTTCTGATGCCTGCTGGCTGTTCAGATTTTAAAAACTGGCTCCATTCTGGGGGTTTTGTTGTTGTTGTTTTGGTACTGTTTTTCTAGCTGTGAAAAGAATCATTCTCCAACATGGTAATGTGAAAATAAAATAAAATGTTGTAGTGATTGCATACAGGGGTCCCCGAACATGGCAACTTAAAGACTTGTGGACTTCCAACTCCCTTCAACTGGGAGCTGAAGTCCACAAGTCTTAAAGTTGCCAAGTTTGGAGCCCTTTGCTCTAACGTATGTAATATAACTCCATCCTCATCATTCTGTGTTTCGTGAACTTATTCAGTAAAATCAGTAAAAATAGACAGAAAGATATAATTTTGTTTTAAGAGTCAATTCAACCACTACATCCTTGCAAGTAGATTCTGACATATAAGGGATTTGCTATTGAATGCACTCTAAGTACTTCAATATAAAATAGTAAGTAGGCAAAAACATAATCAGAAACTCTCCTATAAAACAGTAAACACGTCAGCCCGAATTAATAATATTTTGGCCACTCCATATTCAGTGGCGACGGATTCTACAGATTTATGTTTTACTTTACTATCCCATGCATACCCACTACCCCAAACACTGTTCTCGATTTATCTCGCCAACCTAACCGTTACCAAATAGAAGGAATGAAAGATTTTTCTATGTTTGAGGGAACGTAGTTCGATTTTTCCCCCACCTAGGCCTCCACTTTCAATCGCAATTAAGCGTCGGTTCGGTTTCCAAAGCAATTATGGAAACGAGATGGCGAGGTGGACCTATAGCGACCGGGGCAGTCTATAATAAACGCCTGATCACAGTCAATGCTTATGAAAAAAAATCAAATTTTGCTGAGAGGGCCTGAAAAGAATCGAAATCGAATCTCTAAATCCCTCTCACTCTCCAGCATCAAACAGAGGGGAAAAATGTGGAAAATCAATCAGGCTGATAATTGGACAACTTTATCCGGAGAAAATTGAAGGGACTTTTCTTGCCACGGTCGCATCGTGCGCCGGCAAGGGAAACGTCTCGAGCAACGCGCGTTTCTTGAGAAGGAGAACAAAAAAGGTAAAGGTAATAGCGTGCGTTGCTATTTCTTGTAAAGCCTTAGGATTTTTTTTAAATGCTTATTTTTAAAACCAATAAACGGCCTTTAGGTTGCATAATATCTCTCAGTAGACTTAAAATACGCGCTTTATACTTTGGACGACCGTGCTAGAATTCGAATGAGCGGATATGGCAACGGGTAGAGATTTGGGAGAACCCTACCCATGGAAGCTAATGGGAAGATAAGATATAGGCATTTTAAAAAACAAGATTTTGCGCTTTAAAATTGTAGGGAATAAGTGTCTACACATCTTTTACAATATTTTATTGAAACATATACATGCCTGTCTTCATTAATTGCAGTATGAAAGAGATTAATCTATATAAAAGCGAAATACCACTCATGCATCATCACAAAATCTCCAGAACTGTAAAGCCTACAAACTTGAAATTTGGCACATACGTTCCTCTTGATTTCTAGGTGCTCACTAAGAAAGGATTTTTCGAAATGACTATCAGAGCATTAGTATTTCGTATATTATTATTAACACACACTGATGCTACAGAGTTCTACTCCCTCTCCCACCTGAAAAGAAATCTGTTCCAAATGCAAAACACAAGCAGAGGAGAGGAATTTCAGTTTTAGTTTCACAGCAACAACCAACTTTAGTACAGAACAGTTGAGCTAAGCCATGCCCAGGCTCTTTACTCCTTGCTCACACAGCAAATACTGTTTCCCTTTCCAAACAGCCCTCAACTCTCACACACTGACAGGACCAGATGAATACCGATGGATGCTGATAGGCAGAGGCAGAATTTTTTCTCCCTTATTTTCCTCCACAAAAACTAAGCCCAACCATATAGTTTCGTAGTGAAGCACAGGTATGGAGCTAGTATATACATAATCTTCCTGTGAAGTAAAAAGGACTCAACAGTAAAACCATATGCTTGCATTCAGATAGACTAGGTTTGTGGAAAATAAAGCTACAACTACAAAGTGCATTTCTGATAAGGTGCTGTTTTTTGTTGCTTTTTCTTTTTTTTAACCTGTAACAGAAAGTTATCATATTCTAAAACTGGAAGTTGTGACTGGCTATTCTGAAAAAGTCGCTGTTGAATTAGAACAACGAATTTTGGAAGAATAATTATTCTTATTCTAGGTAAGGTGAATGCTGTGAAATGAAGACAATTGTGGCTAAAAAGGAGTTGGAGAAGTTATACCTGATAATTAAAACTAGGGAGAATTGTGGAAGGTTGATGAATAAAAAACAGCTCTTGGATTAATACTGGCAGAAAACTAATGAATTGGTAGCTCAGCTGTGAAACTGAAAATAAAATGTGAAACTAAAAACAAGGAATAAGCTATTTAGAGTAGTATTAAATGCTGATAAAGTATCAAGTTTGTAATAAAATTAAGGTGTTAAGATAATAAATTGAAAAGTATCCCAATATGAATCTTGTAAGCAAGAGTAAGCCACATTAAATAACTAGCAAAGCAATCAAATATTAATGTGATATTTTCAGAATACAAACTAGCTCTATTTTGATTATTTATTTTTGTATTCAAGACCCAGCAACATGGATACAGACCTGTATGATGAATTTGGAAATTATATTGGTCCAGAGCTTGATTCTGATGATGATGATGATGAAATGGGTCGTGAATCAAAAGATCTTGATGAGGTACTGATTTCATGCTTCTGTTACAAACAATATTCATGCTTAAGATCATTCTTTAGTTTTTTACATGCTTCTGTAATTCAGTTTCTGTAATGAACAGATTAAAGATTAAGATGTTAATCTTGCTCTTGAAAGCAGTGTGAGCCTTAATTTTAAGAGAGGCTGCTACATACCACTGAGAAAGTACTTCCTTGTTTGGCAGCATTTTACAAACTATCCAATATGCACATATGTTTGCAAGTTATAACTGAATGTAGATATCAGCCCTAAATTCTGTAAGTAGAACTCTATTACTAACAGTTGGCTGAGAACAATTTATTTTGGTTTCAGCCTGATGATGATGACGATGACGATGATATGGGAGACCATGATGAAGACCACCCTGGGATGGATGTAGTGTTGCATGAAGATAAAAAATATTATCCAACAGCTGAGGAGGTATATGGTCCTGAAGTAGAAACTATAGTGCAGGAAGAAGATACACAGCCTCTTACAGGTGAGAAATTTAAATGGCAGGACTCTGTTGCACAACTTGCAACAGCTATACTATTCTCGAAATCTTAGCTTAGTTTTATTGGATTACTCTAGAGTTGCTGTAAATCCAATTGGCTTGCCTGGGAATAATCATATTTTACTTATTTATTAGTTTTATTTTTGATCAGGTCAAGATAGCATACATGCCTAATGTTGCTACTTACTATTTTTCCAGTGAATTTTGTTCAGCTAAAAAGAGTGACTAGTGCAAAGTCACCAATGGCTTCATGCCTGTGATAACATATAGTCTCTTGGTTTCTAGCTCAGCACTTTAGCCACTACCCCAGAATGGTTCTCACAGTTGTAACTTTTCTTATCCCATTGTCAAAAGGTTGGGAAAGATTGTTCCAATTAACATAGCCAATATGTTGGCTGAGGGAATTTTGGGAGTTGAAGTCCACGTATCTTAAAGTTAAGTTTGGGGAAAACTATTAACATGACGAGAAAGTAACCAGGATAGAAAGGATAGATTGCAGCACATCTGGTAAATAAAGATACTTTTCTATTTGAAAGATATCTACAGCGCAGTCCCAGAAAAATATTTATAGAGTGTATTATCAGATATTTAACTCATACCATCTTTCAGGGCTAGAAAATAAGATAGGTCTAATCATTCTATTCTGTTAAATGTTAAATCTACTGATAGGAACTGCCTAATTGCCACTGATATATTTCATTTACTGTATATTTCATTTACTGTATCTGTATCCTCATATCTCAAAAATAGCTCAATTTCAATTTTAAAAAGAAACAACTGATGTAAAAGAACAACTTTTGTTTCTTCAAGGAACATTAAAATACACTGAATTTTTTAAAAGAAAAATATAATTTTAAAAATCTACTGATACTAAAGAGACATAAATAGAGCTGCTAGATAAATCTTCCTGGACTAAAAAAAGTATATGAAACTACCATATATAAAACTAGATATCATGGAGAAAGGTTATTGTATTAACCCTTATGAGGAGATCTGTTTTATATTTATTCTTTTGCACAGAATAACATATACGGACACTGATTTGCTATGCTGTATTTTAGGCCAGATGTTATACATCAGTGAGAACTAAGACAAGTATATTGTTCTGTCTCATGTGCTATTAGTTACATTCACTGTTTGAAACTTAGGAAATATGCCTAGCCTCTTTTTAAACAAAAATAAATAAATCTTTTTACTTGTCACGCATAAATTAGAAATCCATGGAATTCAGTTTAAGATTTGTGACATGTATTTTTGAATCTGTTTTCATTGATCACTGATTTAGAAATGCCTTGTTTTCCTGTTAAAGACATTATTATTTCAATGCTTTCTTTTCCTACAGAACCTATTATTAAACCAGTGAAGACCAAGAAATTTTCCCTCATGGAGCAAACATTGCCAGTTACTGTATATGAAATGGAGTGAGTAGAACTTTGGATTTATTGGTTTTTCCTTTCTTTTCCCGCCAAACCTTTTTACTGTTTTTGCTTCTCTGTGTTCTTTTCTTCATAACTTCTTCACAAATTGGCAACTAAAACTTTTAGTTGTTAAGTATTCATCTTAATTTGTATTATGGTCTGAGATATGTAGTCCAACTTATATGCAATGTACAAGTTTGATTAAAGATGCCTTAGCTCATATTATAACACTTGTGTTTCTGCACTACTCTTCTAAGCATCAAACCCTTAATCTATTTTTATGTGATCACCCTTGCACTCATACATTTGTATTATACTCATTTTCATTTACAACTCAGCAGTTCTTTGTCATAAGCTGTATTTTTCGGACTATAAGATGCACCGGACCATAAGACGCACCTAAATTTAGAGGAGGAAAAAAAATAGTTTTTTGCCTCCGCATGTTCAGAAGCACTCTGCAGGTCAAAAATGGGCCTGTTTTTGGCCTTCCAAACCCTCTATGGGTCCCGTTTTTGGCCTTCCTGGCGCCTAGAAGCACTCTGCAAGGCAAAAATGGGCCCAGGACCCGTGGAGGCCTCCAGGCCCATTTTTGGCTTGCAGAGTGCTTCTGGACGCCGGCGAAGGCAAAAATGGAACCCACAGAAGGTTTGGGAGGCCAAAAACAGGCCCGTATTCACTCTATAAGACACACAGACATTTCCACCCACTTTTTTGGGGGGGAAAGTGCATCTTACAGTCCGAAAAATACAGTAACTCTTTCCTATTTATCTCAGAAACTTAGCTGCAGAACTTACAATCAATTCCCTATTCTCTGTGTTTACAGCAAGGGGCCAGTAATGTGAAAGAGAGATGAGGAAATGCAGAATGTTATCAACATGAATTATAAGTTACAAATATTAGAGACAGATAAATTTCACTGAACTTTAATGTCACTGCTTTTTTTTTTTTTTGGTTTGTCTGTTCAAGCTTCTAAGCTCATAGCAAGCAGGTGTCTGCTAGCCAGCACTGTGTTATCTTGTCTCCATGGTAATGAGATAAGAAAGTCTTGTGATGTTTTGGTCCACTGCGCATGTGTACAAAGTTTATACTTCACTTCCTTTGCAACATCCGTTAATTTTTCTTTTGTTTCTTTTTCTATATGCCTTGGTGGAGATTAGGTTGCAAACATGTAGCTCCATGTAGGTTTCTTTATTTTACAAATAAAAATGTTTTTAGATTACTTTTCAGGTCTACTTTTTATCAGCATTGACAGCAAAGAAAAACACAGTCTATCACCTCTAATTAGCAGGGATGTTTTGGAAGAATTTTTACTCCCTGGCAAAAGGTTTTTTTCCAAGCCTTTGAAAATGGTAGCAGAGAAAGGCTTGACATTTAATTTATATTGATAAAGAAAATATACAGCTGCTCATCTTGTTCTCTTCCCATTTCAGTTCAGTAAGTCAATAATCTTGTGTACATTTTAATAAGAGAACTTTTGCACTTTGTGAAGAGATTTTGGTAAAATATATCCTTATCACTCCAGTATTGGGAGATTCATTTAAGCTATTCAAACATAACTGCAAAGTATAGATTCTCAAAAACTGATAAGGCTGTAATTATTTCCATTTCTGGCAAGGATGAAGTGGGAGAACAGTGCATCTGCAAGGAAATTTTCCTTGGCAGTGATCATCACTAACAGCTTTTTCCTCTCTTTGATCTTTTTCTCTTAGTTTTCTTGCAGATTTGATGGACAACTCAGAACTGATCCGGAATGTTACACTTTGTGGACACCTACACCATGGCAAGGTGAGCATCATGGGGATGGCTTGTTTATTTAATAAATTAATAAATGTGATAATAAAGAATCTGTGAAATCATTCTAAGCTTTATTAATCACAGGGTTAAATCTGGTGTCTCAAGTTTTAAATTAATATGAAATGAATATGTTTTTGAATAATGTAATAATTATTTAATAGTGCTTTTTAAAACTTTTTGAATATTATGATCTTTTTTTTAGTAAAAACAGGAACTATATACTAAGAAAAAACTCCTTTTTATTAGACAGGTGGACCAATAAAGATACTTCAAACTGGCCTCTTCTACTGTTGAACTTGATGGTCTAAATACCTTCTTCCATCTCTTATAATTCTGGGATTTAACATTAGTGGCATACACACTATGTTTAAATAGAAAAATCTGAAGAGATTTTAATGTTTTAATGTATAATATACCTCTGAAATATGTGGAAAAGAGTGTGTGTGTGTGTGTGAACGAGTGAGTGAGTGAGAGAAACAGACAGAAAATTGAAAATGATAGTCCCAATAACATCTTGACTTTTCTAACACTCCCCACTCCCATGTTGTTTAGTTCTTATCTCAGAACATGAGCCATCTTGTTTCTAATTGTAAAAAGAGCTAAAAGAACCACATCTTTATATTTCCTAGACTGTGTATCTTAACTAATTTGTGCATTATTTATTTATTTTTCTTTTCTAATGCCTTTAGACTTGTTTTGTGGATTGCCTGATCGAACAAACACATCCTGAGATCAGGAAACGATATGACCAGGATGTAAGTTCCATAATGCTCTTTCATTTTTTAGTGGGAAGTAGATATATGGTACATAAGCATATAAAAGTGATTAGTCTTCCAATTACATAATCCATTATAATCCAGATAGTTTTCTTGGGATTTTTGTGCCAGGAGTCACAGGTTCAGGTTTATCCTCTGCCTTGAAATTTGATGGTCATTTTGGTCCCTTCTCTCTCATACAGCAGAGCTTTAGAAGACTGTTAGAATGAGATAAAACATGAGCCACATATAAACTGTTTCAAGCTCTTGGAGGAAAAGCAGGGGTTTGGAATAGAACAGAGTTCCCCAACTTTTTGGATCTCAAGGACCTCCAAATTCATAATTTTAAATCCCGCAGACCATCAATATGAATTTTTTTCTAAATAACATTTGTAAAATGATGAGAACTTCCATTTTATTAATATGAAATGCACCTATTTAACATAATAAAATCATAAACTTCTCCCTGGCTTTGCTGTGCATTGCAGCTAAATCGGCCCCCTTCAAACTCGCCTCTCGAGGAGCGCTCGCTAAACCGATGCGGGAAACTTTGGCCAGGTTCCTCGAGAGGTGAGAGTGACTCAGGCTGCTTCTCTCCAGCATCCGGGAAGCATCTGGAGTCACTCAGCCCAGTCAAAGTTTCCCATGCCGCTTTAGTGAGCGCTCCTCAAGAAGTGAGTTTGAAGGGAGCTGATTTAGCTGCAATGCATTGGCAAATCTAGGGAGAGGTTTCCCGCACCGCTTTAGTGAGCGCTTCTCGAGAGGCAAGGAGGCTTCGCAGAAGCCAAGAGGCAGGCCGAAAGGCAGCTGAGCCTCCCCACCCCCAGGCAACTGTTGGGCTGAACGTGGCGAGTCCGGAGCGGATTTCCCTCCCCCGCTGTTGTTCTTACCTTCCAGTTCCAGCTCGCATAGCTCACACAACTCTACTCAAGATAAGGTTTGCACTTGGCCCAAGTGTGGCCAGTAGGTGGGCGGGGTGATGTGGGCGGCGCAGCCTCATGTTCACACTCGGGCCAAATTAATTGCTTCCATGGACCATATCCGGCCCAGGGGCTGTAGTTTGAAGAGCCCTGATTTTTTAGTGCAATATAAGAAATGCAAAAAATTTTTTTCATGGACCACCAAAATTTTCTTGCAGACCACCAGTGGTCTGTGGCCCACCAGTTGGGGACCTCTGGACTAAATGACCTCCAAGATCCTTTCCAACTCTGTTATTCTGTTCTATTCTAAATCTAAAGAATAATAATATATAACATCAGAGGTAACTGAGACTTATGTGGCTTATTAAGGATAGATTGGAAAAACAAAAGTAAAGAAAGCAATATTCATTACTACTTAGATGTCTGGATGAAATTATTCTGCCTCAGTTAATCCAATCTCAGTGATGCTATTTCTGTTTTTTCTCAGCTTTGCTATACAGACATTCTATTCACTGAGCAAGAGGTAAGTATATTTAGGTATACATACTGATTATGGCCTTCTGGGAGTTTTGCATCCATGATTCTTTTCATCTTGCATAGCGTCTTGAATTAACTGTTTCATTATATTCCTACTATGTTTTGAGGTATTAAAAACTCTATATGCCCAGACAACAATAAGTTTTATTTCAATTCTGGCACATATAAAAAAAAGAGCCTGTTATCTCAGTCAGGATGTCAGTTTTATTCAATATTTCTTTCGTAATGACCTATCGCGTTATCCCTGTAACTTTAGAAAAACCCTTATTGCTGTTAAATCTAAAACTTAATTTATGGAATAGGGAACAATTAGGTCTCCAGTTGTTACTGGAATATAATTCCCAGTTATCCTAGCTGGTATAGCTATGCAAACAAAGGCTGTTGGAAATTTTGTTTCAGCAATATCTTGAATTCTTCAAGTTCCCTATCCCAATCCACATTTAATATTTTCTTAATGTAAATATTGCATAAGGAAGCAGTTCCATTTATCTCAACAGACCTCCTGACAATGAGTTCTGCAAGTAAACATCTTCCTTTTCTCCCTTTCCATGTGTACATCTATTCATTTCCGTTTTTCTCTTCTGCTTTCCTTTTTTCCTTAAATTTAAAAATTTCAAATGTTTAGCTTTTCCAGGAAGGAAGATGCTGTAATTCAACATTATTTTGGTTGTTCTTTTCTTTGTTTTATGTTGATTTTTCTTAGGAAAGGGGAATCTGATCTGACCTGGAATGGTTAAATATAAGGCAATTCTGAGAGTTTAATTGTCATTCTTATCTCTAATACAAAACATAAAAGAAAGGTTCCAAGTTCTCATAATATTATCTACCTTGGTGCTCAAGGATTTTGATGTTGTCAAATACTATACAACAGATCTCTAATTTTATGTCCAGTGCCATAATCCTAAAAATGTATAGAATTGTGCTGGTTCCTTGTATCATCTGTCCCAAATTTGTGATCCTAAGTTTCAGATTAAAGAGTTGTTTTCACCTATCATGATCTTGTTTTCATTTCAGAGGGGTGTTGGGATTAAAAGCACACCAGTGACCATTGTCCTCCCTGACACCAAGGGCAAATCATTTCTCTTCAATATCATGGATACACCTGGTAAGTTGAATCGTGGAGACCTAGAAAACAGCATAAATTTGGCCTAATAAGTTTTTACCCTACTATATTTAAAAAGAGAATCTTAAAATGGTACATTTGTATAAGGCATACAACAACCTCAATTTTTTATACTTAATGACGTGCAGTTCTTGACATCTGCATCTCTTGAAGTTCTGTATTTATTTAATTAATTACTGGTTTCATATCATCCATGTTCAAACAAGTCTTAGTGGGCTATAGTGAATGCAGTGAAGTGACAATTAAAATCTGCATAGAAAACACATAAATTACAATAAATAAATGAGTCGAGTGTTATAATATGTAACTTGAGAAATTAAATTGACAAGATTATGAAAATGTTTTCTGAAATAATTTGATTTTTAATTGTTTTCTAAAATTGTTATTGTTATTAAGGGGAAGGTGAGATCGATATCTAGTAGGAGGCCAGTCCAAAGCAATGGGACTGTTACAAAAAAGCAGTGTTGCTAGTGTTGGCATTCTTCACTGTTTTCTGCAAGGTCTGATAGGCCTGGCCGATACAATTGGGAGAAGGCAGTCCTGTAGATATACAGAGCCAGGGCATGCCTTAAATGTCTTTATAGGGCAATATCAGCATATTAATTTACACTCAGAAACTTAATCAGTTGCAGAATTTGTGTTACAAAGTGCCAGTGTCAGGTATTAATAAGAATGCAGACGGTTGCCTTCTGAACCAGTTGCAGATTCCAATTTTTTTTCCAAGGGCAAAATCCCATGTAATGCACATTGCAGTAATCCACTCAGATAGTAATCACTAGATCCTCAAATGGGTTCCCTGTTTTTGCACTGTCCAAAGCCAGGTAAAGGTCTCCATAGCTATGGTCTCCAGCGGCTGTCCTAGTATAGGAAATAAGTCCAGGAAGCCCACCAGATGATGAATGTTAGGAACAAAAGATCAGGACCAAACGTGAAGTTCCAATTAAACTTCTGTATTAAAAGTAATTTATTACTAGCCATGTCTATGCAGAAGACTCTACTCAACTAACATTAGTACTATCCTGATGTTAGGTAGATTCCTCTTTTGACTCTGCCTCCAGGTTCTTCCAGTCCTCCTGCAATGGACTTGATATTTCTAGGCTAGGGTAATGCATACCCACCCAGAGATACATTGGCATTGAGAGAGAACCTCTTTATATAAACAGTAAATTCATCTAATTAAAGTTCAATTTTTAGTCCCCTCCAGATCCTTTAAGACTCCAAGCACTGGGACAGGACATTGACAGTCTCCCATACTGCCTGATGGCAATATAAAATTGGATGCCATCAACATATTGATGATACTTCATCAGACTATTGGATGACATCACTTAGTAGCTTCATATAGATGTTAAAATTTTAACATCTTTTAAAATTGATTTAGAACAAATGTTTTGATTTCACACGACCGTACAATCTGATACTTTTTCAGGCTTTTGGGCCAGCATAAAGTAAATGGTACTAATACTTTGAGGCTTGCATTGATTTTAAGGATTGATTCCTTAAAATAGTGGCATTTTTTAAAGGCTGGTTTCTTTTCCCCTAAGCCAACTTAGGGATATTATTGGTTATATTTTATATTTTACTCATATTATATAAAGCCTGCAGGTATTCTATCACAGAGCTATAAATTTTCTTTCTACAAGTTCAAGCCAAGTCCTTTTCAAGATTTACTGATTCGTGGAAACAAGAAATCTGGATACTGAAAATCAGCAAATACTTTTAAGAATATTTTGATATCGGCAATATTCTCTATTGCCCCATTGGATGTAAAAAATGCCTTTGACTTGTAATGTTCAACGCTTTGAAGCACAATAGACTGATTTCTCATGTTCTAATTAATCTTTAATTCCTAAGGAGAAAAAATATACTGATTTATCATTTTTTATTTGTGTTTTTTGTTTTTGTTTTTTAATTCTTAAAGGTCATGTAAACTTCTCTGATGAGGTCACAGCAGGTCTTCGCATTTCTGATGGTGTGGTACTTTTCATTGATGCAGCTGAGGGGGTGAGTGTGTGTGTGTTCTCTTAGGCTGGTTTTTTTCCCACTGGAAAAAGGCACAGTATTGCAGATACACAAGTACAGGTAGTCCTCAACTTACAACCCCAATTGAGCTCAATTGTTGCTAAGTAAGACATTTGTTAAGTGAGTTTTGCCCCATTTATTATCTTTTTGGTGCAGTTGTTAAGTGAATCACTTCACTTGTTAAGTTAGTAACATGTTTGTTAAGTGAAACTGGCTTTCTCATTGATTTTGCTTGTCAGAAGGTCACAAACATGATCACATGACCCTGGAACATTGTCATAAGTATGAGTCAGATGTCAAGCATCTGAATTTTGATTACTGATCACATGACCATGGGAATGCTATAATGGTTATAGATATGAAAAATGGTCATAAGTCACTTTTTTCAATGATGTTGTAACTTTGAACTTTGATGTTGTAAATTAAGTATTGTAAGTTGAGGACTATCTGTACACATATTGTCTAGACAGAAAGGAAAAATAGCGACCCCCCCCTAAATTCTGAAAGATGACAAGGATGAGGAGAGTTATTGTTTCAAATATCTATTCAGATCAGGTAAAGAAATATGTTATGTTCATAGTTCCCAAACTGTATCACAGTGCACTGGGGCACTGCAGTGAACTCATAAGATGCCACAGGATTGTAAACTTTCAGCTTGACATGTAGTAGTTCACAATTTTGACCTAGGGTGCTTTGAAAAAATGACTAAGACACTAAGAGAGTCTTGATGCAAGAAAGGCTGGAAACATTTACATTATTAAATTTTACATGGAATTTTTTAAGCAATCTGGCATTTGAGCCTCAAGATAGTTTCTAAAATCTTTATTATCACAATTTCAAGGAAAGACTACAGACTACATGTGTCTTTCTTCCTCTTCCTTTTGAGTCATTTGAATTGATGGCTCAATCTGTTAAGCATGAGGTTTACCCAGTGGTAAAGATTGCCCAGTGCAGAAATAGAAAAGGTTATGCAAATAGCCTTTTGGGGGGGCCGGGTAATGGCATCCTTTCTGACTTTTTTCTCTGTATTTGCATAGGCTTAGGTGTCGGTATACTATAAAATATGCACTACAATTAACACCTGTTTATTGGTTGACATTTTATGTGGTATAGAGATTTATTTTGTGAAAAGTCGTTGCAATAAACATTTTTATTTTAATATTTATATTAGATTGATATTATGCATAGATCAGTCAGGCAAGCTTATAGTTGAGCATGCTTGTTATGTAGGCTGCTCCTCCACCATATAAGGTTCACTGTTTTATTTTTCAAGCCCTACCTGATGCCCTTACCTATTATGTCTCCCTTTAGGTCATGCTAAACACTGAGCGGTTAATCAAGCATGCAGTACAAGAAAGATTGGCAGTGACAGTGTGTATTAACAAAATTGACCGGCTGATATTAGAACTGAAGCTCCCACCTACTGATGCCTATTATAAGTTGCGGCACATAGTAGATGAAGTCAATGGCTTAATCAGGTACAAAAATGAGACTGCTTATTAGATACACTTGAATTCCACTGCCTCAACATTTAATACAAGCTATCAATTCAGAATATCAGACTTCCTTAAACATCAAATTTTTTTAAATGTTGAATTTGGGAAGATTCTATTTTAAAATATTTGGGAGTTTTTTGACAAAATGATTTTAAAATTACACTTGGAATGTAATTTATCTTATGCTTATTACTCATTGCTGTAAACAAGCTCTTACATATCAAAGTCATTGAATAAATTTTTAGTTAGCAATTTGATATTAATTCAAAACAAAATGCTTTTGGCAAAGGCTTTAGTGGGTTCATATATATCTTGTGAACTTACTGTTTCTTTTGATGAAGTTGTTTGATACTATATTTTCTTGTTTTCAGCATGTATTCCACAGATGAGAACCTGATCCTTTCACCTCTTTTGGGTAATGTTTGTTTTGCCAGCTCTCAGTATAGCATTTGTTTCACACTGGGTTCCTTTGCCAAGATATACGCTGACATGTATGGTAAGTGTTGGACAAAATAACTGTGTCAACTATGTTAAGACATCCTCTTATCTAAAAAGCTAATCCAATTGCAAAATCCAGATGTTCTTCATCCAAGTGTTAGTTTGTTATATTTTATTTTTTCAGTGCCGATAATATGGATTTCTATATGTTTACCAATTTACCAATTGCAAATGTTGCATGACACTCAAACAAGCCCAGCAGTAGAAGCATTGCACTAATAATAAAATTTAGTTAGGGATAAAATTAGGGATCTTGCTATTTTGTTCAGAATCTTTTAACTAGCTGTCCATCTATCCAACTTTTAAAAGTTCCAAAAGCTGTTGAGCAAAGATTTAGGAGATCTTTCAAAGTGGAGTTCAGTTGATTATAAGATAATAGAATATTAAAATTTCCAATTGACTTTTGAAACATTTTCCTTTGTATGTCTATGACCTTCTTTATTGTTTACCTTTTCTTCCCTTAACTCTATGCATCCCGTGTAAGAACACTTAAGAGCTAAAGAACTATTATTGAATAAGAACTTATATCTTGCCTCTGCCATAAGCTCATTTAAGTATTCTTGTAAGAAATTTACCCATTACACATTCATGATATATATTTACATGATATTTGCACATATAAATACAAGCTCTTGGGCCATTCTGATCTTCTGCAGCTATGTATATTGGTCAGGGGTGGGATGCTACTGGTTCTGCCTGGCTCTATAGAACAGTAGCTCTGAACAGCAGCAGACACTAAACCGGTTTTATGTTTGCTGCTATTTGGCCCGCCCGCCCACCCGGGCTCTTACCTGTCCTTTATTTCCTGCTTTTTCAACCTCAGCTGCTTTGTCTGCATAGCTGAGGTTGAAAAAGCAGGAAAAAGGGGGCTTTCAAACGCTGTGCACTCACGTGCAGTGCTTTTCAGCTGTCCGAGCAGCACAGCTGATTTTTTTTTACATGCACACGCAGCAAAATGTAGTCACCGAACCGGTAGTAACACCAGTTGAATCCCACCCCTGATATTGGTCTCTTGCATTGTCACACTTTTCTCTATTATTTCTTATTTATTAGATCACTTTAGCATCCTCTCAGTTTGTTCAGTGTCTATGGAGATTCTCAGTCATTCAGGTCATGGTTGTCCCAAAGGTGCTTTTTGCAAAAAGCAACTGGACTTCCTGGTTTTTCTTTGAAGACATTTTGCATCTCATCCAAGAAGCTTCTTCAGCTCTGACTGGATGGTGGGGAATGGAAGGATTTATATTCCTTTCAGACAGCTGGTCATTTGCATCCTTTTAGCAAATTGTTAAGGTCACCTGGAGGTTTATCTGTCAGAGTCACCTGAGTGGTTGCAAATGGTCTCAGTGGTCTTGAAGGACTGGTCACTTGCCATCCAGACAACACACCAAATTTTCACAGTTTCCCACTTCTGATTAGTAAGCAGCCTAATATTTGGAGTGTGCTATATTCAACTTCAGTTAGTAATACTGTATCTCAAGTTGTGATGGGCAGAGAAGGGCCACTAGTAAAATGGATTTGAATGGGATGTTTTAAAATATAGACAGCATACAGGCTTCTAATCCCAGGTTGCTTCCTTCATTAAGATCAGAAGAGCAAAATTTGGTCTGGTGTAACATGCATCATGAAGGGTTGCAACTTTTTGTAAATTGCCCAAATGCTTACTGAGGGGGAAATTTCAAGAAGAATTTAGATTCTATAGTATCTTCAGAATTTTTCTCCTCAAGCAACAGCATTTCCATTTTCATTGCAGCTCCTTGTTAAGTTCTGCTTCATTTTCTCATTACATTAGAGTGGAACATAGAAAAAAACTACTGGAAATTGGCTATTGTACAGATTGTTAGAACTGAAATGAGATTTGAATTCTTTCTGCTTGTTGCAGGAGACATCAATTACCAAGAGTTTGCTAAGCGACTGTGGGGAGATATCTATTTCAACCCCAAGACGTAAGGAGAAACTATTTTTTATTATCTATTTATTTTATTAGATTTATATGATTGCCCAATGTACAATATTAAAAATTAAAAAATTAAAAACATATAACAAAAGATAAAACACAGAAGCTCAGATTTTTTTAAAAAAAAATTGATCAACACAACCAAGAAATGGGTTCTGTTACAAAGTTGTGGCCCAGACTTGAGTGCAAAACCACATTTTCAAGGCCAATAGGGACAGGAACTGTCTGGGGGTGGGTGATACCCCAGAGGCTGGGTGCCATAGCAAAAAGGCTCTCTTCTGGGCCAGCACTCCTTAGTGGACATGATTGAGTGGATTTCTTCTGATAGATTGAATTGGAGAATAAAATGGAGGCATTGTTGAGTTTTGCTTTCCAGTTGCTTTAAGACATGGCTAGAATGATCCTAAGCATATTGGTACAACACCAAAAGGTAGAAACAATTGGCAAGAGATAGCTCATTGTATTTTTGCTGACATGGCGAGTAAATATGGTGAATATTTGGTCTGTGAGAAGGGAGCAAGGGATTTTCTCTTCTGTGAATACAATCCATGCAGAATTGGGGTGGAATATGAATAGAATAGAATAAAACTGAATTGAATTCTTTATTGGCCAAGTGTGAATGGACACACAAGGAATTTATCTCCGAGGCATAAGCTTTACAGTGTACCTATAGACATCAAGTCATAGGTCATAATCATAGATACAATTATGAATCATAAGTTACAAAACAATAAATCACAAGAAACCAATAAGAGGAGATAATGGGCAAGATGAGAGAAGATGATAAATGAGACAGTGCTGTGGGAATTAAATGTTCAGCAGAGTGAAAAATTGCCAAAAATTTTGGCATGCAATGCTCTAGTAGCATCCTGAGAGGAGAAGTTGAAATAGGTCAAAGATGTGAGGGGTCTGTAGATATTTTCTCAGCCCTTTTTCTGGTTTATGCATTATACAGATCCTTAATAGAAGGCAGGCTGGTTGCAATTGTTTTTTCTGCAGTCATAACTCTGCATTGATGTCTGTACCTGTCCTGTTTGGTTGCTGTGGCAAACCAGACAGTTATTGAGGTATATATATGAATAAATGCCTTTCTTGTTATTCTGACAAGCAAATCAAATTGCTTTCTCAGTTATTCAGAACCTGATTCATTTCAGGAGAGATTTTGATAGCTGTGGTTACATTCCACCTGGCATCTAATCTCCAATTTCACTCATCTGATGTTCAAGAGCAATGCATGAGGGGTGGGAATGAAATTGTAACTATTACTCTGATTGGTATGGTTGGGGAAATAAAATGGGAGCGTTTTTGAGTTTTGTTTTCCAGTTACTTTGATACATGGCTACAATGTTCCGAAGGATCTTGGTGCAACACCAGAATAGGATTTTTAAGTGTCTTACATGTTCAGTTATGTATAATTTTGTATGTTCTAGGAGAAAATTCACTAAAAAAGCACCAACAAGTAGTTCCCAGCGAAGCTTTGTGGAATTTATTCTTGAGCCTCTTTATAAAATACTGGCCCAGGTATGTTTTTAACTCTGCAAAACGTATTCATGTTTTTCTTTGAGAATATTTTAAATGTAAGCTATTTTTACAATATGAGAGCCATGTCATTTCAAGAAGAAAGATGAGCAGAAAAGAAACTTGTCCTTCATTTCCAAGAATAAAGCATTTGGGGTATTTGCCTCAAGCAGTTATATACTTTGCTACATGTATTTAAGCAACAATATGACAGCCATCTGTCAGCAGTTGTCTGCTTATATCTAGAGAGTAGACTTCCAAAATCTCTTCGAGTGCTGGGATTCTTTATCTGACATCTGTTTGCATAAACTTCAGAAAATAAAATATTTTTCTTCCTTACTTCAAAAACTAATATTGCTTCCTATGGTGAGAGATAAACTAGTGAATTAAAACAGTTCAGAAAGAGATATGCAAAGCTTTTTAACAGAGCAAACAGTTAATTGTTCTGAGGGAGGATTGTTCTACAATAGCAGAAAAGACAACCTACAATGTAGCAAACAAATCTTGGGAGGTTCAATGCCAGTTTTTCAAAATTTGTCCAAGGTTTACTTGCTTGGGCTTTACTTATGAATTAGAAAGGAATATCTAAACATTAAGTGGTGTAACCAGGTACAGCTTAGAGGACTATTTATCTATTATCATCTAAATTAATAGGTTTGCTGGAAAAACAGAATCCCTTCAGTCTATAATTGTTTATTGGTCCTTGGCTTAAAAAGCAAAGTGACAGAAATAGGAAGGGAGGAAGCACTGTATTGTGTGGATCATACTTGTATTGTCAGTGTAAATCACATAGTCACTTCTTCCAATGAACATAATCTTCACTACTTGCATCTTTCATTTATTGTCATACATCCATTTTGCACAGGTAGTTGGAGATGTAGATACTACCTTGCCTCGAACTTTGGATGAATTGGGAATCCACCTGACCAAGGAAGAGTTGAAATTAAACATCCGCCCCCTCTTGAGGCTTGTGTGCAAGAAATTTTTTGGAGAATTCACAGGTAAAAATAATTATACTTTTCCTAACTCCCTAAATCTTCCCAAGCTAAGGATAGCTAAACATGTGTAGCATAACTAATTGACAGAGAGCATCCTTGATTTGAGACAATCTGACATAAAACTCTATGAAGGAAAGCTCAAAGTTAACAGGATAAAGAGAAATGAAACAAGACTTGTTTTACTGCAAAGATGTTCCTGAGTAAGCTACTTTTTTTTCCTGGAGAAAGAAGGGCAACTTGTTTTGGATGTAAGCCTGTCCCTGATGGTATACAGTGTTTTTAGCTCATTAAGTGCATTTGGACCAATCACTTTCTCTCAGCCTAATCTCAAGAGTTATTAGGATAACTTGAATTGGAGTACATAAACCTGAACTTTTTTTTAAAAAAATGGCAGCATTAAAATATTATAAAATTTAAGTGTATTATCCTGGATGTGTCAGGTGTGTTCTCTGCACATTACTGTACCCTTTATAGATTAAAAGAATTGTTATTAAAGTGGGCCTCATAGTAACAACATTATGCTTACGTTACGCTTATGTTTGTTTATATATTAGAAGATTTATTAGGCTCTTTTCAGTATACAAGATGGTTTTCAAAGTATTTTAAAAGACTAAAAATAACACACAAATTAGAACATTAAAAGCAACCATACAAGTGCTAAAATTCTAATCAGTGCAGAGTGCAATGAAAAACTATTCCATTGTTTCTTTAAAGTTGAAATTCTATACATACAATATATTGCTGCAGTGTTATTTCTCTTGTATATATTGAATTCTCTGCATTTCTATTTTAGCGGGCTACTTTAATTTTTGATTTCTTTAAATATGAATATTGATTTATTTTTTCTGTTTAGAATTTTTATGTTATTTATGATTCATTAAAATGCAACACTACAGCAGATAAAATCTTTTAATCTTAAAATCATTCATAAGAGACAATGCCCAGATGAACGCAAACAATTTAGTTTTACTTTGGAAAGATTGTCAGATGCCAAGAATGCACTCAGCTGTTCAAAATAGTATTCCATCATTGGGAAAGGATAAAAGTATTCACTGTAAGGAAGGTTTTTTCTAATCAAAGAAGATGAATCTTAGAAAATCATACAGGGAACATACTGGCATGAAATAAGATGTATCCTCAGTTATATATATCTTAGATAATTTTAGAACTTTATATCCACACTCCAGCTCTTCCTAAACATCTTTCTAAACTGATACCTTCCAGGTTTCTACAATATAATTTCAGCCTAAATAAAGAAAAAGATTAGGTTGCTGTTCTAGAACAGATGCTACTGCTTAAAAGAAAATAATACAATTAAAAGTAGCAGGTTTTCTGGACATGAAAAAGACTATAATGCATTGGAAAACTAGAAAGAGGCAAAAACTTCCATCTCTGTCTTTCCTAAACAAAGATGTATTGCTGTTTCATTTACCTTTGCTATAGGTTTTGTGGATATGTGTGTGCAACACATCCCCTCTCCTAAAATAGGGGCAAAGACCAGGATTGAGCATACTTACACAGGCGGTGTTGACTCTGACCTAGGAGAGGCCATGAGTGAATGTGATCCTGATGTAAGAGTTTTATTTATTCTTCCTTTGTTTGTATTTGGTATCAGTTTGGTTTGTGCAGTTGTGCTTGAGTAGCATTTTATTTATTTAATCATATTTTACTATATTTTATGTTATTATTACTAAATAAAAGAAAAAAATGTAGAAATAACACAAGAAAAGGGAAGCAGATATTAAACTGGGTCATTGCCTTTCTCAGACATACGTAAGTTGCTTGTTTCACTTTAGCAGTTTTTTATTCCATTGCAAATTATGTAAAATATTTGCCATTAGATTTGCATTGCTGAATCTCACTGACAAAATATCCTTTAATTCATTGCTCTTTAAAGTATAGTGTGTTTAACTGTATATGTGCTGCATGTACAATTTGGAAATCAGTTTTTCGAGAGATGTGTGCAAAAATTGTTTTAAGCTTTGTCAGTGCTGAAAACTATCAGGCAGCATTTACTACCTCATCCTTTTGCTGATGGATCAGAGGAGTAAGGGACCAGAGATGGCTAACTTAACAGTAGTCCATTTTAAATGCCGTAGCTTCAGGTTTAGCATGTTATTTCTCTCAGAAACATGGAGTCTGTATAAAAACTATGTAGGGCAGCAAATTTTAGTCAAATGCTTGTTCTAGTGATGAATAAAGAGAATCAGGATATACAAGTTGTTGAAGAGTGAATGAGACTATGCTTTTTTAGGAATGATGAAATCTAGCCATCTGCAACAGGCATATGCCCAAGGATTTTTTTTTACAGTCCACCCTGAAGAAAAGTACAACTGTTGCAAGACACAAATATATTTATATTTGAAAAACAAAGCATAATCCCAACTTCAATGTATGTCTCATTTTGTGTACTACTGGGGCATTCCCACCAGACTTACAGGATTTCTAGACTTCTTTCATAAATCCTATGATGGTTCCTTCAATTCAGAATACTGCAATCCCATAAGGTAAATGCACTATTAAAGTGATACCAGCCTTGATAATGAGCATTGGCCATTCAAAACTTATCAGATGCTGCCTTGGGATTCAGTAAAAAAGAATGTCGCTATGACTGCTGGTTTTAAGATTTGTATAATTATTGTGATGATAATATTTAAAGAAATTAAAAGGTGGCTTTTATCAAAAATAAAAATTCTTTTGAAAGGGTCCACTTATGTGCCACACCACAAAAATGTATAGTACAGACGATGGAGTCCAATTCCATGCATTTGGCAGGGTATTAAGTGGGACCATCCATGCAGAGCAACCTGTCAAGGTCCTTGGAGAAAACTACACTCTAGAAGATGAAGAAGATTCACAGATTTGCACTGTGGGACGTCTTTGGATCTCTGTAGCAAGGTAGATGATTCTTAGAAATGTTTTTTCCCCATTATTTATTTATATCCCACATTAGAATTTATTATATTTTTACTATGCACTAGTAAACTGCCCACAGTCACTTAGATGAGATGAATGGATGGATGGATGGAGATAGACAGACAGACAGACAGACAGAGGAGAGTAATGATAGGTAGGTAGATTATAGGTAGGTAGATAGATGGACAGACAGATGAGAGAGATGATAGGTAGGTAGGTAGGCAGGCAGGCAGGAAGGAAGGCAGGCAGGCAGGCAGGCAGATGGGAGAGATGATAGGTAGG